>JAHBCN010000801.1:150001-196068 GCA_019359885.1 Listronotus oregonensis | reverse complement strand
TAGGCTTGCAACCGATGGTGCTCCAGCTGGGGTGGGTTGTGATAAGGGTCTGGTGGCACTATGTCGTAATGATGGGAATTTTCCCCAAAATTAAACCCCCAAACGTAATTTTTTGAAAAATTGGGGGAAAAAAATTTTTTAACAGGTTAGAGCTTAAGCGTTACTTCTTCACTCTGAAGCCTGATGGTTGAACAGAGGACGAGTTCTAAAACGTTTCAATGATGTCTTGTCTGTCATAATCAGGTTTTTCAAACAGCACGATGAACCAATTTCGGAACTGGAAAATTCAATCTGGCTTAGAGATTTTGGTTTTCTGGTGGACATTACAGAAAAATTTAATAAGCTTCAGGGGAGAGACACAGAACTAGCGGAAATGATTTTTGATATTAATGCGTTTATCAAAAAACTTGAGTTTTGGGAAAAAACCTAAGAAACCGCGACACCAAGCATTTTCCTATTCTTTCAGAAAAGATATCCCAAAATTTATTAGAACCCTATGACAGTAAATATCATATGGAAATAGTCTCTAACTTAAAGGAGAACTTTTTTCAGAATTTCAATAAAATTGCTTTAGTGACGCAATTTGTTGTTTCACCCTTCATGGAAATTGATATACAACAGTTTATAACTTGTGTTATGAAGAGCTTTGGCGAAGACATCACTGCAACAGAAATGGAAGTGATCGCGTTTCAAATAGACTTAGCTTTAAAATCGTTAGTCTCAAATACAAAATGTAATTGGGCTTTAGTAAGTAAAGACGAATATTCAGTTCTATGTCGTGTTGCCTTGAAAGTTAAAGCGTTATTTAGTTTAACGTATTTGTGTGAATCTTCTTTCTCCAATATAAAGTTAATTAAGAACAAATACCATAATCGACTTACAGATGAACATTTGGATAATTGTATTCCAATAGCTGTATCAAACTATTCTCCAAACATTAAAAAAATTATCAATGAGACTGAATGTCAACCTTCTTATTGAAAATGTAATGTATTTTTTTTATCTGCACATGTTTTTGCTTAAAATAGTGCATTACTTTTTTGTTAATTGTATTCACTTTTATCAAATCGTATGTGACATAACATTGTGGCTGCATAAAAATTTTGGTATGATTGGTAGATATAAATATGGATGTATTTATGAGTTATGTAATAGGATAGGTATAAATAAGTACTATAAGTCATTAGTTTATTAGAATGTATTAGTAAAATAAAAACATATACGTCGAATAAACTGGTGTATTATTTAATTTAGGTTGGCTTACTTAGGTAGCTCACTCTTTATTTCAAAAATAAGAAAGTAGCTCAACCCTATGAAAAGGTGGCGACCACTGCTCTAAATGATACACATAATCAAGAGGGTGTTTTTTTACATATTCACATAACTATACTTCAAGTCCAAAATTTCTGTCAATGACGCATCGCTCGCTTTTAGAGTGCCCCGGGTTGTGTGGGGTCAGGGGAATCAATTCCAGTGGCGTATGCATTTTAGAAAATAAATGATAAAATTTCGTCAAAACATAAAAATATTTTTTACAAGCAAAAGTTATTTTCTTACATTTTCATCAACCCTTTAAATTAGTAACAAGCCTATATTATTTTGGCATTATTCGGATTAATGAAAAATGTAATTTTTTTGCTTAATTTTGCACACCTCCTATTTTGAGGTCATAGAACACAAATTTGAGTTTTTTTGGCGATTTTTCAACGTTTTTCCAAAAAAAACATTTTTTACTTTAATTTTACCTTCTCCGATTTTATATTGCTACATGAAAAAATAATAAAATTTTAGTCTTAACATAAATTAAAAAAGATGTAAAAGCAGAACGATAGACAATCCCAAGTTACACCGACTTGCCAATTCACCACCGATCTTGCAATTTCAATATTAAATACGATATTCACACGCATTCCTTCATCAAAAATATCCACTATATAAGGAACAGAAAGCCCTGAGATCATCAGCTTGTAGAATCCAATAACTATTTGGGTCTTCTGTTCCATATTTAGGATTTCCTATCGAGAATATTTTTGATCAAACATTGGGTCGATAAGCAAGGTTCGATACCTTATAAAAATGTCATAAAGAAAACTATTACAACTTGGTAACAGGTCAACATTTTTAGAATTTCGAGTTGAATTCGGACGTAAACGTTTTACCATTTCTTTTATTGAAAATTAAGGTTTTTTCCTTAATTTTTAAGTGATTTTTTTTTTTTTTATATTAAAATAGTATGAGTTTTTTAAATATGTTTTCGTGCAAAATGACAGAATTTAAAGGAATATGTCGTAAAATGGAATTAAACAATTCAATTATTATTATTTTTAAATACTATAAGAGGCGGCCAAAAAAACAGCTTCTGATTCATGTTTAACAATCGAAAAGTAAAGAGTGTCCAAAAATAGCGAAAAATCTAATTTTCCAGTATCCTAATAATTACTAATATTGTTTTTTTGCCTTTTAAAACTTTGAATACCGTACGCAAAAAAACTTTTGTTAAAGTTGCACATATCTCGCAGCATCCAAAGTGGTTAGTTCTGGATTTCGTTCAATCCCATGGTAAACATTTCTAACCATTATTCGTTCTTTTAACGTTAACTGGTTTTTTTGTAGGCGGATAGCTAGTTAAATGTTGGTTAATATTCATAGTTTACAGAATTAAAAGCACTTAACAACACTAAATCTTTATATACAATTATATACACTAAATAAGATAAACTATTATAAAATTGGCACAAAACAATATCTATATACTACAATAAATAAGAAATTTATAATATTTAGAAAATACCCTGTATAGCAATTAAATATTAAACTTACAAAATTTGTCCATAATCAATAATAACTAAATAAAATCATCGAATTAGCACGAAAACTCTGTCGATACGCTTATTTTCAAGTCTCTTTAAGTTGTAAACTAAGGAATGTGTGTTGCCACTTTTATTGTCTTCTCGATAACAATGATTTCAATACATATTGGCGTGCTATTTTAAGTGTGATCGCTGACGGGTAAGTTATTCTTGCGAATTATGACAACGTGGCGATAAAACTTTTGGCCGGTTTACTGTTATTTGAGCGGAAAAGTATATCATAGGCTTAAAAATCATTTACTAGTGTTAGATTTTTATTCAGCCGCTTCGTCGGTTGGGTGGCCGGTATTAAATGAGTCACTGATAGAAATTTTGGACTTTAGGTATAGCTCTCCGGATTGGCCAATGGTGTATTTTTTCGTTTGTTTTTGCCTATGCCATTCTCCCAACTATAGAAATAACAATTTGCATTCAAGTTCTAATCTAACTTACCCAATTCCCACCTTTCTGGCCTAAAATACCACGCAGCTGCCAGCCAGGCACCTACCAACAAACAATTTTCCAGCAACATTACCACATAAAAGATTGCCATCGTCCTCCCGTGCGGTTTTGCCTGTAGATTTACATAAGCTAACACGTAGATGGCGGCCATCAGGGCACAAACGCCCAACTTCCGACCGCGCTGGCCGTGAAATGGACTTCGAGGACTCAGTAGCCAGAGAAACATACATGCCCAGTGAAGGGCTAGGACCTGGACAAAAAAATAAATTGTTTTTTTTTAGAAAATACCGTTTTCAACTCATGAATAAGGGTAGAAAGCAGCACTTTACCTCCCTTAGGGGGGTAAAGCCGAGCATGTCAATTAATTTTTGATGATTTTTTATTATTTTTATTGAAACATTTTGATATTAACGTAGAAGATTCTAAAATGTCTTGCGGAATGCAGTCCATTTTTTTTAAATAAGTTTTTAAATTTGTGCTCTTTTGCAAATAAGAAAATATTTTTGGCATTTTGATTAAAAACGTCAATCAAAATTTTGTAAACAAATTTCTTGTGCAAAGCCAGCCTCTTTGATGTCTTAAGTGATTTAAAATCTTAAGTTAGACTTTGACAAGTTTATAATACAGGGGATTATCCAAACAATCAAAAGCACAATTTAATAATACAACACAAAATTAAAAGATACATTTTTGAAAATTTAAATGAAAAGTAGTAATTCAATTTTGTAATTTTTTAATCCTCAAAAATCCACCCCTTACAATATTACAATGCAAAAAATAGTACAAAACCGCCGATTTTTTTAAAAATGCATGAAATCGCTTTAGACATGCTCCAAAAATTGTTTTTTTAAGCATAACTTCTTCAGTTTTTGTGATAAAAAGTTCCTTAAAAAACCATTTTGCTGGTTTTTCCAAGAGCTTTACTCGTAAGGTCCCATATATTAAAACTGTTTAAAACCCTTACTTTTTTAAAGAGGTGAGTTTAAAGGGCTAAAACAAGGTATTGCTCGTCTATACACACGAGATTTAAACGTTTATATCTTACTTAATTTCCGTGATGCAGTAAATAAAAAAAACAAAATATTTGTAATTCAAAAAGCTACAATTTAATACTTCAGTAATTTTTACGTATCTACCTTTGTTTTTGAGTTATTTTCAAGAAAATGTCATTTTTTATTTAAATTCTGAAATCTGATTTTCACTTGCAGCTCCATTTTTTTCAAAATTAAGCAATTTAAATCGGTTAAAATTTTAGAATTTATTTATGATACATAAATAAAGGGAATTGAAAAAGGGCTACGAATCATTTTAATTAGGGTGATAATTTGGGGGTTGTTTTCAAAGATTTTTGCACTCAAAAAATTTTGGTCTAACCTTATTTTAATCATAACTCACTCAACTTTTATGATACATATGTTTTAAATAAAGTTCTTTGCAAATGCTTTAAAAAAGTTATTATATATTAATTGCCTTTGAAACACTGAAATTTTGTGTTTGATGAATAACAGCTAACCTTTAACAAACCACAACTTGGTTTGTATTGGTCCCACAGGAATTCAAAAAAATCATTTTATTCGTTTTTTTTTAAGTTGCAATTTTGTTATTTACAGTTTTTTTGATAAAATGCATACTTATCGAAGTTATTTGCAAAAAAACGGATTAAAAACGTTGATTTTATCGACGAAAAACTCCGGCTTTCGATCGCGAATAACTTGAAAAGTATGCATTTTACAAAAAAATGCATGAATAATTTTTTGCTCAGAAATCATTTTTCTATCGATTCCTGTGGTCAAAATATATATAAAAAAAACATTTTACCCCGAAATAGTTTGGCAACCACTCCCAAGGTAAAAGCGCCCATTGGCATGATATAGATTTTGATCCTTGGACTATTTCCTACCTACTGTCAAAATTTTAAGTCATTCTATGCATTTTGAAAAAATTGCGAGCCAAAATGGTTTGTTTTCTGGACTATACCTAGTTCTGGTTTTTTTTTGGTTAGTTGTCGTTAGGTTTTCCTCCTTAAATTGTACATTTTCTTTACCATAAATGCGTCGTCAAACATAATGAAAAAAAAGGTCTATTATCTTAATTTTTCGTTTTTTATAGCCAAAAATAGGGTGGTAGTTGTTTAAGTAATTTAACAAAACCGTAAAGGGAATTTAAAAATTTTATTAAGGTGTTATTTTTTTTTTATCAAAAACAATATGATTTTTATTAAAGAAAGAAATTAATAAACAACAGGAATTTTTGGTCCGCAAACTGGCCCTACATAAACTGGGAAAAAGTTTATACCTGCCCATTTGGTCCGCTATACGGACGTCACTTGGACATAATGGCATATTTATCTGCTCGCATGCAAGCGGCTCCTAAACTTGGTTGAGAACTGGTGCTCAACGAAGGGCTAAATGTCAATCCAAGTAAAACAATTATAATACCGTTTACAAAAAGGAGGAAAACAAGGTTTATAGCTCCTATGTTAAACGGCATTACGATCAAACTTTCTAAAGAAGTAAAATATCTGGGAATTGTCCTTGACCAGAAACTCAATTGGAACTCGCAAATAAAAAGGACTATCGCAAAAGCATCAACGGCACTATGGGCGTGCCGCAGACTATGTGGTAAAACATGGGGTCTTAAACCCAAAATGATCTACTGGTCATACATTACAGTTGTAATATCTATAGTTACTTATGCCTCACTGGTCTGGTGGACAAAAACAGAGGAAAAAACTACACAAGGAAAGTTTCTGAAACTGCAGAGACTTGCCTGCCTGGGAGTTACTGGAACAATGAAAACTTGCCCAACGGCAGCTCTGGAAACAATGTTGAACCTCCTTCCCCTGCACCTGCACAAAAAGAGGGAGGCGATACTGAGTGCCTCCAGAGTAATCCAGACACAAAATATAAAGACTGGTCAACCTAAAATTTCGGAAAAAATCAAGATTGAAGCTCTGACCAAACCCACGTACATGATGCCTATAGTGCGGGACTTCCAGCGCTCTTTTGAAGTGGTTATTCAAGACTGCCAAACTATGAGTGTGAATGAAAAAGGCTCACTTGTCTGGTACACTGATGGATCTAAGATGGAACAAGGGGTTGGAGCTGGTGTCTTTGGACCTAGATGCAGACTATCAAAGTCTCTCGGCAAGGCTCCCTCCATCTTCCAAGCTGAAATCCATGCAATTGATATTTGCGCTTCTGAATGTGCCAAAAAAGGCCTTCGAGGCGCAACCATATATATTTTATCGGACAGCCAGGCTGCTTTGAAGGCATTGACTTCATGCTCTTTTAACTCAAAGCTGGCCTGGGAATGCAAACAATCACTAAACCAACTGGCCAAACACAACAGAGTTACTCTGGAGTGGGTACCAGGACATGAAGGAGTGAAGGGCAATGAAATTGCCGATCAACTCGCCAAGGAAGGAGCACAGAGACCATTCTATGGACCTGAGCCTTTCTGTGGCACCACTAGAGGCCACCTCTACGAGGAACTCAGAACATGGGAAAAAAGTCAAAAAGAGACTTACTGGAACAACATCCCAGGACAAAGGCAGGCGAAAAGATTTATTTCGCATTCACCTAAGTACACAAAGAAGCTACTGGAACTTCAAAAAAATGAACTTAAACAGGTTACCGACTTCAACAGGACATGGCCCTTGGAGGTATCACCTCAAAAAATGGGAAAGACTGAGGATGAACAATGTCGGTTTTGTCACGAGGCAAACGAAACTGGGAACACATTCTCTGTGAATGCAGAGAACTGACCCGACAACGGCTTAAATACCTCGAAGGGTATATCCTACCCTAGAGATATTATTCAGCTTGCACGCGTAGTATCCTGAACTTTGCTAAAGGTATAGGAATTACTGGGCACTAAACAACGAAGGGTATTCACAAAAGATCTCTTTAGGTCGAAGTGAAGGAGGGCTACACTAGAGCCGAGCGACCCCGTTCATTACAATACAATACCATTGCCTTAAGCTTGAAACCTTTGCTCTTTTTCATTATACAACTTCAGCGCTCAGCTATGTTTTTACTATCTGACGCTTGTCATCTTTTTACACAAGATCAATTGGGGTTTAAATAAAAGAATAGGCGTTTGACCCTTTATTGCTTTCATTTTTATAAAAAAAATACTTACCAAAAAAATCCAAGAATGGTAAGTAGCAGCGTAAGCCGACAAGGCCAACGCTCTCGAAGTTACAGTCCCAGCTCGCCACAATAGCTGTGACACCACTCCCAACCAAGTCAATACCAGTCTATCAACACTTTGTACATGTTTACTAAAGGAGGCTAAGCCCCAGCACACCGAAAAAAGCGACAAGGATGCCGAGACGGTCACTAGGTCAGTGGGTACACCGTGCGAATCCGATGTGTCGGCTAATAAACTAAGTTGCAGAAGTAACATGGGCGCCGCTTGCAAAAACCCATGCACCAGTCTTAATATACAGAGATCTCTCACTTCTTGTTTGACAGTCAACAGCTGAACAGGTACTAAGAGTCGGGCGTACCGCCAGAGTACGCCCATTTGGACACAGTGCAATGCTACTACCACTAGACGGGTCCAACGGGAGGGCTGTTTCGAGAGGTACCTAAAATAAAAATTATTTTTAACTAACTTCACAAAAAGCAGGTTATCAATTTTACACCTATGTAACAGAGCATTGGGAAAAAATTGTGGATAGATACATAAGGGATAACATACTATCACTATACCCTTTAAGTGACCGCCAGTATGCCTATCAATCAGGAAAGTCTGCAGACTCCGCTCTGGACGATCTGAGCAGACTCCTGACAAAGTCAATCGATGACAAAGAGATAGCGCTTGGCACATTTCTAGACATAGGGAGCGTTCAACAACGTTCCAACAGGATCGTTAACAACGAACTCAAGGACTAGAATTAACGCAACGCCAGTTTGTAGGCAGGGTGTTTGGTGTAGTGATCTGTTTGTTTTTGTTTTGGAAAAACGTAAACAAATTGCCAGATCTCAAAAATCAAAATCGGGATATTATCTTGATAATGTAATAAAATTATTTAAAAATATTGGTTTTTGTTTTAATATAGGCAACATCGATTTAAATATAAACATTTATTGGAACTGTCATTCCAAGATTCGATTGCACCGGCCACATGGTTTATTTGGTCAGCTGGGCACTTCGATGTCATTTTATCTCTTTCTAGTAGGTTGTATTATTCAATAACACGTTTTGTAAACTGACTTGATCAACTGTGATCAACAGCAATCGAATTGAGCATCTAAACATATCTTTTCTGTCACTTCAGATAATAAACAAAAATGGGTTTGTGGCTTTAAAAATATTTTTTTAAATAAAGAATCATCGATTTATAAAAATGTGATTTATGGTACAATGCCATAAACATTGAAAAAGTTATTATTTCCGGAGTGATGTTATTTAGTGTGTTTAATCAAGGTTGCTATTCAGTGTGTTTACAAGAACTATCCCGCCTTGCCCCCTGAATATGTTTATGCCAAACAAGGTTTGTTTACTTTATTTCTATCCAAGAATTCGTTGATCGTTAATGAAGGCTCTTACACGAAGGAACATCCCGCACACCATATGCTACTGGATGGAGGCCAGCCTAAGAAACAGGGTCATTAGATCCACCTTGGGCGAGGACACCATAGAAGCTGAGGTGGGGAGGGGCTGCCCACAAGGAGGTGTTCTATCACCATTATACTGGGCGATCCTAGTCGACGACCTTCTGGCAAAAATGGCCAAAGAGAGGTTTCACTGCCTCGGCTACGCAGACGACATAGCCATCGTAGTTAGAGGTAAGCACTTAGACTTTGTTTCAGAAAGGACGCAAAACGCACTGAACATCGTAGACGAATGATGCAGGGAGGAAGGTCTGTCGGTTAATCCACAAAAGACCGTTATTGTTCCCTTCACAAAGAAAAGAGCACTAAGGGCACTCAGATGTCCAAAGCTCAATGGAGTGGAAATCCCCTTCTCAAAAGAGGTTAAGTATCTAGGAGTCATTTTTGACCAAAAGATGAACTGGGGACCACACCTCAACAAACTTGTTCAGAAGGCAAAAATTGCCCTCGGGAGATGTCGCAGATTTTGTGGAGAAAGCTGGGAACTTAACCCAAAGATGAACATGTGGATGTATAAAATGGTAATAAGACCCATGATAACCTATGGTTCAGTTGCCTGGGGGGCAAGGGTCTCACAGACCGTAGCAACCAGACAACTTCAAAGTGTGCAAAGGCTAGCATGCATATGCATCACGGGAGCTATGAGAACAACTCCAACCGCAGCCCTGGAAGTGCTGCTAAACCTGCCGCCACTCCACATCTACATACAGGGGCAAGTAAAGGCGGTACTCTATAGGCTCAAAGAAGGTCAAAGTCCAATTATAGAACACCGAAGGACTCCAAGATGGGAAATAGAGGAGGACCAAGAGGTCAGCTCATTGTTTGAGATGCCCTCAGACAGGACAACCCCTCGTTTCATCTTCAATAGACACTTTCGTATTGTCGTACCAGATAGGGAGGACTGGAAGGGAGGCCCTCCAATCAAAGCCGATCATATCTGGTATACAGATGGCTCCAAGACCAACAAGGGTGTAGGAGCTGGCATCTATGGAGATAAGCCTAGAGAAAGGTAATCTTAAGTCTCGGTCAGCACGCCACGGTTTTCCAAGCGGAAATCGCAGCAATAGTGCATTGCGCCGCGAGGATTAAAGAAAAAGGGTAAAGGAAAAATATCGTCATTTACTCAGATAGCCAAGGGCCTGAAGGCCATCAGTTCCCCAAAATTTAATTCCAAACAGTCATGCCCTGGGAAAAAGCTCAGGCAAAGCAGTTCATTAAGACCTGCTCGTGAAGTTTACATCGGACCTACTGTAAGGTCGTAAGGGATACCGGTAGGTCAACTAACAGGACATTGTAAACTCAAGCAAGCACCTGGAAAGAATAAACCTGGTGGAGGATAGCCTGTGTAGGTTCTGGGAGGCTGAAGAACAGCCTTACATGTGTGGTGCCATTGCGAAGCACTATGCGAGCTTAGGTTTACTAGGCTTGGGAGGAGAAGCCAAAACCGGCAAGTTATATGGAGTGGCCAGTGTCGAGACTCTGAGTCTAGTTAAGAAGACGGGCTTGGACAAGGTACTCTAAAGAACGATAGGAGAAACCACAATAAATCTGGTAAGGTTGCAGTGGTGGAGGTCATTTTTCGCCATCTCCGCTCAAATAATCTAATGTAACAGAGCTGGGTAGGAAACGAATCTGGATCCGTGATCCAGATTCGTTTCCGAAATCGATTCCTTTTTGGAAGGATCCGATTTCTTATATTTATAATTGGAGACATATCGGTTTATAAAAGCCAAAATCAGCATTTTTAAATTTCCCAATTTTGATCTAGCACCCTTAAAAACCCCTGTATCCGGAATCTGAGGCAAATAGGTTTATAAATGCCAAAATCCGCCATTATATTTTAATTTGTATGTACACAACGTTTCGGTTGGTATGTATCTACAACCGTTTTCAAGTAGTGATAACTAAAATACTACTTTTAAAGCTACAACGTATATACTATCCGTGGTTTACCAAAGCTTCTTATGATTCGTAATGTCAATACGTCTGCAGTATTCTGGTATTTTAGTCAAACTGTTTGCGCTTCTTTAAATTTATTATTGCTTGCTTTAGAATATGGATTGTATAGGTAAGCATCACCCACTCTTATGTCTGTTTTGCTCAAAAAGTGGCAATTACTAGGAGGCGCTGTAGGCCAGGGAATCAATGAGAATCGATGACCTTGACCACAATATATAAAGTGAAGTTTAAAAACGGTCGTCTGGAATACAACGCCATCTTGATTTACTGCAAATTGAGGGCCATTTTTGTAACACAGAGTGGATGATCCTTACCTCTAGAATCCAGGCTTTAGAAGAAGTTTAATTTCACTTCCATGAAGACGTTGATGCTGAATACAATATTCAAGATGTGGATGATATCGATGAAGATATGCCTCTTGAGTCGCACAACTTGTGTCTTGTGGTAGTGTGTTATTACTTTTTTAGAAATTTCACTGTTTTCTTTGTATTTATAATATAGCGGAGTGATTTCGTGAGTCTATCGTGTCGTTTTTTTTTTGGCGTAGAACCAGGTCAAACCAGTTAGGTTCCTTTGGGGTATGTCACGGGCACATGAAATCGTATTTTGACATTTTTGTGGTCTCGAACTTTTACATTAATAAAAAGTGTTTTTAAATTAAAAAATATACATATTTTCCGTTTCCACCGCCATAACTTTAAAATATCAAAGATACCAAAAATTTTTGTGTCAAATTAAAGCTCAAACTGTAGCGCTTTAACCTTATAAACTGTTTGGGCACAATTTGCACTTTCATGCCTTTAAAATCAGATAAACTAAAAATATATATTTTTGTATTAAAATTTTCACTAATCGATAAACTTTTTTATTTTTGAAAATATTTCATACATGCAGCGAAGAAAATATAGCCAATTATTAACAAAAGTTTTTGAAAAAAATGTTTTCCTAGAGCGTATTGTTTGGCAACAGCGATTTTTTTCGGACGTAAAAGTATTATCGGGACCCAATAGCCCCGCATGCGGATAGCGTGCGTAATAATACATTAGTAGTGGTGGTTGTCGAAATTTAGAGTGTGCTGTATGTATTTAGAATTTTAAAACAATGAAGCGAATTAATTGTAAAAAAATGGGTATGATGGATACAAATCTGTTTTACAAAGACCTAGAATACAAGGGTTGTTATCATTACTATCAAGTACTGAAAAAAGGCAGGACAATCTAGCAAAAGAAATTCTGTTAAAAAAATGTTATTTTAAATGGCAAAATGAAAATAAAATATTAAAAAGACTGTCGCAAATCTTACACAGATTCTCAAAACTATTATCATAATTTGCAATCAGACTGTGGCGCCGGTCCTTCAAATTATTGTGACACTAAACTTAAATGCGATACTTTTAATATTAGGAAAATGTGTTTTTTTGCAACAATAATAAAAATAAAAAGAATAAAAGTTAAATAAAAAATCTGTTTAAACAAGTAATATAAATATTATTATATACCTACATAGTATAGTTGGTACCTTTATATTAGTTTATATTTTGTACTGAAACAAAATACGAATTTCAATTTTATCCTTATAAATCATGTTTAGGGTATTTATTTTTTTACATAGTACTGAATCTTTTTAGGTAGTAGAAAAGCTACCTATCAAAAAAGTAATAAAGCTGCCAGGAATAAAAACGACATTAATATGATATCTAAATTACGTGGCTATAAAGATTTATTTGCATTTGATGAGAAATATCATAAATTATGATATTTCTCTGAAAGAAACATAAAATCGCACAAAAATAGGAAAACGGTTTCCGAACCTACCCGAAAATAGTTCGACAATATCTACCTTTTCTGCGGGTATTGGTAGTGATGTTCAGATAGATCTTTTACTCTAAAGAAATGTCCAAAATTTAAACTTTATTAAGAGCTGCCCATAATATGTATTTGCAATGGCTTTAAAAGAAGGACTAAAATGTTGTAAGGAGTGTAAATTTCGTTCCTGCAATAACATTAAAATATTTTAAGGCAGAAATGGATTAAATTTACGAAAATGCTAATAAGGGAAGCACCTAAATAACTACTTACATATTACATTTTGGGTCTGTAAAGAAAATCACCAGGAATTGGACGATTTTTAAATTTGCAATGTAAAATATACTTTAAGTATTATTATTTAAGGCAAAAAATGCGGATGATGTGGTTTTCACCAAGAAAAGCGCAATAAAAATTCTAAAAATTGGTCGTTATTTGACATTTTTTTTAAACTATTTACGATTTACATGTAATAAATTCATGCACCACTTCAAGACGTTTACAGTGTTGGTAAACGGAAATATTATTAATTTATAAAAAAAAACCTTGCCGTTACCAAAAGGATAATTTTCATTAAATCAAAAATATTTGAATTTAAGAAAGTTACAAAATATAATTAGGGAAAATAAAAAGCCGCTTTAACTAACCAGCACAATATGACCGACCAGAACGGCGCATTTATAATAAAAAAAAATTACAATTTGAGGAAAACCTAACCGGAACTAACAGAACTAGATTCAGTTTGAAAGTTGTTGTTTCTAGTTCTGGTTAGTTTTATAAAAAAAAACAACCTCAATAATAACAAATTATTACAAAAAAGCAACATTGTTATTAAAACAGCATTCAGAATGTCAAAGAATAGCATCGTATCATCTCTTTATAGGGAAAAAAAAAAGAATTATATATTCCTGTTTAAAAAGACGTTTAACTAAGCCCTAGTTTATATTTTATGTATGTACTATTTTCTTCAAATTTAATTAAAAGACATAAAGCATCCCAATTTTTTGTTGCCAAAAATGTTTAAAATAATGAAGTTTTGAATGAAAATTTAAAAAATAACGAATCCGTGGGTGGTTTTCTTTACCAGCAACTAATAAAAAAAGTTGAATAAACCTACTAATTAGGTGGGTAATTAATAAACAATGATTGATATTTTTGTATGGGTTTAAAAATCTACCCACCTGTTTGGATATTTAAATTTTTTCTTTTCTAAACAACTTAAGCAGCCCTTAGATCTGCGTTTAAACCTGTTGATACAACTTTAACTACCTACTACACTTCCACCGGACCGTAAGATCTTTGTAGTCGGCCGGCTCGCTAACCCAAAAGCGCGCGAAAATGTGACTTTGGCCTTTAAAAAAATATCACTGACTCAATACTATAAAAGGAATCTAAAAATTTTTGTTTTAAAAATTTTTTTTAAACATTACCCTACAATTGTACGCAGCATGTATGTATAAATTTTCAATAATAAACTTTTTCTCGATTCCTAAAATTACGCTACTAAAAATAAAAATTTTGAGTTTCATTTTTTTAAAAAATTTAACAAAAAATATTAGCTTCAAGTGGGACGTTTTTTTGAAGCGCTATTGTGTCTACTTTTCTAAAAAAAATTTTAAATTGATAGCATAATATTATTAAGAATATAGCAGTGGGGGAAGTTAAAATACGTGTTTTATTGAAAACCGATTTTTTCTCTCTCGATACTAAAAATGTCGTAAAGAATATTTCGAGTACACGATTACCTTATTTAAAGAATCCCACTATGTCTGGTTTGGTTCTACGCCGGTTTTTTTTTTCTCGATAACTAAGCGACTTTTCTTCCAAATTTTACTCCACTAATAATAAAATTTTTATTTATATTAATGGTTTTTGCGTTTTAACTTTTTTATGACAATTCCACTCATTAATAAATAACACCATTTGAAATGTCCCAAAAAACGAAAGTGGGATTGGGAAAAAGTTTCTGGGAAAAAAAAAAGTAAGTTCGGTTTTATCAATGTGTCGTCCATCGTTTCCTCAGTAGTGACTGTTTTTATATTGTTAAATTTAAATTTTTATTGTGTTTTTAACTTTGTTTCGTTCACGCAATTGTCTTACCAAATACCATTCGTACTTAGACTTTGAGCTAGATATTTTTTCCTGGTTTTGAAACTTGGAAATTTAACTCGTTTCTCGAAATCACTGGAGCTACGCTCTCGTGAATGTACGGCAAATCTAACCATTTATGGTAGTATAAACTATGGTACACTTTCAATAAATTTGGTTTTTAGTTTTTCATTTCTATATCTCCATATATTTCCAAAATTTTTTTGTATCTCCTATGTACTTACCCCTTTAAAGATAATATTTGTGAGACTAGCATGGTGAGGACAATAGTGTGAGGCACTGGCGAAGAGTACTGTGAGTCCACGTTGTAAGGGGGGTAAACGACCAGCAAGTCAAACACAAGACCTTGAGAAGTAATTGGGAGCCAACGACAAAAATATGACCGGGGAAAAAAAAAAAAAAAAAAAACAAGGGGTCGCAAAAAGGCCCCGGCCAAAAAAAAAAATTCTTTGGGGGCCCTTTTGGGCTTTCTTTTGGTGAAAAACAATTTTTTTCAAATTTTAAAAACAAAAACAATTTATTCCAAAAATTAAAAAAATAAATAAATAAAAAAAAAAAATTAAACAAACCCCAAAAAGTATGAACTAACAAAGTAAAAAATTATATATACATACAGTTTGACACGTTCGCATCTTATGCAATTTTTGATTTAATAATACTTTTATTCAAAATTTGATTTTGGTATCAATTTCCGCTTTGGAATGAAAATTACCCAATAAATAGTGGTTATGTAATATGCATCTGTAAGATTTTATTTTAGCGCCGCCTCCGGGCTGAAGAAAATGCCGCCCTATCACCGAAATTGTATATAAAATTATAGTTTTGATATACAATTTTTGAAGTAAAACTTCTTTATCGGGGCATGGGAGAAATTTCATAGCAATGTTAAAAAAAAGGCACACTTTTCCTTTTACGCTTGACCGTCACGGCTGCCGTGGCGGGGTGGGGGGGGCCCAAAAGGAAAGGGAAGGTTTATGAAAGCCTAATACTATGGCCTATTCGATCAAAAAATATCTGGCCCACTATGAAATACTACTAGAAAATAATTGGACGTCGGCGACATCAAGTTCGAGAAGCCCCCTTTATTTCCAGAAAAAAAAAACCGAAGCCGAAGAAAAAAGCCAAATCATAAAATAATGTATGAGTAAACGTTTTTTATTATTAATAATCAAATGATAAAAAAATACAAAAGAATTTAAAATAGTGGACTTTTCGACTTTTAGCCTCACTGATTTTTTCAGATTGTGTCGTGGCTAAGACTAGCCTTATTTTAGTTTTGATTGACAGAACTGATAACGGGATAGTCTGTCTTGACTCATCGTGCTTCTCAAATAGGTCTTTATAATTTCAACTTTGGGGAAGCTTCTCTCAGCGGAGGCTGTACTGACGAACTGTGAGCATGATCTTGATTGAAATGAAAAATTTTGGGAAAATTTCTTCTAAATTATTTTCTAAAACATATTGGATGAGGTTTTTTCCCGGTCGTTGATAGGGGGTCTAGTGAAAAAATTTTTTAAAAAACTGAAGTTCTTTATATAGTTGAAAGGCTGTATGTCACTGTTTTCGCATTCCCGACCTATTGTACCTAAATCATTGCAATGTTTAAGAATATCCTCTTTTGGTATAGATTTCAAATGATTGATGTCATAAATAAAACCAAATTGGGTAAAATATTCATTGAGCGCTTCAAATCGACAATCGGTGTGACTATTATAGCATCTATTATGGTGTTAAAAAAGTTGCCTCTGAATTGCATTTCAGGAGATTCAACTGGTTCATCAGTATGTTCGTAACCGAACATTCGTTTTTTCCTGGTTATTCTTTTTTCCTTAAATTGAGACTGAATTTTCTCCGCAAATAGTATAGCTTCTGTTACGTTTTTTTCAAATCCAGTATCACGGAATTCTTGAATCCAGCTACAAAATGAATAGCGGCTTTTAAGTTGACTTGAACCGATTGCCATAGTTTACTTATATTGTTCACACGTATTGGACGGTCATAAAGAAGAGAACTCACACATACATTATGTTAGTGCGTGTGCTATACATAAACGCACGTATAATTTATGTACCTACAACCAATTTTACCCATCGTGTCGGGCAGTGTGTGTGTGAAAACGCTCATTTGGGTGAAACATTCATTTCATAGTTTTGCCAGACAGACGATTCTGAATACCCTCAATAATACTTCTTTCCATCATGCACGTGTTCGAAACTAATAAAAGTGAAGATCATCATAGTTTTTTTCCGAATTGTTCGGGGCGAGATTGGCGAAATTAAAACAAATATAGGTAACTTGTAAAACTTTTTTGCGAGGCTCCCTAAGCCGCGAGGCCTCGGCGGTGGCCGGCTTCGCCGACGCTTAGCGCCGCCACTGGATCTGTTTAACTATTAGAGTGCTTAAAGTTGGATTTGTGTTTCATTAAAGTCCTCCAAAGTCTTCATTGCCTACATGCACATTGATGAATCAGTGTGTGGGTAGGCAACATATTATACTTTTGACAGAGCCGGAGTCCCGTTTTCGTGTGCGACAGAGCGACGGGTATGAAACCATACGCGCCGTGCGTATTAATTTCGATTGTTTTAAAGTGTGTGATTTTATTTGGTGGTTGCAGAATTTTTTTGGATTAATAAAACAATCCTTATTTTAGTGATTACTGTTTATTAAATTGTGACTATAAGTTTGTGTTAATTGTTTTTTACTTTTACGGGAGTAAATCGCGTTGTTAATTAGCAATGGACTTTGAGTTTAGAATGTTTAACAAAAAGCATTGTCGGTTTTTAATGATTTTAGTAGGCAACCTGTTAAATCTGACATTTTGTTAAACATTCAAAACCCTTGTAACCAAAAAATTTGTAAGTTGACAACGGTTTAGAATGTTTTAAAAAATGTCAGATTTTGACAGGTTGCCTATAAAATCATTGAATAACACTGACAATGACGTTTTGTTAAACATTCCCAAACTGCTAAGTCCATTGCTAAATTTAACGATCCCAAAATTATCCTTCCACTTCTACCTAAATTAATGCTGGGTGCCCCAGGGCCCCCAACTATGTTTTTTTTCTTCAATCAACGATCTTTCTTTTACAAACAATCCCAGATTAGTTTCGCTGGATGGTATCCTCAACTGTAATATTCATTTTTTGCTGGTCTATAAGCCTGATTTGAGCGCATCATTGAAAATATCGTTCACAAGCCCTTAAACTAATCTTGATTTAGGCTTCAAAACCTTGTCCAGTTTAATGCTCCAAGACACAGTGATGTTCGGTGTCGCGAAAAAATTTAACATCTTGGCGTTACTTTTGAGAATAACCTTAACTGACACAAACACATTACATCCATAACCTACTGCTTCAGCTTGGTTTCCCTCGAGGTACAAAACCCTTCCTTCTCTTACCCACCGACGGGATGTGGGGGTTTGTCGCATTTTATAGGTATTCTCACGGCTTCTGCTCCAGGATTTGGGCAAGTATAATTTTCAAGTTCCCCGGGCAACAAGTAGTACCATTTTTATGCATCCTTTTACAATCCAACTTAAGAGGCTTTGAACTTTCTTCGTTCTATCATTTCCAGAGTGTCCAGATGGGAATCTGCTCCCCCAAAAAAGTTTTCCCTTCTTTAAATTTCCAAATATGTATGTCTTGTGAAATAAACTCCCTCTTACCACACTTCAGACCCCCAGGTACGTTCGTATTAAAGTTCAGCCTTGGTCGACTGTCCTAAGATTTAAAAAAAAAAAAAAAAAAAAATTATGTAAAATTCTTTACTTCTCTTGAATTATCTTATGTTACCTGCATGAAATGACACTATTTTATTGTACTTTTACACAAATTATAAATTTATAAAATATTGTATGAGCCTAAAACACAAACAACCAGTCTTAATTATGGTAAGCTTTTACTTTTCTTGACCCCTGCCGATTTCTAATTTTTTGCATACGGAGGCGCTGATTAACCTAAAGTAAGTTTTTTTTTTTGACAACGTTTTATTTTCCGATTTTGATCCTTAAATATGATAATTAAATTAAACTCATTTACACTATGTTGCCCTTTTTTTATCCAAAATTGGTGATAAGTACCATTTTTTCATATAATGTTTGAAATTATTTAAAAAATCGCTTTTTCCTTATTTTATTAAGATTTTTGGAAACTCCCAAAAATATTGACCATTTAATTAAATTGTGATAATCAATTTCCATATTAAAATCAATGTAAAAACAATTTCAAAATTTTTTTAAAATTTAAAAGTTTTGTTTAGTAACCCAACAAGTTTGCAAAAGTAAAAAGAAAAATAGTGAAAGTAGTTACCACAACTAACCACAACTTTTGGGTGCTAAGTTAAGCATACTTAGTATACTATCTACTTATGGGTGCTCAGTATATACTTAGTAATCTAACCACTTAGTAAGTAGAATAACAGGGTTACAGTAATACCAACTTAAAATTCTATTAAAATTAGTAAAATCTCTCGTAGGATCAAAACCAAGCGCAAGCGAAAATTTAAATAAAAGTATAGTACCATCGTTTGTTTAAAAAAAAGTGGGATGAAACTACAAACTGCCTTCAAAAGGAAGTACAAAGGACCTACTGAGGTCTAAGTGCTGTGGTATTACCACCCTCTAAAACCTTCAGATAAGTTGTGGCTTACATTTTGATAGGAAAAAACTGGGTTATAGAGTATGAATTTCAACGAATTTTTTTTGGACTCGTTCTAATCTATTAATGTAAAAATGCTATTATATTCTGGGATGCACAATTATAGAGTAATTTTATAACTCATGTCTACAATTTTCTTCAAAAATGCAAACATCCCAGCCTTAAATATATTAAAAACAATGATCTGGTTACTTTGCAAAGATCTGCTGGACTTTTTGTGAAATTCAATTTTGTCTATCATGTTTATATTTGTAACTAACCAAATCTACTCAAAAAATTTTAAAAAAATGGCATAGTGATTTTTTTTGAAAAATATTATAATTGCTATTACACATTTTCTTCTGTGACTATTTCTAGAATTTACAAAAATACGTTAGAAATAGAAATTAGACCTCAAGTAATTTTAGAGTTAAATATGATAGTTTATGAATTAACTGAACCCAAAATAAAACGATAGTTTTATTGGAATAATTATAAGGTGCCCCTGGGGTGTTAGTGATACATTCCTTTAAAGTTTGAAAAATGCAAATAGTTTACATACTTGCTTTGAGTACTTCTTTGGGCGATTGCCCGCATTCCTAACCTCCTTTCATTTTTATTCGGGATTTATTCATTCCTGGCTATTTTCTGGCACCTTCTATTGATATATCTTCATTCTACACTGTGTCATTCAATTCTGTTTTATAAAATTAATTGCTAAAATTTACACAAACACTAAAACATTTAAAGAAACTTGGAAAAAAGGTTTAAAAAGCTGTTGTGGCGCAAGGTCCATAACTGTCAGAGCCGAAATCTGTCTAAAGGCTTCGAGAAAACGTCTGATGTGTAAAGATTAAAATTTACAAAAAATATAGCTTAATTACAATTATATCTTTAAGTAATGCCACATTTATGTAATATATCATTCTAATTAAAAAAATTGAAAAATTTCTAAAAAATATATTTTAAATTATTTTGGATACGCAAAATCAAAATACTTTTAAACGTTAGACACCTCCGGGAATGTTTTTGTATTCCATCTCTCTCTTTTGTTAGCGTTGTCATGTACAACAGCTGTCAACACCAGGAAGTAAGATATTCAGGAGGACGAACGGTATAGACTCTTTCACCATTAAAATGACCCAGATTAAAGTTCTTTTCGTTGCCACTGGTGGCGCTAAGATTCGCTATTTACCGATACTGTTAGTACGGGCGCCAAAGAGGGTTTCGTGGACGATAGAGGTCCTTCTAAGCAAGTAATAATATATAATATAATTAGGAATATAATTCAGTATCTAAATATGGAAAAAAGTTTCTGCCACCAGTTGGGAAAAGCACTATTTTTCGTAACGAGCAGAGCAAAAGAATGTAAGTTATAAAAAATAGTGTTTCCCAACGCGTTTCACACACTATTTTTTCTTATTTTGAATATGATATGATTCTTCTTAATTCAAGTTTAAAATATAAAAAACTCATTGACGTTGTCAAATATCTTACTTTTAATCACCAGTTGCGAAAAGTTTTACTTTTTGTAACTAGTTATGAAAACTAATATATTTTACAACGTCAATGAGATTTGAAAAGTTTTACTTTAAATGTCAAAAATAGAAAAAATATATTTCACGAATATAAATTTATTAGTGATTTATAGAAAGTTCTAAGTCAAGTACTGGACCGCTTTCTTTCGCAAGAAATTTGAATCATGATTTCCTGATCATGATTTATATGTTCAGTGGAACATGTTTCGATTTTACGGTCCGAAAGAACGCTCGAACAGCTGTGAAATCTATAAACAATGGAAGTGACAAAAATGACATTTTTAAAAATGTTTGTTGACAAATGTTATGCTGTTGGGGGTGTTTTTTTGTGGCTGTTTTACAAATTTCAAGAAACATACGTAAATTCTGAAGAATTCATATTGCCCCTAAGTCGTTTTAAATAAAATATAATGCTGAGAAAAAATCGTAAAATCGTTTGAAATTAGGTTAGGATTTGTGAGTCGAAACAAACTAATCATAAAACGAATATGTTCAGTTTGTTCAGAATTTTTCGAATCATGATCCGCTAACGTCAAACTTAAAAATGCGAAAGAACATGACTAATGAATCATAACGCGTTATGATCAGATGATCCGGCCCGAAAGAAAGCAGCTCTGGTTCTTTATTTTAAATAGGCATAATGGATAGCCTTATTGTTTGTTTAGTGCGAGATAGCGTAAACTTGACATAAATGTGGTTAGCGATTACTTACATATCTATGGTTTTATCATATCAGTTTTGAGGCTTTAACCTCAAACTTTAAAATGAGGCATTGTAAAGTTCTTTATCTGTATTAGGATCCGAGTTATCAGCGGACAAGCTCGAAAAATGCAAGAAACCCTCTTTGGCACCCGTACTAATACAAACATACGGTACACACCGAATGTTAGCGCGCTCTGCTGACAAAATAGTCTCTCAACATATTTTTAACATTGCGTTCGTTCTGCTGAATATCTAGTCTTCGTGGTCAACACCAACTGACACATTTAACCAAGGATCTGTTCGTTGAGTTTTAAAAAATTTAACAAAGAAACATTTGTATCTTAGACGTACGTCTTTATAGACTTATGTGAAACAAAAAAAGATACATAGGTGTGAGACATGCTGTGCTAATGCGACGGCAATTTTAAAACGAAGTAAACTCACCTCCTATACTTGTTTATTTTTATCTATGTTTTTATGGTGTTTCAGATTTAAAAGTACGTTAATATGGATTTGAAGGCAATTTTAAAGGCCAAAATTAAAAAATTAGATGGTAAGAAAGTTGTTAACAAATTGGTTTACTGCCAGATGCTGTTCTAGACACTCTCAAACAGTAAACTTCAAAAGAATTGCACTTAATTATTTAAAATAAAATTATTTTTAGAAGAAAAACCCATGACTCTAGAGGAGTCCCTAAAAAAGGAAGATGAACATTTTCGAAGCTTGCTTTCTCAGTGGGGTAAATCCCCATCACAGCCCAAAGGAATTCCAAAATTTTTTAACAGGATACCACATGAATCTGAGCCTTTACGACAAAAATTAAGAGAAGAAAGCAGATCTAATCTATTAAAAAGAAAGAGTTTACCACTTCTTGATAGAAATGAGCTAAATGACTTATGGGTCTTGTTGGATCAACATCAAAGTTCACCCGATGAACAATTAATAACCTACGCAGATTATCAGGTTATTATTTTTGGTATTTAATTTTAGGGTAATTGTTTAGATTCGCGGCCTCTTTTTGGCTAGAAAAAATCGAAAAATTGAGATATTACCATGTTTTTTTTTTTGTTTTGTTTTACGGCTGATTTACGATGTATTCTAGTCTAGAGACAGAGCTGTCAAAACTTGAAGTACTTGAAGTAAAATTTTACTTTAAGTTTTTTTCTGTTCTTGAAGTATTTTACTTCCAGTATTTTTTATTAGGAAGTACTTGTACTTGATTAATTTATATCAAAATACTTGAACTTTTAGTTGATTTGACCAAGTATATTACTTGAAGTATTTTTTTAAGTACTTGAAGTATTATAATGTACTTGAAGTAAAATAGCACTTCAAGTAAATAAGAAGTAAGTACTTGAAGTAAAAAAAAATCAATCAAGTACTCCAACTTATTCATTTATATTATAGGTACTTTTAAAAAACATCAAAATATTGTTTAAATACTAGTTCAAAAATTTTTCGAAAATATATTTTATTTGTTTCTAACATGCCTTAAAGATACCTGTATTTAAAACTTTATTTCACAATCTATATACCTATATATCTCGCCACTTTCTTGTCTTTAAGCTTTCCTGCTAGCTTTATTTTTTTTAGTACGGAACCAACTTTTATTAATACTTATAATACTTAAAGGTTTATGACTTTGGGGTATGTGCATTAGTCTGACATACATTTGTTGTTAGAGAAAGGAGAAAAATGATAATTTATTGAAAGGGTAAAATTGCAGAAAATATACATTTTCTTTGCGCTAATCATTTAACTTGATGTTATTAAAAAAAAATGCTACTCAAGTAAAACTACTTTTACTTCTAGTACTTTTATTTACTTCAGTTACTTTGGTTTACTTTATGTACTTTGTTTTACTTCAAGTACTTTGTTTTACTTCAAGTAAAATACTTGGGTAGTACTTCAAATACTTTTTGAATTTACTTGGGAAAGCAGGTACATTTTAACGATTACTTGTACTTGTACTTGAAGTACTTTTCAAAAAAACATAAACTTGTACTTGAAGTACAGTTACGACCATTAAATCTTGGGCAACTTTTTTTTCAAATTTTGACTTTTCTGCCAATTTTTGTAAATCGCCCTTTTTTACCTTGTTTTACTTTTAATTACTATAAATAAAGTAAAAGGTAAAAAAAAATATTTATATTTTATAAAAACTAACAAATTAATAAATTAATTAACAATTTAATAAATTTAAACAAACTTAAATATCCTTCCAAACAAATTTATTATTTTATTGCGGCCCCATTTTTTTCTAAGACAGAGTTTAGCCTTTCAGGCATCGAATGGACCAAAGCCCGGCCTATTCCGGATTTCCTCGTAACTCATTCCACGCCTCTTAAATTTTATCCTTAAGTTCGTTTACATTTTGCGGCCTAAACTCATTTTCCCTATTTATTTTTTTACCTAACAAACCACAAACATTTTCCATAACATTTAAATCCGACCTGATCCGCTATGGCTCAGTAAAACCCTGATACGCTGCTCTTCCATCCATTCATCGACTTGCCGGGCTGTATGAACGGGACACATCTTGCTGAAAGATATAATTTTTGTCCAGAAATCGATCCAGTACAGAAGAAAGCATGATATTCTGTAGTAGATCTAATATACCTCTGCATTGAACCTTCCTTCGATAAAATAATATACACCAAGTCCTTGTGCACTCAGGTACCCCCAAATATTTACCGAAAATCGCCTACTACTTCTGTTCTTTTAGGTATATTTTTTATTAAATCGTGTTCCTTGAGGCCTGTATACCTTAAGTATCCCATTGTGGCACGACTGTAACACTTTTTTATCGGTGAATATATTTTGCCAAAAAATCGGAGGTTACAAATAAAATTGTAGAGCATATCCAATGCGTTTTCTTCATTTGCATTTGTAAAAAACGATTTTAAGGCTGCCGGGTGGCAGCGCAATTCGGATATTTGCCTTATTCTTCGCCGTGCCGTTCTAACCGATGCTGGGAAATTGCTTTCCTTTTTGTTATAATTACAGATTTAAATGGTTGATTTCTCAAAACATTAACTAAATTATTGTCTTGCTCTTGATTCGATAGTTTGAGGCGATCACTTTTTTTTTAACAAAATGAATAGTACTCTTTGGGATGTTAAGCTCTTCCGCCACATCCTTTTTGGCCAACCTCTCTGCTCAATATATTAAATAATTAATACTTTTTAATACAAAGTTAAGTTTGGCATTTTAAAAAATATTTTTAGACACTGACAACAGACACCTGTTTCTGTATTAGGTTTTTTAACAGGTATTTATATTCAGTAGAAGGTGGTATAAGTCTATTTTACGAAAGGGAAAAAGAATTGCCCAAGATTTAATGGCCGTTACTGTACTATTTGAGAGTATTTTGACAGCTCACAGCTCTGCCTAGAGGTACGAATTTCTAGCGTTTTTTCAAACTCAATTAAAAAAAAAAGAATATTTTTACTATCTATTTTTTTTTGCTTTTTTATTTGAATTTTAAAAATACATTCAAATTTTAAAAGTTAAAAAAATTAAAAACTCAAATGTTGTCGGCTGGTAAAGTGGGGTTCAAAAAGTCTGAGGAGATTCAACATTTGTATCGAAACAGAATCAAGATAAGAAAAAAAATTTTTTCACAAAATGGCGGCCATTTGAAAAAAAAACACGTTTTTTTAGCAGTTCCTTATTTTGTAAAAATAGTTAAAATCAAAATTTTACTTGATCTGTTTGGTGATATAGAGGAATGTATAGGGAAGCGTCTCACAAAATTTCAAATAAATCGGTTTAGTAAAACTTGAGATATCATGCATGCTAGCTTGAAAAAATTAGTTTTGAAAAAACGCTTATTCGATTTATTCTGATAGAATTAGCTTAGTCGCCGCGTCATCAAAATCGTTGGTAAATAATTGAAATATTTAAAATTCCTTTAAAGGACATATTCTTGAATAGCTAAATTTTGTAAATATAAAAAAATCTTGATTTTTTAAAATTCTTAGACCAGAATCTTAATAAAAATCCAAAAAAAAATTGGTATAAATTTTTATTTTAAAAATAAGAAAATGGGTATTTTTTAAGTTTTTCGTCTATAAAATGCATCCATGTAATAATAATAATAATATATTACAATAATAATTAATACAATTGTACAAACAAAAACTATAAGTAATTATGTGCACAATGGACATAGGTCTGTGTGTGCACATTGTAAATTTGGCAAATATTACAAATGTATCTTAAACTTTAGCTATCTATACTCTGACAATTTTTTTTTCCTAATGGCAACGACAATAAATTTATATACACTTACCTATTTATACTATAACAATTTTATATTCTAATGACAATATTATAAGCATTTTAAGTGCATGGCAGTATAACAGCGATGGCATGTATGCCCTGTAAATATCTCTTATAAAAATTCTACCATATATTTTATTCTTTGGGTGTTATTTTTGATCCACAAGTCCAATTGTTTTTTGATATTTTTAAAGTTTTTTTTTTAAACTGTACCGGCAAGATATTAAGGATTTTAGGAGCTACATAGGTAATAGATCTTGTGTAACACTAAAATGAGTGTAAGGTAATGTTAAATTTTGACCTAGATTGGTTTTGTCATGATGCATGGTTGATAAAGTTTTAAATATATTTCTGGAAAGGGGAAAATCTTAAAATATTTTTTTTACAACTGATTTATCGAAAAATCCGTCTGTTCATAAAGTATGCAGAAAAAAATAGTCTTGGCTTAATGTTATTATTTTAAAAAATATATTTTTTGCAATGATGAATTATTTAAACATTCCAGAGCAGATCCCCAAAAATAATAATAGTTCAGACCATTCTGAATGACTTTAAACGGTTAAAAATTATTTACTAAAAAAGTTAGTTCGTAAAATTTAAAACAATTTCCCTTTAGCTTGTTCTTATTTATTCAGATAAAATTCCTTTTTAAAAAAATGATCGAAATACAGACCCAAATATTTTACTCTCACGATTAAACTCCCAGAACATTCGAGTCATTGGAAAAATCACCCGATGAGTAACCTCAAGATTAGTCCTCTGGGAAAACCCCCTTTTCAATAAAAAAAAACATAAAATGTGTTTTGTTTACATTAGTGTTAATAAATTTTAGATCCATCCCCCCCCCAAAAAGTAGTTTCCCAGTTTTAAAAAAGTTCACCCAAGATGTTCCCTTGAAGGGAAACTGTATCATCAGCAAAAAAAGAGTTTTAAATTTATGTAAATTTGGAGATTGTTGGATAAAGGAGAACAATATAGGCCCAAAGCGTCCCTGTGGACGCCAACCCCCTCTATTTAAGAGCATATGTTTTTTTCTTTCTGAAATCTGTTACTTAGGTATGACTTAAATAGTTCTAGTACCTTTCCTTATTCCAATTTATTAATTTTGAAAGTAAATATTTGATCCACAGTATCGAACCCCTTTTTGAGAGACCCAGAAAGACAGCCAAAGGCTTTATCCACTATTAAAACATCGATGATAAGTTGTTTCCCTGGCATTTCTTGAACAGAGATATTGGTTTTAGACTTCATATCATTGGTTGCTTGTTTAATTATTTCCCGGGTTTTTTTGGGTCCCCACTGACATTGTTCAATCCATCCCTAAAAATCTCCCTTTTGTTTTTTTATAAGCTTGCTCAATTGACTTCGATATCTCTTATAGCTATTTTAGTATCACTATTTGGTTTTTTGTACTTTTTTTTTAGGGAAAAAAAATAGTTTTTAAGGTTTTTTTGGTTGGGGCAGCGTTTATGTGTCCTGTAAATACTTATAAATGTTTCGGCAGCAGTATTGTGATCTTACTTGACAGAACTATCCCCCAATTTTAAAGTTTAGTAGTTCTGAAATTTTTTTTATAATCAATATATTTGACAGTTCGATTTCCTTTTATCTGTATGCCCACTTTATTATCTAAAACAAAAAAAAAAAAAGTTTAGCAATTTCTAGTGATTTGTTTCAGATTTTTGCAAGTAAAGCAATAAATTTAAAAAAAAAATTGACATTCTATTTTTGATGAACTTTTAAGAATAAAAATATTTGACGATAATTTGGGGATTATCCATATATTTTAAACAAAGCAAAATACACATAAATTCCTAAGGACGAGTCCCCAGGTCAATTTCATAATCTCACAAGTCCGTATAAAAGAGCCAGTACCGAATATTCCAGGTATAAAAACATGGGTAGAACGGAGAAGTTTAAAGCGACTGCAAAACGACTCGTGACGTCACATCGCATATAAATAAAGATTGTTTACTTATCGATTTTGTCTGTTTCTAGTTGTGCTGCGGTAAAGCTCGACATAACTAGTATTTTGTTTTATTTTGCGTGGCTAAATTAAAGTGTTTTTCATTCATTATGGGTAACAAAGGATTTGTCTAGGTTTTCCCCAAACAATTTACCCTTGTGGATATGTTTATTGTGATGAATTACATTAAAAATGACAACGTTTTAATTCAGCGGGAAAACAGAGGTGCAAAAGCAGCATTGTAAGTATACTAACTGACATAGAAATCCGAACACTCATAGTTTAAATGGTTTTATTTTAATAAAATTTGGTGAATTTATTTATCTTACTGAAAATAACAATTGATGGAATTTGCAGCCTTATCAATTGGATTGATTTTTATACTGCTTTTTAAAATTCACTACCCAAACTAAAAATGAATATTGCAGCCGCAGTAAAGATCCAAATTTGGCGGATTTTGGTTCTTGACATTCTTTACGATTGGTTACGATGCCTAGAGTACGGAGACCTGTACGATTTTTTCCCCTTAGTGAGTTTGAGAGGGGCCGTATATTGGGACTTTTGGGAAGCTGGATTTTTTTTTCGGGAAATTGCAGTTAGAGTGCAAACTTGTAAAAAACTGTGGTTAGGTGTTGCAGGCATGGCTTCAATATATATATATATATATTATATATATATATATTTATATATAATAATAATATAAATATATATATATATATATATATATATATATATATATATATATATATATATATATATATATATATATATATATATATATATATATATATATATATATATATATATGTCATTCATTCCAAACAACCGAAAGTTATTAATGCTTAGAACTATTATAATTATTGGGAAATACACGGTTACTTTGCCCTAAATAGGTTAATGTATATTTACCTTCTGAAGCATTCATTGCCGAAAAATATCATTCGACATATTGTCAGAAACACGACTCGGCAAAAATACTGCGAATGTTTCGTTATTAACTCGATCGAATAGCGTTACTAGAACCGTTTTCCCAAACTGTGAATTCATAGGAACAATTTTTTAATAATGTAAGCAACCCCAGCAGTTAAATCAGTTAGTTTTTTACGACTAAAAATTTCATTTTCTTTATTAATCATACTATTAATATTATCTAAAGCTTCTTTAGTAACGTTCATAGTTAAAAATGTATTATTCAATATTAAAAGTAATACCTTAAACAAACACTTGCACAAGTCACGTAACAGACAAAAATTTGTATATCTACACAGATGCTTGGTACACAAATGTCTTTCCTAATAATGAATACCTGCTTATATTATTATCCATACCACCCAAAAAACATCAAGGTCGAAGAGCGAAAGAAGCTCGCAGGCGCATTCATGTTCAAGGTTGAAGGGTGGGAAAGGCACGCCTGCTTAACAAAGTTCAAGGTCGAAGAGCAAAAGAGTGGAAGGGACAAGCATGCGCATTAATTATCAAGGTCAAGTAGACGAAGAGTGGGAGGGGCACGCATGCGCAGTAACGCTCAAGGTCACAAGACAAAGAGTGGATGACGCGCATGCGCAGTCAGTCAAGGTCAAGTGGAGGGGGGTGCTCGGCATGGGTAATCTACGACTACTAATGATTATTAAAAAAGGGGAATTCCAATATTTAGTAGTCTGTAGGTCGCATCGATAGCCAAAAATTCCGGAAACGCAGCCATAGTACTTTTCATCTCTGGAGTCTGTATAAATAAACCTTTAAAATTGTCACTACTGTCTTTAAAAAGGACTGCATCAGCATTTTTTTCTTTAATAAAGTCAATACATTTTTTCAAGCTATCTCCCTTGACCGCGGTTCTTTGTAAGTTTGACAGGTCTTTTAGGGTAATATTTTTTCCAGTCATTTGCTCTAAATTTTGCCGCACCAATTTTTATCAGCTCTGAGATTTAGTAAATGCTTAGCAGTTTCTTTTGCATCATCAGACAACTGTCTTTGCTGTGGTAAAAATAAAAAACTTTCTTTGATCTCTCGTGATTATGTTTGTCGTTAAACTTTCCTATTAGTAATGAGTCGCCTTTAATATCTGGACAAAATGAAATGAATGCCGGGCACAGATCCTCTTTTAAAAGTCTTTGTATCTCTTACCTTTTTACCTTTCGGCCGAAATTGTTGCCCTCCATAAATGCAGGAATATTTAAGGTAAGAGTATACCAATTCGTTTTTAATGGGGCGCTTGGTGTAATTAGACGAAATAAGTTTAGCATCACGTTTCCAAAACTTTGTATATGTATTGTTTTCATATTGATTGATGAAATTTTTCACATCAGCATAGGGGCTAAACTTTTTGCCAGTTTCTAACCTACAAATTCAAAAGAAATACTTGTAAATAAAATAATCAAAAGCCAGTAAAGGTTTACTTACGAATACATTTTCTGTTTTTCTACCTAAAACTTTCCACTACTACATATATTATTTCATTTAGTCAGTGTTCATAAACAGATGCATAAACGCACACCAGTTTAAATAAAAGCAGATACCACCTGTAACTTTTTTATATAAACAACATAACTTAATTTATATAGATAGATAACTATCTATAACCTCAAAACGCCTTATAGCTAAGTCGGAACTCGGGACCGTATGCGGATCCCGACTCGGGATTCGCATACGGTCTGGCCAGTCCCTACAAAACCACTTCGATGACATCATTTAATGACGTTATTCGGGACTGGATATAGATCCCGAGTCGGGACTCTAGACACAGCGTATAAAAAAACAAATGAACATTAGCTTTACTAGTTATTTACAAACATATACTTTTTTTAAACACAAAACCCTGTTACATCCGTTCGATAGAGAATGTAATTTTCCATACAATTAGTTATTTACATTTTTTTTTCTAAAATGAGAAATAGCAGGGGTATTTCAATAGCTTTTTTCGGGTTTCGTTTTACGAACGATTCTTGAACTATCCGAGAACTGCCCAGAACTGTATGCGCTGTAGCTCAATACTTTGAATCGTTCTCTGACAGTTCCAGGATTATCAGACATTTGAAAAACTCGAACGCAATCCATAATACACCGATACGGACGGTTCTAGAACTGTCCCAATGTAGTCCTAGGTAAACGCGAACTCAGAATTAAAAAGTCAGAGAACAGTTCTTTAAAACCCGAACAGGTAATTTTGAACTGCGCAAGCGCCGGACGGTTCTAGAACAGTAATTTATCGAACCCGAAAACAGCTAATGTAAATGTTTTTTTCTATTACTAGACGCAGGCAGCCAGTTCTTAAAATCGCATTCTTTGTACAAATTATCGTAGTACGATATGACAGAAAACAAATTTAAATAAAGGCCGCTATAATGGTATATTGTTTGTCAAATCTTTCAGTTACTTAGGTAAATAATAAACATCGCAGTTTCAGTTTTTTTTAATAAAAACACATAACTAAGTAACATTGTTAAAATATACTATTCTAATTATTTCGCATTATAATGAAATAAAAATTAAATTAAATGTTTAAAAACACCTTCTTCCTACTTAATGCACATTTAGGTCCTACATTTTAAAACTCTTTTCGTAGCCTTTAAAATTGTATTGCCATTAATGCTAGGAATGACTTTCCTAATAGCCTCTTGAAGTTGGTTAACATCTTCATGTCGTATTTTGTAAACCTGGTTTTTAAGAAGACCCAAGAAAAAACCTCAAAAATAGAAATCAAGAGGGGTAATATAAGGAGAACGTGGCGGCCAGAGCCAACCAACGATGTTGAAAAAGTTCGTTCAACAAATTAGCAATGTTTCCGGTACTGTGTGGAGGAGCACCGTCCTGTTGAAAAAACATTTGCTGACGGTCGGCTATATTGACTTTATCCAAAAAATCCTCCAACACCTTTCTTAATAAATTCAGATATTGTTCGCTTGTTAAACATCCTTCATAAAACACGGGTCCAACAATTTTTGATCCAATGATGCCGCACCATACGTTTAAGCTAAAACGCCTTTGTGGATTGGAAGCGTAGTGGCGCAGGAGATTATCACTTCTCCAATAAACTTGTTTTTTTTTTGTTAAACATGCCTCCATTACTAAAATTTATACGCCTTTCGTAATCACCTGGCAACAAAGTTTTTATGGGTCTGTATTTGTAGGGTACATACTTATGTTTTTTAAAAATTATATAAATAGATCCAGATGTCGTTTACAGTCTCTGGTGGAATTTTCACGATAAACTTCAAAACATACCAAAACATTAATTTCTGTTTGTTAATTAATTATAAAGGTTTTCTTATTTCTACGCTTGACAAAAACACTTTCGTTTATTCAAAACTTTTGATAAAGTACTAAAAAATATTTTCTGTTTGGCATATCCCTTTCTGGAAATAGTTCTATGTATCGCCCTAAAGCCTGATGCTAATTTTTTGGCAAATTATATAGCATTTTATCATATCACACTTCTCCAAATAGATAAACTTTTTAAACAACAACAGCAGCATCATAAATAAACTGTTGCTTTATGATTTACTAGTTATTACTAAAGCATCATGGCGGATAGACATATGATCTTTTGTTCCTTTTATTTCTGTCATAGCATATTACGATAATTTGTACAAAGAATGCGATTTTAAGAATTCCATGGCTGCCTGCGTCCAGTTAGAAAAAAATACATTTAAATTGAAATAACTTTGCTATTTTTCACTTTAAGAAAAAAATGTAAATAACTGATTGTATAGAAAATTACATTATCTTTCAAATAAAAGTAACAAATACAGGGTGTTGCATTTAGAACATATATATTTTTGTGAATAACTCGTCTGATGTTCATTTGTTTTCTTATTATCGTCATTGTAATCAGGGTAAAAATGTACACCACTTTGCTAATTTAACCTAACTTGTATCATTTATAAAAAAAAGTTAGCAATAGTACCGACTTAATTTTGAACACGGTGCATTGTCATTTTTATTTTACTCAAACAATTATATAGTTATTGTTAAAAAAACACTTTATCCTATACTGCATTTTTTTGATTTTAGGCAAAATTAATTCCGAATTTAATAAAGCAAATACCATTTTTTTAATAAAAGTACCTAAAAATAAATGTTTGTTATCATAAACTGGTCAATGCAGTTAATGTTTTGAGAAGAATTAACAATATGTGTACTGTCATAGAATCTAGCTTAAAGTTAAAACTATTGATCTAGTCAGGTTCCGAATTAGAAACGTCCTTCATCCACCTGCTTACCGGATAAAAATTATTTTTGTTAAGAATAATATATAAACCAAAATATCGCGAATGGGTTTCTAGAAAATTATGATCAAATCTATGATAATTTTAGTTACCATAATTATTTTCTTTTTAATGTAAAGATTAAGAAAAATATTAAAGGCATGCTTTACATTTTATTGAGGTGATGCAATATTCTAACATTGTTTCGCTAACATACTACAAATTGCGCACATATATTTATTAATTTCCTTTGTAGACAACATTTTTTGTAGAACATTTCAGCTGTTTTGAGTCAAGAATGGCTAAATTATTAAGAGGTCAACTTTTGGACCCAAAACGACGTCCGACACTTTTTTTGGAATAATTTCTATACGACAATACTTGACCTTTTTACCAGTTGCGTGCGTAAGCAAAAATTAATAAAAACTTTCCAAATTTTAAGACTGAAATTTTAAATACGATTAAATAATATAGAATTGATTTGACTAAATGTTATGTCGGGTGTTTATAGAGAATTACAAGCCCTAATTAAAGAGCATGCTCCGAATGCCGATTATGTTCATTGTGCTGCGCACGCTTTAAATTTAGTTTTAAACGATGCTGCGAAACATGTTCGTAAAGTGTCGACTTTTTTTGATAATTTACAAAAAAATATATACTTTTTTTGGCAATAGTATAAAATGCTGGGCAATGTTAAGTGACGATTCATCTGAAAAATATTTAATTACCTTTAAAAAGGTATGTCATACCAGATGGTCTTCAAGGAACGAGGCTTTATTGGCGTTAAAGAAAAATTATTTATTAATCATGAAAACTTTGTACCAACTAAATTTAATTTCGAAAAAAAAGATGAACGTGAAGAATGTAAAAATATAATTAACATTTTAAAAAGTTATGATTTCTTAGTGCTTGTCACATTTTTTTCTTCACTATTTGAAATCATTAATCCTGTTTTTAAAGCTCTACAGCATGAAAACAATAACTTACAGAAAACTAGTATTTTATTTAGTAATCTTTTGAATAGACTGTGCGAATACAGACATCAAAATTCATTCAGTAGTTTGCTAAATGAGTCCAAAGGTTTAGCAAAAGAGTGGGGAGTAACAACTGTTTTTAAAAACAAAAGGCGAAAGATAACGAAGCGTTTTTTTTTTTGATGAGTTATCACAAGATGAAATAATTTCAGACCCGAAATCCTATTTCAAAGTCAATGTATACTATTACTGTTTAGATATATTAATTTCATAAACTAAACAAATATTTCAGAGCCTTAGCGACCTAAGTAGTATATTCGAAATATTACAACCGGAGAAACTTCTGTCTTCTTCAAAACGGAGAGATATTCAACGCTTCCGAAAAACTGTCGGTTAAATACAGTAAAGACATCTCAGTTAATCTTTATGACCAATTAAAGGCTCTAAAAACATGCTTACAATCTGAAATTCAAAAAATTAATTTCATTAAGGAACTTTTTGAATTATTGCTAATAAATTTAATAGTCTTGCATTCAGTTTTTCAGAGGTAATAACAGCATGGCTTTTATTCTTTGACCCTGCCAGTTGCAACCGCAACTGATGAAAGAAGTTTTTTAAAATTAATACTGATAAAAAATTACCTAAGAACTTCGATGGGACATGAACTATTGTCCATAGAGGCAGAAACTTTAGAAAAACTACTCATCATCAGCTATAAATGATTTAATAAATCGGTTTGCCGAAAAAAAGGCAAGAAGAGTGTGTATTTAATTTAAATTGTTTGTAAAAATTTTGGAAAAATTGACAAATAGATAATTAATTATTTCTTTTAATTTTATGCAAATATTTTAGGAGAAATCTTTACCTTTCATAGGGGCTCCCAAACAAATTTTTATACGGGACCCTGCCAAGGCACGCTACGCCACTGCTGAAAATTCCACGTTAGATACTCGAGACAATTCAGCAATCCCTTCGATTTGAGGAGGCAGGAAAATCATTGGTGAATCACAATTGATATATTCATAAGTCGGGACTCGGGACCGTAATCTTGGGGACCGTATGAGGATCCCTACTCGGGATTCACATACGGTCTGGCCAGTCCCTACAAAACCACTGCGATGACATCATTTAATGACGTTATTCGGGACTGGACATTAGGCTGTCCCGTCCGTGTATGGGGATTTTTTTTGAGCTACGGCTACGCAAGTGGTATCAAAAGTTGCGTTTTCATACAGAGGTTACGATTATCATTAAATTTAATTAAATATTTGTCATCTTGAGGCCTCTACCGGTCCTTGAAGTTTCTAAAATTGGCCATTTTTAGGGGATTCGTACCATTAACTCTAAATTAATCATACAAAATTTTAAGCTACGGCTACGCAAGAGGTATTAAAAGTTGCGTTTTGATACATAGATTACGATTATTATTAAATTTAATTACATATTTGTCATCTTGAGGCCTCTACCTGTCCTTGAAGTTTCTAAAATTGGCCTGTTTTAGGGGTTTCCTAATATTAACTCTAAATACATCAATCTCATACACAATTTTGAGCTACGGCTACGCAAGAGGTATCAAAAGTTGTATTTTGATACAGATATTACTATTATCACTAAATTTAATTCAATATTTGTCATCTTGAGGCCTCTACCGGTCCTCGAAAATGGAAATTTAAGTGACTTTTAGAAAAATAAGAATGCCAGTAGAGCCCTCAAGATATTTTTTAATCTTTTTTTTTATTATTTTTATGGTTACCTACAACTTATAACGCAACTTTTGAGGGGTCTTGTGTAGCGAAAATTGAAAATAAAATATTACAGGACACCCTACTGGACATAGGTCCCGAGTCGGGACTCTAGACACAGCGTTATTTTATTGCAAACACCGCAGTTCACAGTCTTTGAAGTTTAAAAATTGTAATAATGTTTTAATTTTTTAGCAGTTTTATTTATGAATTAAAAAAAAAATGGATAAAGGTAGTTATGATAAATCAAGTTAATAAAATATACAGTCAACTTCGGATATAACGAACCGTCAAGGAGAGCTTTAAGCAGTTTGTTATAGACGGGCGGTCGTTATATCCAAAATTCAATATTAAATATATGTACCTTAAAAAACGTAAAAAATGTACTTTAAAAAAATTATATAAAATATATTAAGAATAGTAGTATAAGTAGATAAAATTTATCTATATTTAATATAGTCGCATCATTTTTAAAATGTAAATTCGGTGCCCTTTAAAAAGAAAAAAAAACATAAAAAGTAGCAAAAAGTTTTAATTTTTATTGTCGGCTTTTTATATGGTCTATTATTACAGACACGTGCGGGAAGCGGCACATTATAAAAAGCAAAGGCGGTCGGTCACTAGTTCAAATTAAATCTTTTCGGCTACTTTTTCCTTTCAAAGAGAACCGAATTTTCATTTTTATATTGATTTAACTATACAAGTAAGAACTTAAAATGTTTTCAAATAAACATAAACTGAACACAAATGCATAACATTTTTTACAAATTCATAATATTAGTCAGTATTATGTAAACACATATTTTTATAAATTTTGTAATTTTACATTGCTTTTCTAAAACATGTTTTTCATTTTATTTTGTAAATAATCAATAGCCTCAATACTTTTATTTTCAAAATTTTTGTTTTTCAATTACCACACAAAAGCGCATTATGCCGCACAATGCTCAGCACTTTTTGTACGTAAGTGCTCTTATCGAGGCATAATCGGGCCTTGAATAACTTTTTTGTTCTCTTAGAGAGTTCGTTATAACCGGACTCTCACATACAAAATTAAATAAAAATAAGTTTGCTGTAGCCGACCGATCGTTATAAGCAGGGCCGTAACAAGGGGGGGGGGCAAGGCAGGACGCCGCCCTGCCTGGAAAAATATTCGCCCTTCCTGGCAAAAAACGATTAAAAAAAGGCGAAAAATAAAAAATAAATTTTTCAACGAATTTACCCAAATGGTAGGAAAATAACCTTTTCTGGTTATTTTAAATTTATACATTATAAAATGTTCATTAATTCTTTTTTACCGCATAGTGTTGAAATTTCCCTAAAATTTTATGGGGCCGTTAATCAAACTAATCCCGTCATGTTTTTGACCTGCGCTTCCCGCCAAGAGTTTTGCCAAACAAAATATTCAAATTCAAAATTTACCTAACCACAAATTTAACGCTCGGCAAAGTAGTTTCCTAATTATCTAGGTACACATTTTAAATGGTGTAATATCGTGTCGTGTATCTTCTTACACAAGTATCGATTAGTTATTAGATTATAAATTGCTAAGTCTTAATTATACCTATCGGTGATAAAAAGTTAAAAGTTAATTCATAAGGTAAGCCACATCCAACAGATATTCTAAACACATTCTAATCGCTAAATTCAACTGTTTTTGAAATTTCCGCTTGAAAATAGTGAGTTTTTAACTTTAACACACTGGTAGATTCCAAACGGATTTAAATAAGCTTAAACGGCTTACGTGTTGAAAATCTTCTAGCCATTAATAATAATAAGCTTTCCTTTAAGTCTAATTTAAAAAAAAAAATCCATTATTGTTAATTTTGACATAGTACCCATAGTAAGAAATATGACATTTTTGGATAAGTCCAAAATTAGACTTAATTGAAAGCTTGTCAAAAAGAAGATAGGGATAAGCAAACTATTTTGGTCTATTCAAATCCGTTTAGATGTTAAAGTTGAAAAATTCCGACATTTAAACGCTATAATATTTAAAAAACAGTTACATTTAGATATACACAAAATATAAGTACTATTTTAATTATAATAAAACCATTCTTAGAGGTGCTAACATTGAAAGCGTCTAATGGCTGAAGGCAGCAAACTTTTCCTAGCAATATCGTTAAAAATGAAAGCACAATAATTACGAAACCTTTACCGGATACAAGTTAAATACCAGACGATTTACCATTTTTTGGAAAGCCAATTCAACAACTAGTCTTAAAAAACTTTCCAAAACAAACAAATATTCGTTTTGTTATGCTTGCAGACAATTCCAACCAAACGCTAATAAGGCAAAAACTTATACATTTATGGATTACAAGAATTGGAAAAATGCAATGGATCCTAAAAATGAGTTTCCTAAGCACGAAAACACCGTCGTACATTTTTTTCCAAGAGCCTGTGGCCTGAGAAGCTTTAGCGCCAATCGACAGATGCATTCGTTTTCCCAATGATGAATAAAAACATCATTGAAAAAAAACGCTATTACAATAAATCTATAGCAGAGGTTGTTCAGTTCCTGGCAAATAATGAACTTGCACTTAGAGGCACTTATGAAGCTGAAGAAATCTTTGAAAGAGGGTTTTTTATAAATCTTTTTCAATAAACTCTGAAAAAAGATCCTAAAAGATTCTAAATGTATGCAACACATACCGAAAAATGCAGTTTATACATCGAAAATAATACAAACTAAAGTTATTGAAATTTTGACTGAAATAGTACGTAAAAATATAGTATAAAATTACTTAAGTTGTGTTGTTTATTTTTTTTAGAAGTATCGTGGCTTTGTGCTTTGGTCTTTTAAACAGATCGCCACAAACATTTTTTTTTTAAATTCGAACCTCTTAATTTACATGCTGTCTGCCTGTCCATGCTGTCTGAAGTCTCTGAGGTCAGATTTTTGCAACATGTTATAACAAAGGAGCCGGCAACGAGATAGATAGCTGATTGTTTAGGAAGCTGTGCTTTGATCACGTCCTAGTTTGTAATGTAGAAATATTACTGATTACCTTGTTAATATTCACATAATATTTGGTTTTAGGAATTATGATTCCTTTGAAAGAAGAGTTGACAGTTGTCAAAGACTATATCTCGAAAAGGCGCAACCAACGTATTCACTTTTCAGTGAGCTCTATAATTAATGCGAGACCTTTAAAAACACATACGAAATTTTGGCTACTAGCGTAACCTTTGGATGCAATACAGCTGTCTGCGAATCATCGTTCTCAACCTTAACGGCGATTTATCGCCCCCAGCGTATGGCAATAAAACATCAAAGAATGGCTGACGTAATCTTTCTGTCCGTTAAATGAAAACATACAAAAAATTGGATTTTCAAGTCTTTAAAAAAAAAGTAATTAAAGACGTCATAGAAAATTACTACTGTTTTAAGTGTTAAAACAGTTGTAATTAGGTGGTTAAAATTGTATTAAAGTATGTTTTGATTTGCTACGTTTGTTTGTGTGTTTGTTAAATTTTGATATAAAACACCTATGTACCTACTAAAATAAAAGTAATAAATTCGCCCTGCCTGAAAATTTTCGGCCCTTCCTAACATTCAATCCTGGTTACGGCCTTGGTTATAAGCGGGTTCGTTACATCCAGAAAAAAAATACGTTTATTTTCATTGCGTTTCGGCGGGACAAATTGTTTTTTAGCAATACCCGGGCGTTTGTAATATGCGGGGTTCGTTATATCCGAAGTTGACTGTCTATTTAAATCTTACAGGAAAAAAAAATGTAATACATTTATCATTATAAATTTAAACAATGCCTTTTTTTATAAAATTCGAAAAGAATTGTAGTGATATATTAGTACAATCATGTAAAATATAAAATTTAAAACTGTCTTTATACGGGGTGTCTCAATTTTTTTTTCGATAAATTGTTTTCCGCCATATTAAGTTTTATTTTTTTTTGTTATTTGCTTTTTTTGGGAATGTTCTTATCGGGACTTTAAAAAAAAATCAAGAATAACCTTTTTTTTTGGAACACCCTACAAATATAGTCCATAAAGAAGTGGGCAATGTACAACAACGTTTCTTTTCCTAAAAAGCAGAAATTAGGGCGCAATGCGCAAAATGCGATAGTGCGACGTGACTAGAAGCAAACAATCGATTTGTTATACAGAATAAAATGGATTTTTATTGAATTAACTGTCCTATAGAAAGAGCAGTTTGTTTTTAAAGTAATGACCTATAAATTATTGTATCAGCTAAGTAAGATAGAAAGAAACAAAATAGAAAGAAACAATTTTTGTATAACAGAAGCACTTGTCTATCGTTACCTTTAAAAAACGGCTCAGTTGGACCAAACCGTCATAACATATTATAATAAAACAAAAATTGCCTACTAAGTACTCTATTTTAATTTTCGCCTGACCGTACTTCCAAGAAAATCAATTTCTTTGAAAACTATAATAAATATTCTTAAGTAAAGATTAGATTAGGAAATATAAGTAAGATAAAATGAGTAAATACATACTGGTCTTATGGGATATATTTAAATCTAATATTCAATTATACATACTTCATACTATTTTTAAGTCTTATTAAAAATCATATTTACATATGGGCTTACATTTTTTTGGCAACATTGTGCGTTAAAATCTTAGTCGAGAGAACAACAGGACTCGGGAGATTTTTGGCGGCATTACTATTAGAAATGAAATAGGCATTGCAAACAATCCGCTTCTTTAAAATGAAAATGGCCTAAGGCCACTTGTAGTCTATATCCAACTATATCCTTGCCCGCCCATAAACACCTAAATATTCTTTGAAATTAACTATATATCCGGACACTCTCTTAAACACATGCTTGGATAGCATCAATTTCCGCTTGGTATCCTGAGCCCTCGGTGTTCCCTTTATTCATATCTCAGAATCGCTACTGACTTTATATGGCTTATCAAAGGTAAAGATGGCTGTAATTTTAACTGACCTCATGCCCAAGAGCTGTCCGTCTATAATATCGGCTGCCCTTGTGTGACCAAGGATCAGAATTTTGTTTTCACATTCTGTTATTTTTTATACCATAGGCGCCGCTGATAGCTCTTGTTTTAATATAAATATTTAAAGGAGTTAAGCCCAGGGTAGTTTCGATAGCTATACTAGATGTGCTTCTTAAGGTTGTTTTAGGTTGTAGTAGTTGCCTTTATTTTTTTTTGCAAATTGTAGTATTGCGGTATTCTCGCCGTTGACTTTAAGGTTAATACCTTGGCACCTGCGTTTTACGTTGTTCAGAACTCTTTACCACATCGTCAGACTACACCTAGGCGTAAAATCCCTTATTGTTGAAACAAGTTAGTAATTAGATTATCACTAGGTTCTACAGAAAAAGAAAGAGCAATCTTACCTAAGAGTGCTCACACCTAGGAACAAAAGTGCAAAAATTATATCCGATGCTTCTTTCGTGTTGCTTTATCTTAGACCAAGCGGCAAGTGGGCAGTTAATGTTTAAAAATGGAGGTAAAAAAGTTTGTGTGATTTTAAATACTTTATTAACATGTTGTGAAAGTTTATTAATTTTTTCCCTACCGAGACGAGCGTTAGTAATGGCGACGCGGAGAAGCTGCAAAAACTATTTTTTGAACGCTCAGATAATATTGCAACTTTACTGGTTATATTATGTCATCTGTAAGTAATGTTTACAATTACTGATCGGTAAGTAAATAATTACTGACTTCTAATCGGCAAGTAAAGTATAAAGTGGACAAATCTGTAACAAATATCATACTAATGACAATAAATTTCTTGTTATAGAAACTCAGTCTACCAGTTGTGTATTTAATTAACGTGTTTAATATACCTGACAATATATTTTTGTCTATTTTTATGTTCCTTATTAATTTAATATTTTGAGCATGCAAAAAACAGCTTAAGCATCACGGTCGGTAAGTTCTCACTGGTTTTGGTTGTTTTGGACACACCCTTCACTAGTAAGAAACACTTACTGACCTAAAAACTTAATATACTATTTCAGACAATAAGTTATTTCAATTTAATTCAAATTCAAATTCAAATTCAAATTCAAATTCAAATTCAAATTCAAATTCAAATTCAAATTCAAATTCAAATTCAAATTCAAATTCAAATTCAAATTCAAATTCAAATTCAAATTCAAATTCAAATTCAAATTCAAATTCAAATTCAAATTCAAATTCAAATTCAAATTCAAATTCAAATTTAAATTTAAATTTAATAAGTTTGGACGTTACTAAACATGAGTGCAAAATTGTTTTTATTAATCTTTATCTAATCTATCTTTTTTGTTGTAATTTAAATCGCTTTTCAATATATATTTTTTTGTTTTAACAGAAAAAAAACCACGGGATGGTATTTCAACTTTTTTTAAATAGTCATTGTTGGATAATTCTCTACCTGTGTCAAATTTAATTATGATCAGTGAAGCTAGTCGCCCACTGTTACTGAAACGCCTCAAAAAGTTGCGTCGTGAACATCCATATTTGCACGTTATCGCACGAACGATCCCCAGATACGCTTGTAAATAATATTTTGCAAAAGTTCTGTGGCAATGGCAATGGTGGCTTGTATGTGTTTATGCAAATAAGATTCGCCTAAGTTTCGCAGATCACAGCTTTCCGGTCCCAGTGGTCCAACTGGCCTTTTAGAATAAAAAAATTACAACTGGTAATTTGATATATTTTAAATTAGATAAAATTTAATCTCTGAACTTTGACTATTAACGTTTTGAACTGTTTTTTACTTTAGTATGTTAGTTCAGTAACTGAAGACCTGAAAGTACCCAAAGCTGTAAATACATTTGTACATACAGTTTTCATTTGTAGCGCAATTCTTAGGAATTCGCGGATGCTTTTGAGCGAGAAAAAGTTTATCACGTGGAAACCCGCTAAAAAGGGTCCCCCAAAGTCCCAAAAATGAGTGTCCCGCGAATATCTACCAAAATATGCGTATTAGATAATTTTTTTAGACAAAAAATGAAGATCACCTCAAAATCTACAAAAATGGTCCCTACCATTTTTTTCGCAACACCAATATTTTTCGCAAAAACGACCGTCGAAAATCCATAACATTCCACGCTGGATATATGTGGTAGTAGTAGTTTCTTACTAAAAAATGCAGATGGGCAAAACAATTTTTTATCAAAACGCAGGAAAGATGGTAAAGGAAATTTTCTGAGACCATTGAACACTTGCTAAGGTCTCATTATAAAAAAGAAATGTTAATAACAAACCATTTTTTCAAAAAATATCAATAAATTAATGAGATACTCTCAAAATATTGTCAAAGAAAACTGAAAGCTTTTTTTAATATTCTAGAAAAATCAGAATGGATTCAAACTCATATGCAATGATAGGTACGGGTTTTTCCATTACGATGAACTTTAAGTGATTAAAAAATGTATATATTTATTATAAGTGAATCCATGAAAATAGCGGCATTCTAGCGGTAGAGCGGCAGCTGAAATAAGGAGGAATTTGGGTCTCGTTATCTCGAAAAATATCTATTTTTCGACAAAAATTATAAAAACCATTTTTGTAGATAACAAAGCGATCTTTATTTTTTGTGTTAACAAAAATTCTCCAATTCGCATATTTTGACAGATATTAGCAGAAAACCCATTTTTTGTGACTTAAGGGGCCATTTTCAGCCCTTTCCCACCTGTTAATGTTGATACATTTTTTTTCGCTTAAAAGCATCCCCGAAGACCTAAGAATTACGCCACAAGGAAAAACTGTACAGATTAATTTACAGCTTTGTCCCTTCATTTACTGGACTATGTGTGGTTAATTTTAGCTATTGTAGGTATAAAGCAGCTTTAATTTTTCTATTAATAATGCACTTTTGTTTAAAGCCAACCGGGATATTTAATGGAAAACAAGTACGTGCTCACTCGCACCCGTACCAGGTATGGATTAAGTCAATGTTTGAAAAGGGTGATGAAACTTCCTACGAAGAATGTGGAGGAGTGCTCATTACAAAAAACCATGTATTGACTACAGCAAGCTGTGTAAAGGGGTTAGTTTTGTTATCTCTAAGGTATTCGATAATCTACCGAATAAAAAAAAACCGAAACACACTCACCTTCATAAAAAATTTACCACTTAGAGCTGGTCCCAATGACAAAGTTGACTTCCTCATCAATCGCTTATTTGAAATTTATGATGTGTTTTTTTAATTGTAAATGAATTCTTTAGTAAAAATGTTACCTTAATCTTTTTTTTTTAATTTAATTAAAGCACATAAGAGGTGCAATAAGATCACGAATTTTTTTCCTGGCGATCGTTTTAAATAAATGTATACTGGGCCAGGTAAAAAAGTTATTGGATCAAACTTCTTTTTTTTTGTAATGAAACAACCTGTTTATTTTAATCCAAAAAGATAGATTATTAATTTCTCTGTAAAAAAAATAACACATCCTGAAAAATATTTTTTTTTCTGCAATTTATTTAAACTTTATTACTTTAAACCACAGTCGGCTATCAAATAAAAGCTAATATCCTAGAAACAAAAATATGTTGACCATATAGCAGGAAATACATAACACAAATTCTTTTAACATAAAAATAGAAGAGAAAACAGTTGACATAAAAAAGTCAACTAAAAAATTATAAAAGCTTTGAAACAAAATAAAAGATACGGATTAAGGGAAAATACCGGGAATCATGGCAAATATTCGAAAGTCCCTTTGTTGTTTTCAGTGCACTCTGGACATCTTTTTTAAACGGATTTTTAGGTATTAATAATGTGTAATTGTTTTATTTCTGCAAAGTCCTCATGAATTCTTTTATCTAGTTAGGATGATTTCTTTATAAATTTTATTTTTCAACACTCTCCTAAGAAAAAAATCTTAAATCGGAGATTATAGTAGTCAGCTTATAGATCCATGTGTTTCTATACAACGGTTTTTAGAGTCAGTATTTTAATACTTCCTTATTCAAAGAACGTTATGGGTAGGGGTGCCATCTTGTTGAAAGTAAATCACCATTACTTCATTTAAAGGAGCATCATCAAGGATATCAAAAAGGTTTGATTGGAGTATGTTCAGATATCTATCTGCGTTTAAATTTTTTTTTTAAACAGCGGTACACCAACTTATTTTGAATTAAAAAACAGATTGTACCATGTGGGAATTTGTATTTCCATGTCTTTTATTATGTTCCCGTATCTCTTAAGCGTGAATTTTTTTTTCAAATTTTGATTTTACCATTGAAGCTATGATCCTTGAAAACGGATTTAGGTGCAAGGGAAATATAGTGGCGGCTTAATACTCCCTTTTCACCTTATATGAGGAGCTTGTTGGAGAGTAACGTAAAGTCGGTAAAAAAAAATTGTCTTTATAGGGTGGTTGGAGATCAGCTCTTAACTTATGAAGCAAATTCAACCGTGTTTATTCAGATTAAAGCTATATTAAACCCAAGATCTTTATGCGGCTTATCTTCAGATCCGACTGCGCCAGAACCTTTAAAGTCGGTACGTTTTTTTTTTAACTTTAAAACCTTTACAGGGTTTTTCTGCTAAAGAGTTAGATAAGACGCCTTATAACCGGTTAGACATATTTTAATTATTAGAAAAAATGGTTTAGGGGTTTTAAAAACGATAAAGTTCTGAGTATATAACTTATACAAACCCGACAAAAATGGAACACCGATAAACCGTTATGTTAATATAGGATATGTAGTAGTGTTGAAAACTGACCATGCACCTGCGTTACATTGGACTTTGACTATTGTTATCAATGTCCACCCTAGAAAGGATGGCGTTATACGTAATGTTATAGTTAAAACAACTAAAGTGGTTTTAACGCGACCGGTTGTAAGAATTTATCCCTTGCCCACACAGCAATTTAGTATAACAGTTGTATTGTAGATGTAAAGTTTGTTTAAAATACGGTTTTTTATAATATTTTTAAAATAACGTTATTATAGAGAAAAATAAATAAATTTATGCACTAAAAAATAACAAAATAAAGTCTAATGAATTAAAAAAAAAATAGATAAATAAAAAAAATTAGAGAATATTGCTTTTAACTTGACTTTGGCCTATATAACCATAATTCTAAAAACTATGAATTATCGATAATTTTGAATTTATATTTTTTATTATATCGTATAAATTAATACCATTTCTTTATTTTTATTTAAGAAATTGAAATATGTTATGTAAAATTAAGTCAGTGGTTTGCAGAGCAAGCGCATTTTTTAATTAAAAAACAAATAATCCTAAAG
>JAHBCN010000801.1:0-149991 GCA_019359885.1 Listronotus oregonensis | reverse complement strand
TGAAATTTAAAACGTCAATAAACTATTTCAAAATATATGTAATTTGTTTTTAATCTTTTTGAGTTTTATTTAGCTCACCTGATACCAGAATAATTTGTTTTATTATATTATTATTATTTATTTATTTATTTTTTTTTTCTCTTTAATGAGTATTGACCAAGTCAGTTTTTTTTTTTTAATGCTTATATGCTAACTTTTTTTGTTTTGTCGTGCACTGGTGTGTGATCGCCCAAGCAAGCTCCTATAACATCTAGGGGACTTCCAGTTTGTAGTCCGTAAGAAAACTGGTGGCGCCATAACGAACTCACTATTCCTCACCCTGAGCTGCGGGTAGGTTTGCACGCACACCTACAGCTTGCTTTGGCGTGAAGCTAACCTGTGCACAGGATAAATTTCGTATTAATGTTCTTACTTTGCCTTTTTGAGCAATTGGTGTGACTCATCATAGTCACACCAGTTTTTATATAAACACTGCTTTTAAAAAAAGTGCCTGGCATCATTCGACGCGGAATGCAAATCTGAGAAAGGCATTTTGAGGATTTTTTCTGTCAATAAAAATTGCAATTGTAATTAACAAAAAACAAAAAAAAAGAAGCCATTTCGATTTTTTATTAAAACTCAAAAACCATAAAAGATAGCGGATTTTGCAAAAAAGATCTTTGAAGAGAAGGACATTTCTAAAGAAAAAATCCGGCTCTCGGAACTCTATCTCCATTATTTATAATTTTAATTTAGCGCTAAAAATAGGCCTTCGCGCGACATTTTTTTAAATGTATTAAATATTTATTGAAATATTTAACTTGACTAGACTAATACCAAAAACAGTCAGTTTTAAAACAATCTTTAGGATTATTTGTTTTTTAATTAAAAAATGCGCTTGCTCTGCAAACCACTGACTTAATTTTACATAACATATTTCAATTTCTTAAATAAAAATAAAGAAATGGTATTAATTTATACGATATAATAAAAAATATAAATTCAAAATTATCGATAATTCATAGTTTTTAGAATTATGGTTATATAGGCCAAAGTCAAGTTAAAAGCAATATTCTCTAATTTTTTTTATTTATCTATTTTTTTTTTAATTCATTAGACTTTATTTTGTTATTTTTTAGTGCATAAATTTATTTATTTTTCTCTATAATAACGTTATTTTAAAAATATTATAAAAAACCGTATTTTAAACAAACTTTACATCTACAATACAACTGTTATACTAAATTGCTGTGTGGGCAAGGGATAAATTCTTACAACCGGTCGCGTTAAAACCACTTTAGTTGTTTTAACTATAACATTACGTATAACGCCATCCTTTCTAGGGTGGACATTGATAACAATAGTCAAAGTCCAATGTAACGCAGGTGCATGGTCAGTTTTCAACACTACTACATATCCTATATTAACATAACGGTTTATCGGTGTTCCATTTTTGTCGGGTTTGTATAAGTTATATACTCAGAACTTTATCGTTTTTAAAACCCCTAAACCATTTTTTCTAATAATTAAAATATGTCTAACCGGTTATAAGGCGTCTTATCTAACTCTTTAGCAGAAAAACCCTGTAAAGGTTTTAAAGTTATAAAAAACGTACCGACTTTAAAGGTTCTGGTGCAGTCAGATCTGAAGATAAGCCGCATAAAGATCTTGGGTTTAATATGCTTTAATCTGAATAAACACGGTTGAATTTGCTTCATAAGTTAAGAGCTGATCTCCAACCACCCTATAAAGACAATTTTTTACCGACTTTAAGTTACTCTCCAACAAGCTCCTCATATAAGGTGAAAAGGGATTATTAAACCGCCACTCTATTTCCCTTGCACCTAAATCCGTTTTCAAGGATCATAGCTTCAATGGTATAACCAAAATTTGAAAAAAAAATTGCTCGCTTAAGAGATACGGGAGAAAATCAAAAACTTCTTTAGGTGCTTTTAAAAGTTTTTGTGGGTATTGAATGAGACTAAACTATCAGACTCAACCATGCAACGCTCATTATGCAGTTGGGAAAAAAGTCAGATACTCAGATATGGCAACTGCATAATGCCTTTACTTTTTATTGGTTAATTTTTTATTGTCCTGAATTTAAGATTTGAAGATGCTTGATTTTAAAAGGTTAATGAGGAATCCGGTCTTGGTAAAGTTTTCAGTGATGATGTAAGAGAATTGGAATTTTGTCACTGGCTTTTAAATAAATCTACCAAGGATTATTTTTTCACAAAAAAAATATTTGGTCAGGTACATGTTAAATAACAAGTTGCGTCATTTTTACCCAACATAATAAAAGACATGGAAATACAAATTCCCACATGGTACAATCTGTTTTTTATTTCAAAATCCCAAGGATATCAAACCCTTTTGATATCCTTGATGATGCTCCTTTAAATGAAGTAATGGTGATTTACTTTCAACAAGATGGCGCCCTACCTATAACGTTCTTTGAATAAGAAAGTATTTAAATACTGACTCTAAAAACCGTTGTATAGGAACACATGGATCTATAAGCTGACCACTATGATCTCCGGATCTAACACCTTCAGATTTTTTTCTTAGGGAAGTGTTGGAAAATAAAATTTATAAAGAAATCATCCTAACTTGATAAAAGAATTTATGAGGACTTTGCAGAAATAAAACAATTACACATTATTAATACCTTAAAATCCGTTCAAAAAAGATGTCAAGTGTGCACTGAAAACAACAAAGGGACTTTCGAATGTTTGCCATGATTTCCGGTTTTATATATATATATATATATATATATATATATATATATATATATATATAAAATGTTTTTTATATATATATATATATATATATATATATATATATATATATATATATATATATATATATATATATATATATATATATATATATATATATATATATATATATATATATATATATATACTTAAAAAGTGTTTTTTCTCGAACCATTCATAATATATTCTTTTATATTTTCTTGGGCTTAGTGGTTCTTGTTTTTTTAAATTACGAAATAAAAGGGTTTTCATTTTTTTAATTTATTCAGCAAACTATTCAGCTTGTTTGGCTTTCTCAATGTCCATAGGAGGATAATCCATTTAAAATAAAAGCATATATGTGTACACAACAAATTAAATTTACATGACAAACACTAAAAACTATTCAGAAGACAAAAACCAATCTGTAATTCATATTATACGGTTAAAATATTACTAATAAAAAATTAGTAATATTTTAACCGTATAACTAGATGTACAGATTGTGTTGTGTCTTTCTGAATAGTTTAGTGTTTGTCATAATTAATTGTTTACAATATGCTTTTATTTTAAATGGATTTTCTATGAATTAACACCATTTTGTAAATTAAAAATGAAACCCTTTTATTGAATTAAAATAATATATATACTATAATTATAAGTAATATAATATATATATATATATATATATATATATATATATATATATATATATATATATATATATATATATATTTGAAATAAAAGCATAAGCGAAAAAATTATTTTAATTTATTTTTTTATTACTACCACGTATATATATAAAATTTATCATATATTATATATATATTTCTTTATTTTAATTTATTCACACCACGTTTGGTGCAGTTCTATCTCTTCCGTTATCAAGTGTAAAGTTTTATATGGTATGATTTAGTTAGAACCTTTATTTTACATATGAATGTAAAATATTAAATGAATACGAATTTTGTTTTTAGAGCACAACACATTCAACTTCTGTTTGGAGCGAATAATGTTAAAGAGGCTGAAGAAACGCAGGAATATAGATGGTCTACAACTGTGGAGGTTTACAAAGTTCTAGCTGTGGTAAAATTTTATACTCCTATAACATTTAATGAATTTATACAACCAGTTCGATTACCATTTTATGAGAATAAACACGTAAATCTTACAGGTAAGTCTTTTTTATCGTGGTACTCAATAATATGGATTCATTGTGGCCAGTTTAAGCTTATTATGCTATTCCTGCCTTCTGCCCCATACACAATTTTCTTTCGCCAAACAATGCTTTACCAATGTGTTCTATAGTTTTGTGACGGATTCATGTTTCAGTATGTTTTCTTTGGGATACTCTCCTTACTACTTTTTAATAAAGGGGACCTCTTCGGTCCAGGTCCGGGGTATAACGAACTGAGCTGCTCAGCCCTATTAACCCCTATGAACTTGCGGATCACCTGCAACAAAAAAGAAGAAAAACCCCTCAAAAAACCCAAGAATCAAAAATATCAACCTACGTTTCGGTGGCAAGTCGGCCACCTTTGTCAAAATGAAATAAAAAAAATATACTTAATTTTAAGAAATTTAGCTTTAAAAATTTAGGAAATTCTGATAGCTTTTTACTTTCCATGATGTTGTGTCATAAATAGCATTAAGTTATTGCACTGGTATATTTATAGTATTTTAAAAGGCAAAAAAGGTGGTATGGTGTTTTAATTGATTTAAAGTTTACCTGAATTTACTTAAGCATCAGGCATAGCTAACCATATATGATTTAAAGTATATTAATTTGGAAATAAAATTTAAAATTAATTTTATTTTCAAAACGAGACAGGTACGAATTCTCTGGTTTGATAGGTTTAAAAAATCAATTTTTATTTTTTTGCATAAATTATTTACTTAATATGTCTAAAATATGGTGGTAAAGTGATTTTTTAAAATTCGAAGCCATTATGAAGATACTGCAGTTAGAAGAGGCGGGTGTTTGAAGCGCTGAGCTAAACGCTGAGAGTACTGTCGGCTTGATACCTGAGACAAGTTTAGAAAAAAAATGTGTAGTTATTTACGTCGTAAAATTTATTTTAGTCTTGGTATCGCAAATTAATGGTATGTTAGAATTTTTATAGCATATCTGTACTTGAAACTTCAAACGCGTTTTTCTTAAAACTATGTTTTTGAAACTTTCCTTCATCATATCTTGAACAGGGCTCGACCGATTTACTTTAAATTTATAGGGTTGACTCAACATATACCGAGTGACAACGAAATCACTACCCAGCATTTTATTTTCTTGAATGAAAACATATGGCTTTCAAATTTTGAGATAATATATTATATCATAAGGTGCCAATTTTGGATATAATAACATGTGTCTTTCACTTCCGGTTTAACCGGAAACGACATCAATTTTGATTTTCGTAATGGAACACCCTGTATATTTTTCGGTATTTGGATTCTACGGATCATTTCTGATATAAAATCTTTATTATATCCTATATCTATCTCTGCTTGTTTTTGAGAAAATGGCCATTGAAGATGTCCAAACTACCGCACATTATGCAGGTTTAGGGGAAAACAAATAAATATTATAAAAATTATTATGTTTAATTTAATTCTTCCTGTAGACACCATCTGTGGAGTTCATAATAAAACTACTTCCGGCTTTACCGGAAGTACTGCGAAAATTGACTTTTCTAATAAAAAATTTACATGTCATTCCTGATATAAAATCTCTATTATATCTTATATCTATCTTTATTAGTTTTTGAGAAAAGGGCGATTGAAATGTTCAAACGACTGCACATTATACAGTTATAGGGGCAAACAATTTTCTCAAAAACTAACAAAGATAGGTATATGATATAATATAGATTTTATATTAGTAATGAGCCGTAGAATACAAATTTTAAAAAATATACAGGGTGTTGCATTAAAATTTTTGAAGTAACATTATTAGAAAAGTCAATTTTCGCGGCACTTCCGGTAAAGCCGGAACTAGTTTTATTATGACCCCAACAGATAGGGTCTTTAAAACGAATTAAATTAAACATATAAAATTTTTATAACATTTATATGTTTTCCCATAAAACTGCATAATGTGCGGTCGTTTGGACATCTTCAATCGCCCTTTTCTCAAAAACAAGCAGGGATAGGTATATAATATAATAAAGATTTTATATCAGAAATGATTCGTAGAATCCAAATTCCGAAAAATATACAGGGTGTTTCTTTGAAAATATCAAAGTTGATGTCGTTTCCGGTTAAACCGGAAGTGATAGAAACATGTTATAATATCCAAAATCGGCATCTTATGATATAATATGTCATCCTAAAATTTGAAAGCCATATGTTTTCATTCAAGAAAATAAAGTGCTGGGGAGTGATTTCGTTGTCACCCGGTATAGACGCTTGGAATGAACTATTATCACCCCAATATTTAATTTCTATTTTTTTAACAAAAAGTTTACAAAACATACATGAAATTTGAAATTTTTTGTTCCGAAGTCTGGCAAAAATCCAAGTGTTAAAATGTCTTTTCATAATAGTTCATTTCATGTATTAAAGCTTGAAGATTAAAACGCTGGCGATTTTTTTTTGTTTCAAATAAGCCAATTAGCTCATTTCGTGGAGAGAGTAAGGGTCCATTTTTTCGAGGAAGGTGTCTTTAGAGCGCTATAACTTTGGTTCTAATGAATATTTTTAGCTATTAATTTATATGTATACTCTTGAAATACTTTTAAATAAAAAATAAAAACTTCAAAGTTCTCATTGGTCCTCACAAAAAAATCCCAAAAAATGCACAAAAAATAGACCGTCAAACCAGAGACCCCCCTTACTATTTTACCATCATTAACAATATGACAAAATCCTGAAAGCTTACAACTGAATTTTGTTGTTATTTATGGCTGACTTTTCGTTAATTTTGACTATGTCAAAACAAATACATTTTAATAACAACAATACTATATTAAATTAATTATGCGAAATTTTCCTACAGAGTATCCCTTTACTTTAAATTAGTAACAAAAATTTTTCCTTGATCCAGAATATTTTAAAAAATCATCCCCCGCCTTTGGCTCAAAATAATTTTGAAAATATTCGTGACGTTAAAAAAAATTCCAGTGATAATTTAAGCACCAGGGTTAAGTAAATATTTTTTGTAGGTAGATATGTAAAATTGGTTGGATGGACCTCAGTTACAAAGTTAACAGGAAGAGAGCAATTTCTTCATAAGAGTTATCTGCGCGTTCAATCAGAAGATACATGTTGGAAGATTTTTAAACCCTTGGGTAAAAGAGTTTCTTTGTGTACCGCACCACAGTACTTATCACCCTGCAATGGTTATTATGGGGGCGCATTGATATTAAAAAATATATTATATGGTTTAACCTCTTGTATTGGCAATATCAGATATGGAGTCTTAGTGCCATCCGTATTTGCAAGAATAACAGATTATGAAAATTTTATTAAAACTGCAATTGTGTTAGAGAAATTTTGTGAACGATCAAATAATATTTTTTATTGTAACTAACTTAGTACTTGCTTTAAATAAATTATGTTTATAATATTTTTTTTAATATAGTAAATGCGATCTGGCTTTATTAGTCGTTTGATTTTTAATGCAACGAAATACTTGAATCTGGAGGTAGTAAGAGAATTACATATGAGATTTTTTTAAATCAAATTTAAATTAAACTTAAGCTTGGTGTCATTGATATAAAATGACATCTGTTATCTACCAAAATTATCATTTTTATCAAATGTCTCAAAAATGGCAAAAAATGTATTTACATGTATGAAATTTGAGTTACCTACGATATAGCTGTTTTTTTTTTCGATAGTTGGACGGGGTTATATTTTGCGATTATTACATGTCCAATTTTATTTTTTTACTTTTAAATTGAGTATAAAATATGTTTCTTAATAGGTTCGACAATGTAAAATGCAAAAAAAAATAAAAAAACAAAATTCTAGAAGCGGCTATAGATCAATAACTCCTACAAGACAAGGACACAGTGCTTAATTGAAAATTAGCTGTGACGTAGTCAACTGCTGATTAAAGCTTGAACGGTTAACAAAGTTGCCAAATAAACAAATTTATAGTTAAGATTATTGCATTTGCAATAATGTAAAAAAATATTATCGATACAAAAATACCTGTACATTATTTGCTAACAACTAATACCAGTTGTAATCTAGTAAACCATACCAGACCTAGTACCTAAATTGTTAAAAAATATGAGTTGACCAACGGAAAGTTTGAACAGTATTTATTAAAAGTATGAGTTATTTTACTACGTAATTAATTAAATATAAATATTTGAAAGATAATCCATTACGCACTAACCCAAATGGATCTTAATTTTTATTATTTTTATAATATGATTAAACATGCAAGACCTCACGCTAGAGACATTTGGCAACGCCGCCAAGCAATTGGGGAGAAACGATAGAAAAGTGTTTGTCGCCATATTGACAAGTGAATGAACCCGCTTCTTTTTAGATCGGTATTATTGATTTTTTAGTAAGTTTTTCACTAAATAAAGCGTTCCGAAACTATTAAAAATGCCAAATAAATGCTGCGTGCCCGGGTGCAACAGAAATTATGATAATGGGCCGAAAGTGCGCGTATTTCGGTTTCCCAAAAATATTTATCAATAAATGTAAATTATCGAAAGAGCAAAGAAGAAAAATGAAAAGAACTAGGTAGATAAAATTAACTTTTAACAAGCAATTATGGCAAGCAAATGTGAATATTTTGAGCATAAAAATCTCACAGAATATCAGACTTTCGAGGGATTTACTTCTTTATTAAAATCTTTTAATGTAGGCGAAGATTGGTTTATGACAAATGAGAAAAGCAAAATAAGCATATTGAAAATAAATCATTCACTGGGTCCTTGTATTACTTGGGCTATTGTCATTTCTAAGGATTTACAAGTTAATTCATATTTACATGGACAAATTTAAACTATTGAAGTGAAAGAGAGTAAACTTAAAACTTCCTTTATGACAGATAGTTTGGTTTTCCTTTGTACGATTGATAATACCGTAATCATTTTGCCAGATTCTAACCAAAATACCCAACATAATGCGGACGGAGATAAGGATTTTTTAAATATAAATATTGTTCTAAAGTATTAGAAGCTAGTTGCCTTTTTAAAGCAAAAGAATAAAGGATATCGACCGGAAAAGTCTAGAATATTGAGAAGAGAACAAATCGACAAATTTTTTGCAGAAGCCCCGGATAAAATATATTTTATGCAAAAAGTAGCCGCAAATTTCGGTGTATTTGGAGTCTGTCATCGAGAAGAAATGTGTAATTTGACATTTAATAAGATCGAAGATTTGGGAACTTCACAAATTGTGCATATACCAGACACAAAAACTAATGTGCAAAGAGCCTTTGTAATTAGTGGAACCTTGTCTATGAACTATTATACGAAGTGCATAGTCCTTTGTCCAGTAAATAATAATCATTCAAGAGTTTTTATAAGATGCTTAAAAAATAAATGTGCCATAAGTCCAGTACAGTAGCAGAAGGTTATATAGAAGACCGGCTACAAAAGAAAAAGAAAATTGCTGATCAAATTCTGTCCTAAACTTTGGTGGATGACATTGCTTCCTGCCCGGTACATATCTTCCAAAGTATATTGTGGAACAACCACCAATGAGATTGGCCATGAAGTTTCTTATTCTAATTGTATTTTTAGTAATTGTATTTTTAATTAAATAAATCATTGATTTTAATTACGTTTCTCTAATTTCTTATCTGTGTTAAAGTAAATCAGTTTTAGCACAAGTGCTAAAAGTAATAAAATTACTTTTAATGTCCGACTGGTATATTATTTGACAAATAATAATATTATGTCAAAGTCAGTTAAATACGAAATATTACCATAGGGCGTTATTAAAAGAAATAAAGTCCTAGGGCCTACAAATTTACCAATAAATAAACAATAAATTATCTTTATTTAGGCATTACGAAAATACAAACATACTTACACAATATACTTATCATAATAAAAATTATTTTTTAAAGTAAAACGTACAACTTTTAACCTGACCGGAAAATTCCACATTTTCATACCCCACCGCAGTTGCTGTGTTACTTGAAGTAATACTTTTCCCAACTACAAGGGAAGCATTAGCCAATTTGGAGTTTTCACTATCATCCACGTACCCTCGTGCTACCGAAGAACTCTTCCAGCCTCCTAACCTCATTAAGCTCTCGGAACTACCTCCCGCATCAGAATGAACTGTTGCTGCTGTACGTCTTAAACAATGACCTGTGTACGCCTTAGCATCAGGTAAACCCAAATATGTAGCAATCTTAAAGGGTATATTTTCAAATGTATTTTTACCTATAGGCTGCACAGTACATCGTTCATCACGATAGCACAAAAAAACCTATCAATAGGTGCACTTTTAGGTCGCAAAGACACATAGTCCCGAATTAACTTTGTTGCGCACATTTCACTGTCATCAATAACCAAAAAGCTCCTTGCTTGCCCATTTTTACTTTGTGGAATGTCAATAAATATATGCTGATCCATATCACGCACATCGGAAAACTTCATTTTCATAAGCTCGTCTCTTCTACAAGCTCCGAATACACTTATCACTAATGCAACTTTATCTGCCAAATATTTTTTTGTCGGCGCTTCCTTCAAAAAAGTTATAACTTGTTCGTGAGTCAGAACCTTCGACTTTTTAGGCTAATAATTTCTCCCAAGTTGCTTTAGGAACTGTTGCAGAGAAATCAACTTTTCATTGCTTCTTATCTTCTTGTGAACTATTAATTCTTTACGTAACATTGAAAACTTTGTCCAAAGGGAATTTGGAGAATATGACTCTGACAAATCATAAAAATAAGCCATCATCCACACGGTCCATGCAGTGTTCCGTCAGCCAGGCCTCAAAATGGAAATATTCTTTCTCGTAAATCCGCCTAGTTTTTGTCTCAGCTTTAGCAGCTAAATATCTTGGGGAGATGGTTATTTTCCACTACTTCGGACATTTTTATGCCTCCATCGCAAAATTATTTTTTATGTGCTGTCTTATTGATAAAGAACTTACAACCATGGTTACCACAATTACGTTTAGACAATTTTTTCAGGTAAATGCTAGTACTTGATTTGGTTTAAACTAATACATTCAAAATTAATTCAAATTTTTCTCATTTAAAGAATATTTAGTCGGACATTAAACCTTAAATGCACCACGGTATTAGGATAATAACGCTTTCGGTCAACGTATATCCTCGGGCCAAAGGCCCTCGGGAAACACACCATCGACCTCAAGCGTTATTATCCTTATAATACCCTTGATACCTCAATAACTATGACAACATTGTCATGAAGTGACATTTTAGACACTGACAGAATGTATTAAAAATCAAACTTTTACTGACGTTTATAGAAAAAAAAAATCATAATTTTAAGTTTTTTTTTAAATTGCCTTTTTATTTCATGATTTCTAGTTTTAACCTTAACCTGGAATATGTTTTGTTTATAAAATACCAATAGGTTTGTTTTAAATATTTAAAGATTTTGTTGAATTTGACCAGGCTCTTAAGAAACTTTTCCTTTGACAACACATCCGTAGCGCGTATCAATATACGCCAGGCCATTACACCTACACGTATTATTCCATATCATAAAAACGTCCTAATCGGTTTTGATAAAATCTGTACTGTTTTCTAAGTTAAAGTATATTTCTATGGTGGGTGCAAACGAGTATAAGTCAAAAATTGTCAATTCGAGAAAACGGGGTTAGAAAATTTAGGCGTTGGAAATTTCGTAATTTTATACTTTGTTTGGTGAAATAGCCCTTTAATATTCACGAAAGCTTTACATCATTTAGTTTTAAGAGTGCTTCCATGGTTTTTCATATTATTTTCTGATATTTTGTTATTTTAGAGGCCAAATAAATGAGTTATACTATTTTGATTAATAAAAAACTACTTGTACTAATATGACCATAGAAAAAATGCAGAATATACTTGAAAATTATATTTATTTCAAATTAAAATGACAAATCTGTTCTAACTAGGACCAGATATAAATTGGCAAACAAAATTTTAGTCTTCATCAAACTCGACAACATCAGGGTAGGTGTTCTTTGCTGTTTCACTTGTAGGCAAATCAAGATAAAATTGTCTAAAGGGTGGTGATATCAAAGGCAATAGTTGTATTAAATCATTTTTCTTTTCTTTTGATATTGGTACTCTTTGAGAGTAGCATTTTTAGGTGATAATATATCATTTTTCCACGTCTAGCAAAACATATTTCTTGAAAATCCTCCTCATTAGATAGGCTTTTCTTGAAAAATAATGTAGCGTATTCTTTGGTATAGCGTAACCATTGAACGCTATGCCATTTAAAGGGGTTTTCAGAAGAATCTTTCTTTCGCAAAATTAATGAACTTTCATACAAATCAGCAAAGTCTAAGAAACTTTCGAAAGTTAACTCCTTGACCAGAAACTTTCTTTTCTTGCCCACGCTTCTTACGAGTTGATACCAATCGTGTGGATGAAAATATCAGTACCCAATTTTGTTTTTGTTTTTCTATTAGTGCATGGTCAACATCGCACTCCATATGGCTATGGCCACTAACCATAAACTTGTGGTCAATTGTTTCTAATGACTGTTTCTGTTGCATTAAAGTTAGGAACATTGCAGCCACGTGCGAGTTTTTATTCTGGCCACCACATGTATCGGAGTACAGAATAATGTGTTTTACATTATCTGGTAGTGACAGCAGCTCCGTAAATATACATGTAGCAATCTGGTTTCCTCCGCGTCCTCCCTCCGCTTCATGCCACATGAAACAAGTGACAGCACCATTTTCCATATCATGCATAGTGAAGTTGAATGTCCATAATTGCCTTTTGTAGAACGAAACACTTGAATTAACAAAGGGTGTGGCAAGACATTGTTGTAAATCAAAAGAATAACATTTCACACCCTCGTTTTCTTTGGCAAATTTTTTGTCAGTATCCTTTTGAATATATGCTTTGTCCGCTTCAAGAAGGTGAATGTCTATTTCGTTTTGTACATTTTCTTTGTCATTTTCACCAGTTTCTTCAGCCACCTTCATTTGCATTTGTAATATATCGCATTTGTGACATGTATCGACCTTCGGTTTCTTGAAAGCCAGCTTCAGCTTATGAAACTCTGTCTCATAAATGCGTCTAGAAACTATTTTTCCCTATTTTCACAATATGCGTCATACATTTTTTGTAGCGTTAAACTGGGAGACAGATATTTTTATCGTTCGTCCTCCTCGTGTAATGAGATTCATGGGCAGGGAATGATTTAATGTGATCAATTGCTTCTTGTAACAACTCTTCAGAGTGTTTATTCAGTGGTTCATGGCGACCTCTGTTGTCAGACTTCACAATTCCAGATACAGAAGCCCGAGAGTTTTTTAGAGCAAGGGTAACAAACATTTGTGTTTCATCCAATACTTTCATGAAGCATCCTCGACAAACCTTTACTTTTTCTCCTCTTATTTTAAAATAAAATGAATGACTGACATTACGATTTCTGGATTTACCATCGTCTTCAGTTCGTCTTCTTTCACAGCTGTAGCCTTTGTATCCGAATTATTTGCAAGATAGCAAACCCTTCTATCTCGACTTCAAGACTCCAATAGTCCTCGAAGATTGCTTGTCTTGTATATTCAGGAATTCTCTCCGACATTTCAATCTACAATCTGGAAGAATTTTCATTTTTCTTTGCCTGACTTCTTTCCTTTTGAAGTAATATAATTTTGTCCCGTGTTCCTTTTCAGTGTCTTTCATGTCTTTTTTTTTCTTGTGAAAGGGCCATCTACTGATCTTTTTTCTTAGGTTGTTTATCTTGCTCTTTGTTTTCAAAATTTCGTTTTTCAAGTAGATTATTTTTAATTGCTGATAATGGAATGTCGTCATCGCTTGAACTATCAGAGTTTGGATATATGTTTTATCTTTAATGCTATCATCACTATAAAATTCATTTTCATATTGCAGGACGTCATTTTGTTCTACTAAAGGTACTGAAAAAATTAATATGGGGTATAATAGTGTTTTCTTAATACGTTAAATGAAGAAAATACCTGGGGAAGATGACTGATAATCCCTACAAAACCTGGATCCAAAATCACATTACGTTGTTGATTTTCCTGTTTTTCGTTTATTGGCATATCTACAAAATTTACAACACGATGTTACTTGACAAGTAAACTTTGAATAACCAAGGCATGCACAGAATATGACAATGACACCGAGAAATTTGCTGGTGTCAATATTATACCACAGCAATGTACCACCGTTATAAAAACTGTGAATATATTGAAAAAGCACATAATAATCAAGACGTCAACTAAAAATCCATTTATTTAACTAGTAGTGAAAATTAACTGCGAACAAAATATTGGTGGTTATGATCAATCTGTTTTTGAATCTGAATAAAGAAGACGGTCGTTCTGATACTTTAATTTTCAGCGACCATTAGGCGGTGAATTTTAACTATAAAAAAGATTTATGATCTGAAAAGCATTCTTACCAATATTATCGTCAAAAATAGGAGACTTAGCAATGTGGTAATTGTCGCTGTATAACTCAATATTTGATAAAGTTGGACTAGTTGGCTTTTCTAATATCAATGGTGTTAAACCTAAAATCTCAATTTAAGTTTTATTTTAATCACATTATAAGAAAAACTTACCTAAATCCATTCTAGCTAGTTCTACTAATTTTTTGGATCTATTGGAGAACATTTTTAAACAATTTTGAACACAAAACTCTCGAACACCACCGAAAATTTGCTAAAATTTCGGCTTATGAAAACAAATACATAACCTCAAATCTAATGTCAAATGATACAAACAGTATAAGTCAATAGTTGATGAGTAGTATAAGTCCACTTGTACTATTTATTTCCTGTAATTGGCGTCGGTCAAACTAGTACAGTGCCTTCATTAATGTTTGTAAACCACGTGACCACGCGATTTTGGTTTGTAAAAGTGGCTCCACTGCTTGGTTTCTTTCCTATTTACAATGTTGCCACGATGAAAAAAAGTTCATAAAGTTTTTGCCGACATTTATTTTTTTCTGTGACAATTTACCAGCTTCTAAACTCCGAACAAAGCAAAAAATGTGTAAATCATTATTACTTATTATAATAACCTCCTAAAATGTTAAAATTCCAAAAAAATCAGAATCAGTGCAGGTTAGTGGTTCAAAGAACACACCTTTTATGAGGAAAAATATTAGTGTTGGCAACACAGCAAGCTCTGTTTCGACAGTAGACTTGACTGACACTACTGACAGACCATTGTTGGCGTTAGCGGTATTTGGTTTTTGGATAGTTTTTTTTGGAAAAGTTTTAGATTTTTTGGATCAAATTATGTTTGAAAACGAACCTTACAAGCTTAAAACAGTTCTTTTCAGAACTACTTTGCATATTTCGAGTTTTAAAGGTAAGTTACATGTGTTTTTGTTATTGAGGTTACGTAAATAAAACTGTTTTGTTTACTTTTAGAAAATGTTTAATGTGGACTGTGGAACAAGATGCCTTTATAATAATGGCACATTTTAAAAGTGCAACTCGGATGGCACTTGGTCATATTCTTTCCAAAGTTGCATGGACCAGTTTAGAGAAAGGTTTCCTGACAATCTTGTTGAGTACGAATCATTTGTCCATCACAGACATGCTAATCAATGGTTTTGAAAACAAGAATTGCATTTGTAAGGGCAAGTTCACTGGAAGGAGAAGTTGTCTACTCAGTCCGGTAAAGATACTATTTTAAATAAAAATTGAAATTAATGTTTACAGTGCCATTTTTTTTTTAGAAATGTTTGTTAGTTCTTGCCATAAAGCACTAACCAAAAACTTGGAAATGCTTCCATATAAGGTCACAGTATTGCAAGAATTCCTTTCACCAGATTTTAGAAAGAGGGTGCAGTTTTGTCAATGGTTTGATAAGATTCTTAACAATGAATGATGTTTTGGACCGTACTTTCTTCTCTGATGAAGCGTGGTTTCATTTGCCTGGTTAAAAAATAATTGGAATTTTTTTGTAAAAATTGTTTTATTTAAATTTGTCTTTAGCATGTAATTTAAATTTTAATAAATTTTGTTCATTATTGTTTAAATCAAGTAGTTTATTTAAATAATGTAAAAATAAACTAAGTTAATGTGACTTAATTTTCCCATATTTTTTTAAATTACTATGAATAAAGGTAAACTAAAATTAAATTTAAAGAATTTTCCTTTAGTTTAAACTCAACAAAATCAAGAAAGGTATAAAAAAAATATATTAGATTTGTGCATAAAGAAAAAATCAAGGGATTCAAATTGTATAAAATAGATTTTACAGAATTTTTAATGGGAAAGAAATAAATGCGGTTTTTGCATTAAGAAAAATGAATTTTCAACAAATGAATTAATAAAAAAGTTTGCCAAAACTCATAAAAAAATTATAACTAGGTAAATAATGATGCAAATGGGCTCGAATTTGTTACTCGGGGGTTTTCGAGGTCGTTAAACACTCATATGATATTGACAAGGGCCTGGGGGTACCTGGTGCGCGCTAAGGAAGGTGTAAACGTCGTCTTCTAAAGTTTTACAACATATCCTGCCAATGTCGGTCCAACTGTCGTAAAACTCCACTAGACCACGTTTACACTATTCTTAGCGCGCACCAGGTGCTCCGTAGACCCTTGCCAATCTCATAGTCAGCATGTCAGCGACCTTGAAAACTCCCGAGTAACAAATTCTTATTTTTATCATTATTTACCTAGTTATACAGTTTTTATAATTGCAGACCTTAAAATGTAATTTAAAAATGATTTTTTTAACGCAGAAATGCAGGTTTTCATTTTCCAATAATAAAATTTGTTCACAAAGTTTGTAGACGTTGATACGAATCGAATGCAAAAACCGCATTCAAATCCATCTTACTGCACAAAAAATCTCTCGTTTCCTTGACTATAATTTTTTGTACCTAAATCTAGCAAATTAAATTATTGACAAACAAGAGACTCAAAACTAAATGCATACAAAAATTATTCAAAAAGGCTGTAATAACTTGGTTCAAATTACAATTACTTGAAAAAATGATAAATGGTAAATTTTCTAACCTTAAAAAAAAATATTTTTGACATTTAAAATATCGATTTTAAAATGCCCGGCGCTCCCGACGCCAATGAACATTTCTAGGGATATTTTATTAAATTTTGTGCAACCTCTGAATAGGCAACCCGCAACATTTTTGATCACGTGGTTTACAAACATTAATGAAGACCCTGTACATCTCAACTTGTACTATTATGCTCACCAGAAAGTGTAAATTCTTGAGGTAGACTGTTTAAATCAATGGTCGTAATATTGGGTTCTTTGGAAATACACTTATACTGTATGGACCTATGGATGCAGCTACCTAAATTGTGATGAAAATCGACTTAAACTAATATTCGCAAAATTTTGACTTATACTCGTTTGCCCACCCACCATAGATTTAAGCCAATAAAAGAAGAATGTTTACAATTCGATTATTAATTTCGGAGAAACACTACATACATACATACAAACCTACACGCGTACATACAAACAAATATAAATACACTTTATAATTTCGTATATTTGTTTGGAATTGGGAGGCCTTGATAGTTTGTTATATGTTAATATTCTGCAATTCCATTTATATTACATACCTAAATACGTATCAAACTGATAAACTCCTTTTTTTGAAGTCGGTTAAAAGGAATTTATTGAAACATATGTTTAGAAACAAACAATAAATAGGTTCACGAAGATAAAACACAATTAAGGATATACCAACAATAAGCAAAAATCATGAGCAAAAAAAAAAATCGCTGGTCAATCAGCCGGATGCTTGCTTTTCACCAGGATCAAAGCAACCGTTAAAATAGTGGTGGTCCCAAACAATCCCAAGTTTCGTTGGAAGAGTAAAAAGATCGTGTATTAAACCATCACCTATAGGTTGGAACGGGTTCAACTGATTGGTTACGCGTGACCGTACTATAAACGGGTATGTGCGGTGTTGGAATGCGCATTTTGTGTCTTAAACTAACTAGGGCCAACACTAACCCGCGACCTCATGTTGTTTTTGCCCCTTTGCATGTACAGAGTGGGCATTTTATTAGGGTCCTATACATTTTCTCAGAAACTGCAAACTTTAAAAAAAATGTTTGGACAAAAGTTTCTTGAAATAATTTATGCTTTTAACTAATTCCACTTTCACATATACAGGGTGTTCATTTTGTTGGCCACCGGTGTACACTTCCTTATTTTAAATGGAACACCCTATATATTATTAAATATTTATATAGCGCCTCCAAAGAAGAGTTCAACGATATATAACAGTATGGGTCTGTATCGCGACGGTTTGGATTTATTGAAATTTTTCTATAATTTTTGACCTATTTTTAAATTAATACAAATACGGTAAATATTTCTTTTTTTAAAATTTGTTGACGTAAAGAGAATAACAAAAACCTATTTTATCTATATTAGCTGGCAATTTTTTAAAAAAATTTAAAAATGTTACAGTGTTGCCATGTTTTTCTATCATAAAATTTCTTGGATTTTTTAAATGCAACCTCCTGTATGTAATACCAAATCTACAAAAAAAATTAAAAGACCATTTTAACGATGTATTACAACATGGGTCTGCGAGTCACCGTTTCGAGCTTATGGATGATTGTCTTCAGGAAAAATAATATTTTTCTTTTTCCAACCACACTACACCCTACGGGGTAGAGAGAGGCATAATCCACCGTTAATTTTAAAGTGAGATCGTTACTGCGTTTTCTTTTTTTTTTTTTTTTGATGGGCCTGGCTGCGGCTCAGGATCTTCTTGGATTTCAATATTAAATTGTTGAGAGAGAAGTGGAAAAGTAAGTGGAGTCATTGTTGGCGGTCCGCCTTTAAAATAATTTTCTTTAATTAATTGAGGAATTTTTATTTTGTTGCTGCGGGTCTCTCCAGAACAATGAAGGCATGCTGCGGAATATTTAAACTTTTGTTCTCAAGCGGTTACTTGGGTCTTTCATACCTGCATAGAATTCTCTTAAATGTACACTTAGATAACAAAATATTTTTAAAAACAACAATTTATGATGAAGTTTTCCTTCCATAACTATTAAATAACAATTCTGAAATGTCTATAATAAAAAAAACATTATTATAAAAATAATAAGAAATTAATTTAAAAAATATGCCATATCATAGATATAAGTTTATACTTATCAATAGGGAAAATTAGTGTTCATTTCACAGCGCTGTAAGACCCAAACTAATAAATATAATAAAAAAAGTATATAATAAAAATTATTTGTTGAAAACCACTCTATAAAAATGCTTTAATGTATTTTTTTTTTAATAAAAAAAAAATAATTATGGCGTTTTTGTTATGTTTGATTTTACGACAAAAAGTTACTGGACTAAAATTATAGAAGATTTAATTTTAAATATTTTTTTTTTGTATGATCAATAGTTTTCCTGATAAATGCTGAAAACAATTTCACGCCCTTTTTTCAACATTGCGGCCGAAGTTGGAAGGTTGTGACCCTACAAACTTCAAGTAAAGCTTTTTTTTTAACCCCTTCCTCATACCTAAACAATAAAATTGCGTCCTTTAAAAAATGCACGCTAAGGCCAAAAAAATGTAACATTTCAATGGACTATGTGTATTCCCTCATTTTACGCCAGCTGCACACCTGGGCACCAACGCTGGTACCAACGTTGGTCGATTAATTATGTGCAGCATCACACCAGAGTTTATTAATCTTAAGGGGGTTATGACATCCGCCATATTCAAAAACTCTTCTGTGACGTCAAGAAGGTCCAATTTCGGCCATGTTGGATTTTATGCCGGACATTGGCGTAGAACTGAGGTGAAAACGAAAAACTGCTTTTATTCCGACGAACAAAATTTATATTTTAAAAATATAAATGTAGTTCAATTATTAAAATTAAAAATTAAAGCGACATCACGACGATGGCGTACCTTTTCAATGGTACCTACTACATTAAATATTTTAAAAATGAGCAAGAAAATAAAATGTTGTAGAAAATACTGATGACCGCTAATTTAATATAATTATGAGTACTTACTCTATTTTTAAATACACGATATTAAATTATTAACACCTTTTTTTTTAATAATACCCATCTATATTACGACGTTTATGAAATTTTATGAGCAAGTAAAGAAGTTTGGGGTTTATAATTATTTTTTTATCTTGGAACACTCCGCGAACGCTGAAGCCTAGTATTAACGCACTGTGGGTGTCTAAAGTGTGGTATGAGGGAGTTTATTCACAAGAGACTTAAATTCTGCAGGTAGCAGGTTCCATAGTCTTGACACTCTAGGGATGAAGGAACGAAGAAAGCGGGAAGTTCAGGGCCTCTCTAGCTGAAAAAAGATGCACACAAGTTGCACTACGTGTTGCTCTGTTGGGGGTTGTCAGAGAAAAGAATTATACTGGCCAACTCCTCTAAGCAGAAGCCGCGGAAATACCTATAGGTAAAGGAAAGACAGATTTCCTACAGCCCGTCGGTGGGCAAGGGAAGGAAGCTTTACTATAAGTGCAGAATCAGAAATGGGTTTTTACAAGGCACCTTGAAGATCTTTAGATTATAAAATATCCAACTTCAGATCAGATACTGGAAGCCATAGAATAATACCTTTTATTTTTAGGAATTTATGACGGTGTTTTTGTATTACTTTATAAATATATAAACTTGTCTATTAATCCTTAATTTATTTTATTTTAAAAACTAATAATGTTACTTTGAAAAACTAGTTATTTATTTACTTACGGACCATACAGCATCTTGATATTGCAGAACAATGGCAATATTTTTCATTTTGGCAATAAAATGAATTATTTTATGTAAAAAATGTGAATACAGGTTTATTGCTACGAAAATAAACTTTATTTGTTTCACAACTACAACACTACAATACATTTACAATTGCAACAATTAGATAAAATGCAACTGAAATTTTTACATTTTGAAATAGATATGGAAGAAAAGAACATAGTACTTAGTGGTATTATTTAATAATATTTTGTGGTATACTACATTTCATATTCTAAAACATAAAAATCATTTAAACATTAAAATCCTACTTAATACAAACACAAAAATATAATTTATAGTTTTTTCCTTTTTAATCAGGATCTTATAATCACGTTTTGCAATTTTTCTGAAAGACATAAAAATTGTCTTTTTTAACATGCTCCGAGCAAATGACAGAATCCTTATGGAAAACACAACTTTTTGGTCTATTGCACACTATGGACTAATTAAAACTACACGACTAAACACTACCAAAAACAATATAGTAAAAAACAGTCAAAACCAATAAAATATCAACTCTGTACACAAATATTTGCAACTGTAAAAATAACCCCATATAAAAACTTCGACTTGTGGCATGACTCTGTCCACAGCTGAGAATACTAGTAACTTTTAGAGTTACCCGACAGGGCCGCCAACATAAGCCGTACTTTTTACACCCTCACGCCTCGGACTTTTGCTATCCCCATTCTCGACAATGTCATAACCCCTTAGATTAATAGACTCTGGTTCACACGTTGTCTACTATATTAGTGTTGGCCCGTCAGAGCCAATGTGAAAATTGCTCTTCACACTTTTGTAGTACTAAGTGCATGTTATTTATATTTGTTAGGGAGAAAAGATGCAGAACAAGTAGTATCACTAATTTTGTTTTTCTATAAATCAGGCGATAGATGCTCATCTAAGATTCGTGCTTTGTTTTAAATTATTTAAGTTAATCTTTTCTATATCCCTTTCAATGGACGCCGTGCATTACCTAATAAATTTTTATTTTTATGAGTCGCGTTTTATGTAAGTGGATGTGCCTGGTAAAGTTCTATAAATTATAGAACTTCTTCATTTGCCCATGTGGGTGACGATTTTATTAATAACATTCCCAATCGACGTGCACTCGATGCCTGTTGAAAAAATCTGAATAAATCAAAATGTGGACAGGATCGCGAACTATGGCGCAGATTTCTTTGATAAAACCGACACTCAATGGTCTAATCTCAACGCACATGCCAACGTAGGAACTAATGCAGATTTCTTGACCCACGCGTTGGGCGAGTACCATTAGGGTTAACATTGGTGTCAAGGCGTGCAGCCGTTGACACCAATGTTGGTTAGGTTTTATAAATCTGAGATGACAACCTACTTTTAACTAATACTAAAAAACCTTTAAAAAATGTAATTTATGATAACGTAATGAGTAATTCACAAAATTCTTAATCTGGATTTTTTATATTCACTATCTAAGTATCAATATAAATTTAATATGTTTGTTTTCTATGACGCACAATTTCTTTGTAAATTACGTGTCTATATTAATATATCCATTTAATAAAACAAAACGATATTTTAGTAATAATATTGATTTATTTTTTTAGCAATATTTTGTAGAAAAATTTTACCAGATCAGAATTAATATTATTATATATTTTAATTTATTTGTGTTGCCACTGACTAAAAAAAATATTTTAGAAATCTTTACATGCCTTTTTAAATGTATATAATAAAACTTTGTATTTATTAAAAAAAAAAGAGAATAAAATAGAATACCCTGTTCATACCCTACATACCCGGTGGCCAAATAAGCGAGGTAAGCGGCAGTATCTCAGGACCTGCTCATCTGAGAACAATGGATTTTTTTTTATTATTATAAATAAAATAAAAAAACTCTGGAAATTATTTTCGAGTTTCTAGGATGGGCGTATTTGGTAAACTAGTTCATAAAAGCTTAATTTTCTCGCTTAAAGTCCCAATAAAGTGGGTCTGAATATATTGTGTTGGTAATCTACGATCATTTTTAAATAAAAAACATTTTATCAATTTTTTTGACAGCTGTCAAATAAAGTGGTGAGGGAAGGTTTTACCCCGAAAAGGAAAAATGCTTGTAGTGTTAGTTTGGCTTGGCCGATTTTACTTAAACAACTTTTGATTAAAAGAGCATTTTTAAAAGTATTTTTCTATAAAAATAAAACAACAATTTATTTTTCCATTGTACTGCGAGAGGGCGTTGATTTATAACTTACCCTATTTCTTTAAATATCTCTAAAAAGTTAAATAAAATCATATATTTTTTTTACTATGATAAGTAAAGCACTAAAAAAATAGTGAAAACCGCAAAACGATATCTCTATTTATAACAAAGTTATTAACAAAAAAGTTTTCTTAGGGCACCGGAAGCGTGAGGTATTATAAATAGTCAGTTTTTATTATTTTCAATTTTCGCCCTGGGCAGGCCATGAATTGCATTGCGAATTCCGAGGATCATATTATCTCTGGTTGTAGGCCTAAATTGAAAAACAAGATCTTTTAATCGTACCCATAAGTTAAAATCCAAAACGGTCAAGTCGGGTGACCTGGCTGGCCAGTCTTTTCCTTTCTAACCATCGATCTGTATATTCCGCATTTAAATGTTCTCGCACATTAATTGCACAATGCGCTGGACAGCCGTCAAGCCTGGTCAAGCTGCAGAAACATATTGCGTTTAAGTTCCAGATTTACATACGCTACCCATTAGTGCCTCGTCAAAGAAATATGGTCCTATAATTGTACCGCCCATTATACCACACCACACTTTGACGCTCCAGTGTCCTTAATGCTGAACTTGTTGCATCCAATGGAGATTTTCGTCAGACCAGTAATGCATGTCATGGCAATTGACTCCACCATTGCTATTAAAAGTAGCTTTGTCTGTCCAAAGTATCGTAGATTGGAATCGAGGGTTTTCCTTAATCATGCCCAGAAGCCAATGGCAATAGTTAAGTCTCCTATCGAAATCCATTTCAGTCAGGGCTTGGTGCAAAACCACATGATATAAACCCAATGTTTGCTTACCAACAAGTTTTTGTTTCCAAAGCCCACTTACAATTTAGTAAAATGATTTAATTTTTTAACAACTCTCCGGAAAAAATATTAAATTATTAGCCAAGTTACCCGACTTGACCGGTTTAGATTTGTACTTATGGGGACTAATAAAAGATCTCCTTTTTTAATTTAGGCCTAAAACCAGAGAATTCACAATGCAATTCATGGCTTGCCCGGGGCGAAAATTGACAAATACCGTTTTTTTACAAGAGAAAGAATCGAGCAATGTCTGAAACAAAATGGCGAACATTTCGAGCATCTAGGGAGACACTAGATCAACAGGTCAACAACAAGTCTTTTTCAAGACCACAAATTGTTTTGAAAGAATTTGTTAATTTAAAAAATCATTGCGGTGTTAGTGTTACGCCCCCTAGCGGACATTTTACAAACTTACAAATAATAAAAACTTACTTCTTTAATACGTTTATGGTCCATTTAATTATGATTACTCATTTATGCGACAAACAATGCGAGTGAGGACGCGCTTCCGATGCCTTCAGAAAATTTTAAACATTTTTTTAACAACTTTGTTATAAATAGAGATATCGTTTTGCGGTTTTCACTATTTTTTCTTAATTTTTAGTGCTCTACTTACTATCGTAAGAAAAAATATATGATTGTATTTAACTTTTTAGAGATATTTAAAAAAATGGGGTAAGTTATAAATACAGCCCTCTCGTAGAACAATGAAAAAATAAATTGTTGTTTTATTTTTACAGAAAAATACTTCCGCTCTTTTAATCAAAAGTTGTTTTAGTGAAATCGGTCAAGCCAAACTGACACTACAAGCATTTTTCTTTTTCGGGTAAAACCTTCCCCCACCACTTTACTTGACAGCTGTCAAAAAAGTTGATGAAAGGTTTTTTATTTAAAAATGATCGTAGATTGCCATAAAAATATTTTCAGACCCACTTCATTGGGACTTTAAGCGGGAAAATTAAGCTTTTATGAAATTATACCAAATACGCCCCCTAACGGCCATCCCAGGAACTCGAAAATAATTTCCAGAGTTTTTTATGGCCACATTTACAATAATAAAAAAATAATCCATTGCTTACCTCGCTTATTTGGCCATCCAAGAAAATTTAAAGCAGTCCTTAACGCCTTAGGTAAGGTTCAAAACGAACCTATGTACTCATTTAAATGAATTAATTTATCCTATTAAGGTCCATGCCTACTGTATAAAGGTTTTATAAAAAAGCTATTGGAGTTATATTACCGTGAGATTTGCTACGTTGCTTAATTACACGCTTTTCTTAGATTTTAGGCTAGTATGTTCCCAGTTGTATCAGCAAAACAAATATTATAAATATATGTAAAATTACTTTTAAGCTTCAGTTCTTGTACATCTCTCGAGTAATAAAATTTTTTTTTTTTAATAACTTTCCCGAGTTGAGGTTATTAACTTTGGTACCAGGCTATTGACTATTAGTCGAGGAAACGACGTATTGCACGGGGGATTTTTTGTGCAGTAAGATGGATTTGAATGCGGTTTTTTGCATTCGATTCGTATGAACGTTTGCAAACTTTGTGAACAAATTTAATTAATGGGAAATGAAAAACGCAATTTATTAATTAGAAAAATGTATTTTTAAAATTCATTTTAAGGTTTGCAATTTAAAAAAAATGTATACCTAGGTAAATAATGATGGAATAAGCCCAAATTTGTTACTTGGGGGTTTTCCAGAATACGAATGAGATGGGACTACGGAGTACTTGTTGCGCGCTAAAGATAGTGTGAACGTCGTTTTCTGAAGTTTTACGACAATTCTTCCTAATATCAGCCCAGTTTTGTTATTCGAGGGTTTCTAAACACGAATATAACATTAACTAGGAGCTGCGGAGTACCTGGTGCGCGCTAAGGATAATGTAAACGGCGTCTTCTGGAGTTATACTACAAATCCTCCTAATATCAGTCCAATTTCTCTGCTCGGGGAGTGTTTGTAGTCGCTGAACATGAATATGACATTGGCAAGGACTTGTGGAGTACCTGGCGCGTTCTATTAACAATGGTGTAAACTCATATTCTAGTAGCCGGTACCAGATCATGGTTTTTGAGGTACCCGGTGTCCGTATAGGTTTTGTTCGTAGAATTCAATAATCTAATCAGAAAAACATTTGAAACAAAAACAAAAGAGTTACAGCACAAGTCACGTATTTTTTAAATGGAATACTCCGTATATTTTTATATTAATAGATAGAGATTTTCAGGAGGAATTCGGTGATATAGGGGTTGCTGGGCTTATTTCCTGCGGTTCTGCTGCAATTGTCTAAAAACTGCAGGATACTATAAGGATAGTTTTACCTGAAAAATCCTGGCTGCCATAGGTCACAGGTGCTTATTTGTCAAAGTCAAAAATTTTAAAAATACGTTTATTACTTTTTGGAGTAGTTTTATAATGAGGTTTTCATCGGAAGATCGGCTTCAAATTATAACTCTCTATTATAAATGTGGAGAAAACGTCAGGGAAACACAACGAAGATACGTTGCAAATTTCCACCGAAATATTTCAGTAAAAACGATTTTAAAACTAAAGGTCTTATTCGAAGAAACAAAATCGTAACATATTAGGAAAAGGACTACAATGAGAAAAATAAACCGGGATCGAGCTATTCTAAATTATTTTACTTTGTAACCCATGAAGTCAATTACTGACGCAGTTAGAGACTTGAGGTATGGCCCTGCAAGAAAAAGAGTAACCTATGCGACGGTTCAGAGAACACTGAAATATTTTAAGTATCTTCCATATCACGTTCTTCCAGTGCAGCATTTAACACGTCAACAAAAGAAACTTCGCTTTCAATTTGTTTCCCAAATTTTAATCCATGAACAAGATGACGATCCTACCCTGTTTCAAACGATTCTTTGGACGGATGAAGCTACGTTCACTACATCGGGAATGTTTAACGGACGCAATACGCCCAGCTGGGCAAGACAAAATCCCAGAAAATTTCAAGACCAAGGTTGGTCTTCTCTTCATGGTGTGGTGTGTTTAACAAAAGAATTTTCGAGCCAATATTCTATAAGGGATCCTTAACTGAAGAAAGATATCTTAATGATCTTAAAAATGATATTAAAGATATTTTAGAAGAATTGCCACTCGAAATGTATCGCAAGATAATTTGGCAACAAGACAGAGCGCCGACCCATGCTGTTCGACAAGTTGTGCAGTATCTCAATCGCCGATACAATTAGTGGATTGGAGGTTATGGCACTATTAGATGGCCACCTAATAGTCCAGATATTACAATTTTAAACACTTTTTATGGGGTCACTTGAAGAATGTCGTTTACCAAAATGGGAACACAAACACGAAAGAAATGAGAGAAAAAATTGTAAAAGAAATTAATCGTTTTAACCAAGAACCTTAAATAATATCGGCGAGCTTAGAAAGGCTAAGGAGGGGTTATAGATCATGTTTTGAAAATAACGGGGGTCATATGGAACATTTAAATTATTAGTTATTATATAATTTTTTGTTATAAGTGTTCGTATTACCACCATATTTTACCTCGATTGTATTTTAATTTTTTCCGTTTATTGTAATTTTGCTGCTTGGTTTAGAAATAGATATATCATATCATTTTAAGCATATAATATAATTTAAAGCCGTTCTTCTGATGAAAACCTTATTATAAAACTACTCCAAAAAGTAATAAACGTATTTTTAAAATTCTTGACTTTATAAGCACCTGTGACCTGTGGCAGTCATGTTTTTTCAGGTGAAACTATCCTTATAGTATCATGCAGTTTTTAGACGATTGCAGCAAAACCGCAGAAAATAAACCCAGCAACCCCTATATTACCGAATTCCTCGTGAAAATCTCTATCTATTGATATAAAAATATACGGGGTGTTACATTTAAAAAATACGTCACTCGTGCTGTAACTCTTTTGTTTTTGTTTCAAATGTTTTTCTAATCCTTGGATCCTACGAAAAAAAATACACGCAATGGATATATTCGTTTTTTAAAAAAGTACAGGGAAGTTCAAAAATTAAGCCCTTTTTTCTTTAAAATGAATAATCCTGTACACCATCCTTAGCCCGCACCAGGTATTCCCTAGGCCCTTGCCAATGTCATATTCGTATTTAGCGACCTTGAGAACCCCCGAGTAACAAATTCGGGCTTGGTTCCATAATTATTTACCAGATTATGAATTTTTTATAATTTCAAACTTTAAAATGCATTTTGAAAATGCATGTTTTTAATGCACAAATGCAGTTTTTTATTTTCCATTAATTAAATTTGTTAACAAAGTTTTAAACTCCTTGTATGGCCTATTTTTATGCCACGTTTCCTCGACTACGTGTAATATGCCAAAAATCTTAAAATTATGCATTTTTTAATTTCTTTTGGTTCGTTTTTCATAATTATTTTGCAGATATATTTTTTTAACCATAGAAGGTGTCGTTTTAATAAAAATTATGGTCTTGAATACTGAAAAAAATTATTCCGTTGTCAAAAACGCAAGCCCAAATTTAATAGCATTGTTTTAAATTAAAAAAAAAACTTCAGTTCGGTCTACTTTAAAAATATTCTTTAAAATTAGATATTTACATTTAAAAATTTTAAAAAGAAATGCTCTTTATCTTTGAAATGCTAGTATTGCTGATAAAACAATCATTTTATCTTTAGATATTCGGGGAAAGCAATATTTTTTTAATAATAAAATGTATCTATAAATTGAAGTTGTCCCTTTATTTATTTATTTGTGAAAGTAATTAATAATATTAAGGTTATTTTTATTATGACGTTAAAAACCTTTATTTTTGTTTGTATATTATTAGTCAGTGAAACAATTGTTAGCCAAGATGTTTTAGCTCCAGTAAGTTTATACATACGTGTAATCAAACGAAATGATTACTCTTTATTTTTTATTCTAAAATTGTTTTTCTTAAGCCCTAATGTTAACATTTCTTTATTTTTATCTACAAATATTTCACAAAGGTTTAAAGTTTAAGTACATACGTACAGTGAACGGAAGTTTATTAACACGGGACTTAAATCTTGGGGTTTAGGAGTAAGAAAAGGTTCTTGTAGAGAACAGGGTGCACATCCCAAATAGCCTAAGGATGAAGAAGCGAACAAAGTGACAAATCTTGAATTTTTCCAGATGTAATTTAAATGAATATATACATTGCCCTGCTGGAAGCTGCTAACGGAGAAATTAAATGGGCTAAATCATTGAAGCAGAAGTAATGGAAATACCTTTAAAAGAGAAATATGTTTTTTGTAGTTAGGACAGCCCAGGAGGAATGTATAAAGCCGAATTACTAGGTAGCATGGGTGCCTGTTTAACCCTTTTTTTATTCTTAGTTTAGTTAGAGAAGTTTAACGAGCAAAACATGTCAAATTACAAGTAAAAACAATAAAAAAAATTTAATATGTTTCAATATTAACAATAAAGAATAAAATACACAAGTGTTCTTAACTGTTTTAAAGTAATCTTCTACAAAAATCGACAGGCTAGCATCGAAGCAAGAAATCAGTGTAATCAGACCATCTCAGAAGCAAAAGACCGTTTTTACAATCGGATAAAACATAAAGTTCTTTCTTGCTCAAATGGCAGTAAAGCTTTCTGGTTTTTTGCCAAAATTTAGTTAAAACTTTTCCACAAATTCTTTTCCACCCCTAATCTCTGAAGATGGAATTGTTTCTACGTCTAAAGGAAAAGCCGAATTATTTGCCAAACAATTTGCTGCCAATTCTACGCTTGATCCTCCTATTATTCTTTCTCTCTCAACAGTTGCCCTTGCTGTTATAAAATATCCGATATCATTTTTAAAGTCAAAAAGATCAAACGTATTCATTCTTCTTTTAATACTAAAAAATCGTCTGGGCTGGATGGTATACCAGCAATCTTCTTAAAAAAATGTGCTCCCGAGCTTGCACCCATCCTAACTCGCCTCTTTCTAATCTCTTACGACACGGGCAGTTTCCCGGAGAGTTGGAAAGCTGCACGTGTGCTACCTGTCCCCAAAAAAGGATCCAAAACTCTACCTTTCTACTATAGACCTATATCTCTTCTTTCTGTTATTTGCAAAGTAATGGAAAAATTCATAAAACAAAGAGTCGTTTAATCTTGTCGGTGTTACTTTTGAGAATAACCTCAACTGGCACAAACACGTTACATCCATAGCTTCGGCAGCTTCAAAAAGCTTGGATTTCTCTTTCGAGCCAGAAAATATTTCTCTTCTTCCAATATGTACACTTTGTATGTATCCCAAATTAGACCCTTTTAGAATATTGTTCTCGTGTCTGGGGAATGGCGTCCCCTACAACACCTAGCATTCTGGACTTCATCCAAAGAAAAGCCGTTTGTTTTATTAATGATCCTACGCTTACAGAAAGGCTTCATCTTCTTGCCCACCGTTAAGGTGTAGGGGATCTGTCGCTCTTCTATAGGTATTTTCACGGCTTCTGCTCAGAGGAGTTGGCCAGTAAAATTCCTTCTCTGGCAGCTTCCAACAGAGCAACACGTAGTGCAGCTTTTATGCATCCTTTTACAGTTTAGTTAAAGGAGGCCCCGACTTCGCTTTCTTCGTTCCTTCATACCTAGAGTGTCAAGACTAAGGAACCCGCTTCCCGCAGAAGTTTTTCCTTTTCTTTCTCCTCCCAATCTTCAAATATTTAAGTCCCTTGTGAACAAACTTCCTCTCATAAACGTTTATACTTAGACTGCAAAATCTTTACTTCAAAATTTATAATATTCACCTAATCTTACAATCTAACATAATATTTTTATTTTATTATTTATATTTGACTTCTGTTTTAAGCCTCGATTCAGTATTTTTATTTCTGGAATCTTTAATGGAACAAAAGTAGTGCCTCACTCTCACCCATACCAAGTTTGGATTGAGTCAGTTCCCTATGGGGATACTACAATTGATGAATGTGGAGGAGTACTCATATCAAAAAACTTTGTGCTAGCTGCAGCCCACTGTGTAGCCAGGTATGTTTCTGATTTATATGTTTTGTTTTTGTTCAAGATGCAAGTGATATGTTAACTACGTTTTGTTGTGCCTGATCGTGGTCATGTCCATAACCAACTACCATAGATTTGGATTAAACAATTATTAAAAAGAAAATAAAAAAAGAGGGCCACCTTTTTTCTTTGTAAACGATATGCTAGTACAAAAATCTGAAGTTACAAACTAATATCTAAAAAAAGAGGACCATACGACTTTTCTTAGTTATTATCAATAGTTTAAATAGATAAAAAAATAAAACAATAGTCCAAGAAAATAGGTCTTGAAATACGAATTTGAGGTTAAAACTTGAATTTTTGATATAAGTTACTTTGAAGAATCTAAAAACGAACTGTATTTTTTTTAATTCACCACCGGGAAGGGGTGAAAAAAAATTAAAAAGTGTTTTTTTTTGAAATTTTGAGAAAACGTTAAGTTCTAGAGAAAAAGCTTTTTTATAAAAGTTGCAGAACGTAAAATTCTACATAAAAATGATTTCATAACTTTTTTCCTAAAATTGAAATTAACTGAGATAGGGTAGCTAGAAGCTAGGGGATGATAACAGCAACTTTAAAAAATCATAAATTATTGGAAAATTAAAAAACTTATTGTTTTTTTTTTATTATTTATATAATTAACTACTTTAATTCTAGAGAAAAAAATCTCTAGAATTAAAGTTGTTAATTATATAAATAATAAAAAAAAACTATAAGTTTTTTAATTTTCCAATAATTTATGATTTTTTAAAGTTGTTATCATCCCCTAGCTTCCTATCTCAGCTAATTTCAATTTTAGGAAAAAAATTAAAAAAATATTTTTATGTAGAATTTTACGTTTTACAACTTTTATTTAAAACTTTTTTTTCTAGGACTTATGGTTTTCTCAAAATTTCAAAAAAAAAACACTTTTTCATTTTTTTTTCACCCCTTCCCGGGGGTGAATTTAAAAAAAATTACAGATTCTTGAAAGTAACTTATATCAAAAATTCAAGTTTTAACCCCAAATTCGTATTCCACGACCTAATTTCTTGGACTACAAGCCGCAGACAGAATTTGATAAATTTAATAATAAATTATATTTGTGTTACTTATATTAAAATTTGTTAAATAAATAAAACCAATACATAGACATATGTTAGTTGTTACCTATACAATTTAATCATTTAAGTGTGCAACATATCCTCCTGAGACCCCCGGCCAGCTGAGTTTTAATAAACAGAAATAAACATAATATTTTGATTATTTGGGATACACTTACTATAAAAATACATTTTTTTTTTCAAAAAGTCAATCACTTCTTTTTTTTTTTTGGTGTCCACTTAAATGGATGTTTGGTCATAAACAAACAAAAAAAATACATAATTATTTATTATGAGTTTTAGCAAAAAACATTTATATAAAAAAACTAGAATTAAACATTAATTTTTAACACTTAACTTTAATGTCCATTTACATGATATTCATAAAAACAATTATGATCAGCAGTGACACATAAAAAAAACATCACAGCTCGTACAATAAAATTTGGTTTTCTTCGTACACTTCGATGATTTACACCGAACTGAATTCTTTAAGTGACCAGCAACTGCTGGCAAGTGCATGTCTTTTTTTCTTTTTGTCAGTGGGGGAGTCATTCGTGGTGGCGTCATGTAGCCCGAAGCGTTATTTCGTGTCTTTAATGTCAAGGGTTCTTCATTTTGGTCTTCCAAATTTATCGCTGAAAGTTCATCCACAACGCTGATCTTAAAATCTAAGAATTGCTGAATTTGCTTGGCAGAATCACCAAGTTTTTTCCTATCAGTTCTGTAGAGGATCCAGGCATTTGCAAGAGCTAAATCGATGAAATGTAAAATTACTTTTACAGTCCACTTTTTAGTTCTAGTATTGATGCGATAGTAACTAATCATTCGATCCATCAAATCAATTCCACCCATACAATCATTGTATGATTTGACAATGTTGGGTCTAGGAATATCTAGGTATTTAGCTTCCTTCTTCGACCAACGTTTACATACATTTATGGGATCTTTTTCCATTTTAGTTGATGCTAAAATTATTGGTTTTGATCATACCATTGAACCAAATTAATTTTTGAATATCCTTACGATGTTCACTAAAACCTCGTTCGAATTTTTTAATTTCTTTTTCTGCTGTTAGATGAGCTGAAGAAGGAATTCTAGACTTCATAATAGTACCCGTACCATTCAAGTTTTTATCAAGTAAATTCTCTAACAACGATATTGTTGTAAAATAGCGATCCATAAAAATGTGAGAGCCACTTTTAAGGGTTTGGGATAATCGCATCACAGCTGAAGCTCCAACACCCAATTTTTTTGAATTTCCATCCAAAAAAGTTTGTTTACCTTGATAAATTTCAAAGTCAAGCACAAGTCCTTCTGGTGTAGCACATACAAAATTTTTTAGTCCTTCCGGATTGGGTTTGCCTCTTACGAATTGTTTAAGACCACAGGTGCCAGTAAATGGTATCATTTGTTCATCCACTGCAACATTTTCTTGCCTCTCTAGTTTTAAACATCCTTGTCTGACTCTCTCGGCAATTGGTCTTACTTTCCATAACCTGTCCTTTGGTCTATCATTAGCTGATACATCATTGTCAATGACTACCTTTAAGTGACTTCTTATTGAAAAAAATCTATCCCGTGTCATGTGCTTTGCAATTGATTCAACTCTAGTTGTTTTGGCCCAAAACATCTTTACCCTAGGATATTTTAAACAAGACATTAAAACCGATATTCCTATAAATTTTTTTACTTCATCGGTCGATAAATTCATAATTTTATCATTTTCTAAAAAAAAAATTATATTTGTGCAATCACGCATTGTCTCAAATAATTTATCATCAATAAATAGTGACACATAATCCATAATTTTCCAATCTGCTCTTTGAAAGTGACTTTCTTCAAAACCTTCTTTGACTATTTCTACTCCCTTAAAACTGCAATAAAAAAAATTAGGAAAAGATAAATTTTACTACCTGAAAAAATACCTGTCAGATTTTCTCCAAGTCATTCTTTTAGCTTTTGCTGCCGTTTTTCTTTTAAAATGCTTAGTGGAATATCAAATTCTGGGTCTGAGTCACCATCATAAAGATCTTGAATTTCATCTACTTGATCTTCTATAATATCCATAGTTTCTAAGGTTTCTCCCAAATCTTCTTCAATTATGGTTCCTGTATTTATTCTCATCTTCATCGTCCTCGGAGTCTCCTTCAAACTCAGAATCATCAGCATTCAATAATTGTAGCAGCCTATCGTCATCTTTACCGGGTCGCAAATAAGTATCAGTTCCAAAAATTGCTGAAAATAATGTCATAAATTTAAAATATTTCTTAAAAATATTTTCTTACCTAATCTAAGAATGACAATTTAAAATTTAAAGCAAGTCCCAGTGTCCACTTCGATGGATTGAGGTTAAATATAAAATTAGGGGACGAATTCCCGACGACCATTTAAATGGACATGGACGTTTTTTCTTTTTATTTAAATAAACTGCCACTATAGACTTAAAATATATATTAATCAAATTATTAACAAAAATGATTTAGAAAAAGATTATACTAGTTTTTCCAAAAAAATATGTAGAAAAAATAGAAAAATCAAGGCAAAAACTTACCGTCAATTGTTGCACGTCTGAACGCCGACATTTTAACTGCTGATTGGCGCGATTTTAGCCAGCTGATTGCACTTTTTGCGCTTAGATGTCGCGATGGGTTATAGTCGAAGTAGAAATGCGTAGGTACAGCGGTAAATTATTTTTTTTCAGGAATTGCTACCTAATATTGGAATGTCCATCTAGATGGACGCAAGTTCTCAGGAGGATATAGGATTTTTTTAAAATTAATTGTACAATTAAAATACTAATATTGCCGAAAGTTGGTGCATTTGTGCATTTTCGATATTCATATTAGGTGCACTTAGAATGGTTGCAAGTAAAACAGCATACAGGGTAGGTCAGAAAATATTAAAATTGTACAAAAGTAAAGTACCTTATTTCAGAAAATTCAGCAAAATGTTATAAAAAAAGTTATGCCTAAATACCACAAGATGGCCTTTTTGTTTTTTTTGTAAACCTTTAAAATTTCTTCTTTTTTTTTAATATTCATCCTAAACATTCTTACAAAGTATTTAAAATCATATCAATTTCGCATACCTTGGTACAAATTTAAGCCTATTTGTAATGTTAACATAGATTTTAAATTTTTTGGAGAAACTTCATGTTTGTTGCAACAATATTAAACACAACTTTAAAATTTTGAAATAATTCTCTTTACTCCTAATAAGGTAAAACATTAGTAATAATAACATGGATATTAAAAAACGCTCATTCAAAGTGCAAAATTTTTATTTTTAATGTTTATTTAAAAACTGTACAAATTAATAGACATCATAAAAAAACCTACTAAAATTATCGCGGATACCCATGAAAAAAAAACAATGATTTCAAATGCCTCCTTCAAGAAAGTTAACGTTAGCCAAGAAGGCCGACTTAGTTTTAATATGTCGATGACTATAAATAAATCAGTGCGTGAAGCAGCAAATATTTTCAATGAAAGACATCCAGGGAAACAAGTTCGTTATTTAACTGTAAGCATAATTTTTTTGTATTTAATTTTTTATAAACATTTAAAAATAAACATTTTCTACTTTCAACGAGCGTTTCTTAATAGGCATATTATCATTACTAATGTTTTGCCTTATTAAAGAGAATTTATGCAAAATTTTAAAGTTGTGTTTAATATCGTTGCAACAAACATGAAGTTTGTGATTCCCCAAAAAATTAAAAATCCATGTTAATGTTGATTGATTGATGAAATAAATACACAAGTTGAGGTTTTGTCCGCCTCGACACTGCAGCCTACAGGGCTTGTTGTATCTCTTGTGTATTTGTTTCAGTTAAAAAGGTTTGACACCTTAGACAGGTGTAGTAGCCCTTTTACTGTTCTTTTCTGGTCTCCAGCCTCCTGGTGGTTAGTGTCCACCATGAGGTTTTGATTTGTTCTCCAGTATGTAAGTGCAGGGCACTCATATATGATGTGAGAGGCTGTCTCTTCCTCTTCGTCACATAGTCTGCAAATGGGTTCTTCTCTATAGATGCCCATAGTGTGCATATGTTTTCTTAGGGTGCAGTGTCTACTATTCTAATCTGATTCCTATTTAGTTTTCTTAATTCACTTGTCAATGCTTTCTATGGTGAGTCCAACATTGATTTACTGTGATATTGCCTTGGAATGTGGTTCCAGTATGACTGAAGTTGTGTTTGAATCCACCGAGTCATGTAGCCACGAACCGAGGCTTCTGGTATTCCAAAAACAGGTTCAGGACCCACAAACATTGCTGCGCGGAGCCTCTCCTGGCCAGGGAGTCTGCATTTTCATTGCCCTGTATTTCTCTGTGTCCTGGCACCCAGGAAAGTGTAACTCTGTTGTGGTTAGCCAGGTTTAGGAGGCATTGCAGACAGTTCCAAACCAACCTTGAGTTGACTTGTTGGGATGCCAAAGCTTTTATGGCCGCTTGACTATCAGAGAAGACAGTAATGTCCCTGCCCTTATATCTCCCCCTCAAGTTCTCTCGCAGACAAAGTTCAATGGCATATATTTCCGCCTGGAAAATAGTGGCATATTTCCCCAGGGAAGCATAAGCATTAAACCTGGGGGTCATACCATGTATTCCTGCGCCGGCTCCATTGTCAGTCTTGGATCTATCGGTATACCAAACCAAATTCCGAGACTGACCAGGAGATCGCTCACTACCGCCCCAGGTAAGCTGGGTTTTGTATGGTCTGTGTGTATTTATCCGTTTTGGCATTGTGTCATTGCTTATCTCAAATATTGGGTTTGTGATACTGCTCGTTATTCTGGTGTGTCCTAGGGCAGGCCCAGAGCACCAGTTGACGTTACATTTTAGCCTGTATGCCCCAACCCTCGCCTCCGCCTTAATAATTATACCAAGAGGGGGAGGCTTAGTAGGGTTTCCATGGCTGCAGTTGGAGTGCTTCTAATAGCTTCCGTTATACAGAGATATGCTAGTCGCTGAAGTTTGGATAACTCAAGCTCTGCTTTTCTCTGTTCTATTTTTGGCCACCAAATAGTTGAACCGTAGGTTATCATGGGTCTTACCACTGCAGTGTACAACCAGTGTACAACCAGTGCACTATGCGTGGCTGAAATCCCCAATTCTTCCCCACAGCTCTTTTGGTAGCCATTAGAGCCATTTTGCCTTTATTAATCACATTCTGCATATGTGGATTCCCGGTTAGCTTAGAATCCACAGTTAATCCAAGATACTTTACCTCCTGGACATAGCCGAGTGTGGTACCGAAGAAGTGAGGAGATATTAAATCATCCAGCTTCCTTCGTCTAGTGAAGGGTATTAGAGCAGTTTTGCCAGGATTAACAGTAAGGTTTTCCTTGTTGCATCATCCCTCCACAATTCTCAGTGCTCTTTGCATAAGCTCCGAGGTTGTTTTGTTATGCTTCCCCACGACAAGTATAGTGATGTCATCCGCATACCCCTGGGTATAGAAGCCATTATTATTCAGTTTCACCAGGAGTTCGTCAACAACCATATCCCACAGTAGTGGGGATAGAAGCCCTCCCTGTGGGCATCCTTTGACCACTGACACCTCCATTGTTTCGCTGAATAACGTTGCTTGCGCTCGTCTGCCAAGTAACATGTTGTTTATCCACCTACAAATGGTGTCGTTAACATTATGTCTGGCAAGAGCCGCGGCCATTGAGTTGAAGGAGGTTCGATCAAAAGCTCCCTCAATGTCAAGAAATGCAGCAAGTGCGATTTCCTTGTTGTTCAGTGCGAGTTCTAATCTGGTCACCAGTTGATGATGAGCAGATTCGCATGATTTTTCTAAATGATAGGCATGTTGGTTTTTGTGGAGTGGCCTCTCTGTAAGAGAGTTTTCCCTGACATACCTGTCGATCAGTTTTTTCATTGTTTTTATCATAAAAGACGACAATGTAATTGGTCTAAGTCCCTTTGCCTGGGAGCAGTCCTTAACCGGCTTTGGAATGAAGACCATTTTAGTCTGCTTCCATGCATTGGGCAAATAGCTCGTAGCTAGGCTTGCACGGAAGAGTTTGCAAAGCAGTGGAACTAGGGTTTGCTTCCCTGCTGTAGTAGTGCTGGGATTATCCCATCAGGTCCAGGTGCTTTGTAGGCTTCAAATGATTCAATTGCCCACTCGATTTTTTCGTAGGTTATGACTTCCTTTGCTACTTCCCAGTCGCGTCTTGTGGGCCGAATATTCGGCACATTGACGTCTGGGTATGTCTCATTAAGTTGAGTTTCTCTTGATCCTGGTAGATGTGTTTGGAGCAAAATCTCCAATGTTTCCCTGCCAGTTTTAGAGTAGGTTCCATCTGGTTTTTTTTTAAGTGCCAACAGGATTGACCGGATCTTTAGACAGGATTTTTTGGAGTCTGGCTGCCGTGCTGGTATTTTCAACCTCCTAGCAGTATTTCCTCCATGAATCCAGTTTGGCCTTACGGACCCGTTTATTGTATTCGGTGAGTGCAGATTGATGCTCATCCCACTCACCCGTTTTCTTCGCTCTGTTGAACAGTCTGCGGGTTTTTTTCCTTAGCTCCAGTTGTTCGTTATTCCACCAGGTAGACTTTTTCCTGGCGATTTGCTTTACTAGAGGACAGTTATTGTGATAAGAGTTTGTAATAGCCTCTAGTAGTTCACAGGAAGCAAGCTCTATGTCAGTAGTGTTCCTAATGCTGGTTTTGACGTTACTGCAGTTGATGGTCAAAGTTTCCTTGTATTTCTTCCAGTCCGTGCTCCTCGGATCACGGTACTCCCCCATTGGAAATGCAGAGATCGCCAGGAAGATCTGCCTATGATCAGACAGCGACAGTTCCTCAGATACATACCACCGAGTTACCTGGGATCGTATACGCGGAGATGCCAAAGTAACGTCGATTACCTCTTTACGGGCTCTAGTCACAAAAGTAGGTTCATTCCCCCTATTTAATACCTCTAAATTTTCAGAAATGATAAAGTCTAAAAGGTACTCACCTCTCCTGTTGATGTCACTGCTTCCCCAAGCAGTGTGGTGTGCGTTGGCATCCATCCCAATAATGAGCTGTAGGTTAGAGCGCCTACAGAATTGCTCCAACTGGCGGAGTTTTTCAGATGGGGGTGGATTGATTGCATCATATGGAAGGTAGAACAGAAATCAGTCAGCTTTAAGGCATGTATATCCTTCTTAATAAATATGCAGGATCTGACATTTCCAGAGTTGGAGTCATATATTAACTTACCTCCGGCTTCGCCTAAGCCCCCGACTTTTCCTTTAAAAAGCCAAGGTTCTTGTATGAGGGCTATGTCCGCGTCTCCACGAGATAGGAGTCTGCATAGGACAGCCGTGGCTGCCCTGTTATGCTGCAGGTTTGCTTGAAGCACCCGCAGTTCCTGCAGACTCCTGTTTGCGTGTTTTGGTCACTCTGAAGGTGATTGGGTTTTGGGCCCAGAAAGGCTTGTTAGCCCCTCTTGCCCAATTCCTTCAGGGCGTGTTCGTCCATAGCAAGTACAAGAGTGATGCCCTGTTTCTCACTACGGCTGCTGATGAGCCCCCAGTCACCTGTATTGAGATCCTTGTTTTGGATCCCCAGATTCTGGAGGATTTTACCCGGCTTCTTGTCATCAAGGAGTTCCGTGGGTATAAATGTCACAACCTTGGCAGTTTTGACAACGTCCTTAGCCTATCCTACTCCAAGGGTCGCCCCCTCCCAGGGTTGAATTTTTGGAACTTTGTCCATTAGCCAGTCCCTGGCGTGATCGTTTACGCAGGTTACGAAAAGTACCCCGGCTTGCGGGTAGCTACCCGCAAACTGCGGCCCCTCCCCCGCTGGAGACTTAAAGATCTCCCGAGTCATTGCCATCTGAATCTGTTTGGACTGTTCCGCGGTGACTTTTCCTTCCGGGAACGAGTCCAACGAGACTGCCATTTTGTGGCCTGTGAGAGCCTGTTTGAAGGTTGCTCCAGTTGTTGTACTGGGTTTTACCTGTACATGCTCAGACCGGCCTTTCTTGGTTTGTCTGGCACAGGGTGACGGTGTGCTGATTGCTTAGCACTTCCGTTTGCCTTGCTTTGGGTTCGGTTCCCCAGACTCGGCTTTGCTGTCTGAAGGTTTTTCTGTGCACCAGACATCCTGCGCTCGAGGTTGGGCTTCCGCTTTTGCTGTGTTCCTTGAGCTGCAGGATTAGTGCCTGCAGGTTCAGCGGGGTTTACCTCAGGCGTAGGTGAGGCTTGGTCTTTATGACCTTCCTCCACTTCCATCTGAGTTGGATTGTTTTTCTTATGGTCTGAATCCATATGATTCCCACGAGTGGTGCGGAAAGGAGGTCCACCCCTCCCCCTAGCAGAGCCGCTTACTGGGACAACGCTACTTACTCCAGAAGGTCGCCAGGTATTCTGGAGGGCTCGTTAGAGACACATCTCCCATGTGCCACGCATCTCTTCGGCACGGATATCCTCACCACCTTGGGATTGGGTTGTAGAAGAAGAGGAAGAAGTAGTGGGAAAATGAGTAGCTCCTAGCCTTTGGAAACCCAATGGCGTAGGGGCTTTGGAAACCCAATGGCGTAGGGGCTTGGAAGAGCAAGGGTTGGCCAAGGGAGGCCGATAGAAAAGATTAAAGCTTGTCTCCCAAGACTAGTTTAAGAAAGGACAGAAGAGAGGTACCAGGTATAGATGTGAGCACTGGTGGTGGTCCGCGGCAGCGACCTTTGCAAAGGATTTTTTTAGAATTTTATCTTCTCTCACCCTGCTTATAATCGCCACTAGCCAGATTCCGTGAGAGACCTGGCCGATCCCCAATCCGCCACCTGGGGACGCGCTTGGTAGGTGCCACCCCCAAGATGTTAATGTTACAAATATGCTTAAATTCGAACAAATTTATGCAAAATGGATTTGATTTTGAATAATTTTAGGTTAAATATTAAAAAAAAATAGGAGACATTTTTAGGGGTTAAAAAAAAAACAAAAAAGCCTTACGAGGCCATGTTTTAGTATTCGGCATAGCTTTTAATTCTGAACAACTATTCTTTATAAAATTTTGCTAAATTTTTTAAAATAAGGGTACTTTACTCTTGTACATTTTTTTCATTTTTTACCTATCCTGTAAGCTGTTTAACTTGCAACCATTTTAAGTGCACCTTATATGATTATTGAACATGCACCAATTTTCGGAAATATTTGTATTTTAATTGTGCAATTAATAAGAAAAAATCCCATATGTTGAACACTTAAATGACCAAACTATATATTGTAGATGATGTTTACTTTAAAGTTATATTTTAAAAAGAAAAACATATCTAAACCTTTGAAGATTGTTTGTTTTCGAAATTAAAATTACCCAAACGTTCTCTCCCTGACGATAAATATCTAGGAAAAACAGACATTTGCAACTCATCATTTCTTAAATTATAAATAACATTTATTAAAAAAAAAGGTAATTTTTTACTTATCTGGCCCACGGCCGATTTTTTGAAATTTTGAATACTGGGGTTTTTTGGGGCGCTGATCACGAATCTGAAGTCAAATTTTGTCGGACACTTTTAGTTTTTATGTTATAATGTACCGCTCGGACCTAACCTCAAAATTGTACAAACTTTCCCCAAATTTATCCTTCTTAAAACTGATTATAGCCAAAATTAAAAATTTTATGGAAATACACGTAATATTTTATAGGATAAATTTGATTTCACCTCCATTTAACAAATATTTTTAATAAAAAATAGCACAACAAAAATATTATTTTTACTTTTAAAAATGTCAACAAAATTGTCTAGTAATTTTAGACAGTTTTATGTTGGTACGCCAGGCACCCAAGAAACAATTAAATGGCTTCCTTTTCAAAATTAAATCGCGAAAAATAAAAATAATTCAAATTTATAAAGTAGGCCATTCAATTGTTTCGCGGGTGTCTGGCGTACCAACATAAAACTGTTTCAAATCAGTAGACAATTTTGTTGACATTTTTAAGAGTAAACATAATATTTTTGTTGTTCTATTTTTTATTAAAAATACTTGTTAAATGAAGGTGAAATTAAATTTATCTTATAAAATAATAAGGGTATTTCCATAAAATCTTCCATTTTGGCTGTAATCAGTTTTAAGAAGGAGGAATTTTAGAAAAGTTTGCACAGTTTTGAGGTTAGGTCCGAGTGGGGCGTTATAACTCAAAAACTCAAAAGTGTCCGACAAAATTTGACTTCAGATTCGTGATCAGCGCCCCAAAAAACCCCATTATACAAAATTTCAATAAAATCGGCTGTGGGCCCGATAAGTAAAAAATTACCAAAAAAAAATATATATTAAAAATATTAATTGTACAAAATGTAACGTTTAAAATATATTTATAAAAGAAACACTCCAAACATGATATAATTGTCGCGCGATTTATCTGTTTGATTTGATCTCTATCTCGATTTCATATTTTGTATGCAGTTATTACTTACGCACTGAATAGACATTATTTTTTAAGAAGTTTAATACTTAAAAAACGCCTACCCATGGCTAATACAAACTGATAAAATTAGCATCTTTACCCAATCATCTGGTAGACTAGCATAAACTAAAGACGAATTTAGACAGTAATCTGTCATAAGTGACGTTAAACAACTATTTTTCTGTTATTCAAGCGCCATCTATTGTTTGTTAAGATAGGTATAAGCCTAAAGGCCTTTGAATTATACAGTTTTCTTTTTAAATATCTACTTTTTAGCGTCTTTTTAAATTTTTATTTTTTAAAAATTTGTCACGTGTAGTGGAAAAGTAAGATTTTTAAAAAATGTAAAACATGAGTTAAGGTAAATTAAATTTTTCATAAACATTTTAACAATCTGAAAACGTTTTAATAATTTTTTTTCTAGAATTACTAAAAAAACACATATGAAAATTTTAATTATTGTTTAACTTACATTAACTATATTTTACATTTTTTAACTTATCTCACTTTGCCCATACATGCGCTATAAAAGGATGCGCTTATGCTAAATGAATTGCTTTAAGGTTTAACGCTAAGATTTAACCATCAAAACTTTAGTTACCAAAGATGAAAATGTAAGATATCTCTTTGATGGTTAAAACTGTTTGCTAAATCTTAAAAAGAAAATTAGATATGTAGTACATAAACACTTTCAAGTTTCTTATTGACCTTAGAAAGTCTAAAACAAAAAAAGACAATATTTTCACATCAAACGAGAAATAATATTGTACAGGGTGGTGCGATTTCGACTGTTTTAACAGGAAACTCGTATTTCCTGACCGGATAGAAAAAATTGACATAGGTGTCTTGGGCTCGATTTTCGAAATTAGATAAATGGTGAAAACCGCATCCCGAAATCTCTATCGGTATCCGAGATAGAGGGCGTTTTTCATTTTTTGGCCATTTTGAAAAAAAATCGTAAGTCCGTCATTTTTGAAAACTTCCCAAAACGGTGTAAACATTCTAAAGGCACTTTTTTGAGTGAAATCCATTGGACTACTCAGATTTTTAAAATTATTTCTAGTTTCGTTGAAAATATATAAAGCTTAGTTTTTTTAAATATAAATTATAGTTGGCCATGATCTCAAAAAATTGCCTATATTTTGCTCTTTCCAATGATATATTATTATTCATACTTATCTTTGATATTGAGCGAGATATTTCAGTTTTTTAATTTTTGCTATAGTAGGCCATAGAAAAAAATCGGCACTTGTCAAGTCAGGTAAATAATTCATCATTTCTATCAGTAACTGATTGGAACTTTTGAAAATTACAAGAAAGTTGACATGTTAAAGTGCTATTTCCTGTCTGGTGAAAATTCCGAGGCCGCAAGTGAATTATATTTGAATAGATTCCTGAACGTTGTCATCCAGATAAAAGACTTTCAAGTTCTGAAATCAAATTTAACAAATTACGGAAGTTTCAAAAAGCCGAGGCCAAGAACGTATGCAGTTAATGATGAAAGTGAAATTCAGGAACTAAATATATTAGGTGAGGTTTTAGACCATCCTAACACGTCTCATCGATCGGTAGCTGAGGTAACAGGTGTTGAGAAAACTAAAGTTATAAAAACCATTAAAAAGCACAAATTTAAACCGTACAGAGTAAGAAAAGTTCATCATCTTCAGAATGGGGATTTCCAAAGAAGGGTTACATTTTGTGAGTGGTATGTGAATCAGTGCAGATTGAACAATAACTTCCATATGAACGTTATCTGGACAGATGAAAGCCAAATAGATACTTCAGGGATATATAACAGGTATAATTCATATTATTGGGCTACATAAAACCCACATGTTATAGTGCCCGTAAACAAACAAGGACGGCAAGGTTTCAATATTTGGGTTGGGATTTTTGGTGGTCGATTTTTGGGTCCTCATTTTTTTAATGAAAGTTTAACCGCAGAAGATTATGTGAATATTTTACAAACATATGTTGCACCATTTTTGGAAGATTTGCCATTAGCGCAGACTCGAAATATCCATTATCAGCAAGATGGTTGCCGTCCGCATAACGCACGAATTACAACTGATTTTTTGAATCAAGAATTCCAAGAAAAATGGATTGGTACTAGAGGATCTGTACTATGGCCTGCTAGGTCCTGCGACTTAACACCATTAGATTTTTTTTATGGTTATGATTGAAGGATATAGTTTTTAAAGGAAGAACTATCGAAACACGGGAAGAGTTGCAAGTAGCGACTAGGCAAGCTTTTGGTGCGATTAGACCTGTTGAACTAATAAACGCTTGTAATGCAATGAATAAAAGGTGTTTATTATGTATTAGGGAAGAAGGAGCCAACTTTGAACATCTACTTTGAATTAAATTTTTCCATAGGTTCTGGTTTTCATTTAAACTCGTTTAATTTTTTAGGCCAATTTTTTTATTATAATATGTTCATAAATATAAAGTTTGTAATTTAATAATATTATTTTTTAGTCTGTGTTTAATAGTTGACATGTTTGCATGGCCTACTTTAGCAGAAATGAAACAACTGGTATGCTATTTACCTGACTTTGACAAGTGCCGATTTTTTTCCATGGCCTACTAAAGCAAAAATTAAAAAACTGAAATATCTCGCTCAATTTCAAAGATCAAAGAGATGAATAATAATATATCATTGGAAAGAGCAAAAAATAAGCAAATTTTTGAGATCATGGCCAACTTTGATTTATATAAAAAAAAACTAAGCTTTATATATTTTCAACGAAACTAGAAATAATTTTAAAAATCTGAGTAGTCGAATGGATTCCACTCAAAAAATTGCCTTAAGAATGTTTACACCGTTTTGGGAAGTTTTCAAAAATGACGGACTTACGAATTTTTTTCAAAATGGCCAAAAAAGACAATATCTCGGATACCGATAGAGATTCGGGATGCGGTTTTCACCATTCATCTAATTTCGAAAATTGAGCCCAAGATACCTATGTCAATTTTTTTCCATCTGGTCAGGAAATACGAGTTTCCTGTTAAAACAGTCGAAATCGCGCACCACCCTGTATATAAGGTGAGGCTGTTTAATAATTTACAGACTTGTGAATCACAAAGAAAAAGCTGACTATTATTCTATCATAAGGTCATCCAAAAATTCTGGAATTGTGAGAATATTTAACTTAAAGGTTAACCCTAATAATAAAACTAAATGTAAAATTTCTTTTTTATTAATTATTCCTAAACTAAAATTTTTTATATATTTTTCTTTGCTGCCCTCCATTTTTTCAAAATCTGGTAAAACTGTTAAGCTTTAGGTGTTAAATCTTTCTCACGGGAAACATTAACTTGTTTCAGTAGGGAAAACCTCTTTTTCCGAATGCCTATAAAACACAAATAAATGTTATTGTAGGTAATAGCTATATTCTTTTATATTTTTATCTTGTTAAGCTCTTTGTTAATGGTTAAAGAGGGAAAACTTTGTCAGAGAATTCTGAATAAATTTATGAAACATACATTACTTCTTTAACAACTTACCCTGTTTCAATGCCAATACTTTTGGTGGAGTTCTTCTACAAGACTCTGCTATTGATGAAGAACTTTGGGATAACTCAACAAAAACATTTTCCAGTGATGGTACTGGCAATTGCATGTCAATATCTGCTTTGTCAAGTGGCTTAAGATCCATAGGTAATATATTTGCTCGTTGTCTGCTGCAGTCTGGAGTGGAAATATTTTCCAAGTCTAATTATGAAAAATTAAAAAATGTTATATTGTAATACAATTATACTTATTTTACTTTACATGCCAAATAATGTAAGGACACACAGATAAAAACTTTAAAATGTATAATAAAAATAGTTTAAAAGAACTAAATATGATATTAAAAATTAAACAATAAACTTTCGGAGAAAATTATTAAACTTTTAAGGCTATTATTAAAATACAAAAAAAAGAGTATTATTTCTTTAATTTTATTGACGTACCATGGATACATTTATTTTAGGATTACAATTAAAAAAAAAATCCGAAATTTTCTTTTCTGTCTAAACATAACAAATAAAAGTTAAGAAAATTGCAACAATAACAAAACTTATATAATATTATTTAGATATGACATCCCATATTTTTTTTATTAATGATCTGAATTAAAATTACATAATCTTAATGAAATAAATAACTTTACCTTCTAATATTTTTCTTCTTTTGGCATCACTAAGTTGTAACACATCATCATTAGAAGAACATGAAACTGGAGAAAGTTCATCATCAAATCCTACAAAGTTCAAAGTTATTAATGAGGAGTTAAATAATGTCTTATAAACCTAATACTTTAACATACTTTAATGCCATAAAATTATGATATTATGTACTGTATAATTTCGGCCTAAAACCGAAGCCAGCTTTTAAATTTAAGTTTTTGATGAATAAATTGTTCAATTTCAAAATTTCACCATAAAATTATATATACCTTTTAGATTATTTTTATTATGGGAAACAAGTGTGACCACCCGAAATTTTACAATTTATACAGTGTGTCTACGTAAGTTGGTGGCATATGGAAAACTTTTTTATTATTAAGGTTATGAAAAAAAATATATTTTCCTTTATAAAAAGTTCTGCATATTCTAAAACCTTGAATGGAACCATAAGATGTCAAAATATATCAGTGATATATAAGCCTTGTTAAAAAATGTTGTTTTCTACAAAGTAAAGTACCCTTACTTTTGACAATATCGAAAACTATTATAAAGAAAAGATATTGGAAATAATTTTGAAATATTCAACATTGTTTGTTTATATAAAAACACATTTTTTCAACAGTTTCTCCAATTATGAATAATTATGATTAATTATGAATTAATATGTAAACTTATATTTTCAACATAATCACAGGAATAATACAAAAAAAAAAGTTTTTTATGTACCTAAATAAACAATGTTGGATATTTAAATGTTTTTCTAAACATCTTTTCTTTTATATAATTTCTATTACGTCAAAAGTCAAGGAATTTACTCTGGAGTAAAACTTTTTGACAAACCTTGTATATGACTAATAAATTTTATCTGATGGTTGCATTTAGAGTTTTGGACCATGCAAAATTTTTATAAAGAATAACTTATTTTCGTAGATTCCCATATGCCTCCAACTTACGTAGACACACAATAGATCAGTAAATTGAGATCAAAACTTGTTATGTAAAACCGGCTTAATTGAAGCTATTTACTTAACATACTAAACTTACATCATTAACACTAAAGTATTTTTTACCTGATATGTGTAGGGAAGGAACTGCTGTAACTTTAAGGCCTCTTCGACCAGGCACTAGATCTTCGGGAATAAAATGATCTTCACAGACAACATATTTATGGTAAATTTCTTCCATGGATAACATTTTATATTTTGGAGGCTTTATTTTTTAGACCCAAGCCTTAAAAACTTTGGGATAGTAGTGTTTTGTTGGTGCAACGGGCCACACAACAAGATCTGGAGGCGGGTAGGCGTGCTTTACCCCAAAAGTTTATTAGAAAAACAAAAAAATGAAACTAAATTCACCATTGCTTTGAACAAAATTATCAAAATCTTACATAAAAAAAACACAAGTACACTAGATGCGAAGCCAACAACGTACGAACATAAATTACATTGCAAAATGCGAAAAACTGGAAATCCCAGGAGTTCAGTTGGGTATAATTTCGTCAGTGGCGCCCTCTGATGTCAGCACAGGCGAAATAAACAGTTTTGGCGGGAAGACTGCTACTTTCTTTACTAAATTTGGTTAGTGTTTTGTGGTAGACTAGGAGGAATCTGCATATAAATTCAATTTCCAAAACAGGATCTTGTTTTGTGCCTTATTTTGGCAAAAAAAATACATCAAAACTTAAAGAACTAATGTTTATAGAACAGGTGCTTAAAAAATTAAACTTAAAAGCTGTAGTTTCATGGAAAACCGCTTTAAATATTATTAACACAATTAAAAAAACTTAAATGAGAAAAAACTCAGATATATAGGCTCAAGGTAATGTGCCAGGCCAAGTTCCGGCCTGGCGCACGTGGTGTGTATTTACAAGAAAGGTTTCAGAGTTTTTCCCCTATCATAACCTTGTTATCGTTTTACTTAAAAATATGAGATTTAGTATGTTAATTCACCACATAAGTACTCTAATTACCTGTGAAAAAATTGAAAAAGATATTTTAAGTGGTTTCTGACGTATATGATTTATAAAATCGCCCACTTTACTACTGACTGACTAATTCACTCACTGACACGTCAAGATTATTGAGCACTTGTCGAGGGGGTAGAAACTCCAAATTTGGTTTGTTTGTAGGTTTTAGGACACAAGTAAAGAAAACATTCCGAAAACTGCACATTTTTACTCTGTGTGCTCTGAAACAGAGGCGATAATATCATATATTATTATGTATTTAGAGGGTAGTTAAAAAGTTTCCAACTGAACCTGAGTTCTAAGGTCATAATTGCTTAGAATTTAAAATATAGGCAGGATTTTATTAATTTAACATAGGAAGTTGTTACATTTTACTTATCATTTTTATATTTAGACTAAAGGTTAGGTTTTTCCTACAGAGCAAGATAAGAAGAAACGCATAAAACTCACCTTATTTTCCATTCATTAAACTCAGGAAAACAATAGATCCTACCAAAACCACTTACTCGTATGTAAAATTAAAGTGTTTTTATCTAAAAATATCCTGATATATCTGTATTATTAAAAAAAACCTGTCCTTATTAGGCAGAAAGGACAGATAGATTAGTAAAAAACTTGCAAGTCAAAAAAGAGTGGAACAAAATTGTGAACAGAACTTGGTCTAATTTTAGTACTTTAAGAGGGTATGATTTTTCAAAAAGGACTTGGCCCTTATTTTACGTAAGTGTTTTTGGTGGAATCGGTTATTTTCCTTAATAATAGACCAGGATAAAAAGAATAGAGATAAAAGATGTAATTAATTTTATTTCAGGATATCACGTCATGATTCAATGCGCATAACCACTCCAAATTTAAAAATTAGAATGACACAAAATGCCGAACAAAAGTTCTGTATTAAGTTAATAACCGTACTGGATAAAATCCGTGAGATATTGACCTAATAATATTAAACTGCAGACAAAATTACTACATAGGAAGTGTGTACTGCATATTTTTTTTCATACAAATTTAAGAAAAACTCATACTTCCCAGCAAACCGGTGTTTTTAAACAACTTCAAATAAAAATGTTATGAAAACTTGATGGATCAGATAGGTTTCTTCTTCTTCTTCTTCTTCTTCTTCTTCTTCCTGGGAGCCGTCTTTCACTACCGGAGGCAGCGCAGCCTCTTGGACTTTTTGTGTCTATACTCCCATTGTCTTTTATACCAATCCTCCCATTAGTCTTCTTCCTTCTACAAGTCTGTATAACCCCGAGACTGGTTGGTTGATATATTTCTGTTGGCTCATTTTCGGTTGCCCAAATAGTGCCTGTCTTTTGTGATTTAATGCTTCGCATTCACACAGTATGTGGTAGGCTGTTTCTTCCCCTTAGTCGCACATTCTGCAACTTGGGTCCCCATTGTATGAGCCTATCTTGTGTAGGTGTCCTCTTAGGTTATCGTGCCCTGTTAGCAACCCTACTGTTATGCGAAGTCTTTTCCTACTTTGTCTTAGTAGTTCTTTCTTCGGTCTTTTGGATGGGCCCCTTATGAAGCCCTTTCCATGTCTTATTCTACTGAGGTTCTCCCAGTATTCCTTGTGTTTGTTTCGGATCCATTCCCTGGTTTGCCCTCGTGCTGTGGGCCGGTTCTGGTCCAAAGTATGGTGTAGATGATCCATGTCTTGCTAGCTCATCCGCTTTTTCGTTGCCTTCTACTCCCGAATGTCCTGGTACCTACAGGAGAGTTACCCGCTTGCGTTCTCCCAGGACCTCCAGTTCTTTTTGGCATTCCCATGTCAGCTTGGAAGTCACCTTGGGGTTTACTAGTGCCCCTAGTGACGCCTGGCTGTCTGTTATTATGCAGATCCGCTTGTTTTTGTAAGCCCTCCTGTTATTTTCTTTTGCACAGTGCAGTAAAGCATATATTTCTGTTTGAAATACAGTACTGTGTGTTCCTAGTGGAATGGAAAATTATGAATTCCTCATTTTACTGTACACGCCCGCTCCAGTTCCCTGTCCGGTTTTGCAACCATCCGTATACCAGATGATGTCTCCAAGCGTGCCGGGGAGATCGGGTTGCAGCCACTCACTTCGATCTGGAATTTTTATCTCGAAGTTTTTGTTGAATGAGTATTGGGGAATCATCTGGTCTGTTTTCTCATCCAGGATGTTGCCGCCAACCTGACTTTTTATGTTGTTGTGTCCCAAACTAGCGTAGACAGCAGTTGGTTTTTATTGCAGTCGGAAGTAGCTCATTCTTGCCTTTCCCATCACTATGAGGTTTATTGGTGGAAGGTCTAAGTAAGAGACATTCCATGGCTGCTGTTAAGGTTGTTTTAATTGCTCCTGTTATAGCTAAGCAAGCAAGTCTCTGTACCTTGGCCAGTTTTATAACAGCAGTTCTTTGTCGCATTTTTGTCCACCAGTGATGCGTATGTTATCATAGGCCTTACTACCATGGTGTATAACTAATAAACCACGTTTGGTTTAAGGCTCCATGTTTTCCCATGAGAGCGTCTGATTAACATAAGAGTCATCTCCGCTTTCTTTCTTGTTTTCTGAAGATGTTGGTTCCAGGTAAGTTTAGAGTCTAGGATGACACCGAAATATTTTACCTCTCCCACAATCTTGATTGCTTCACCTTGTAGGCTCAGGGGTCCTAAGCCCTCTAGATTTATACTTTTGGTGAAGGCAACTATGGCTGATTTGGAGGGGTTTATGTTTAGTCCCTCCTTTCTCATCCATCTGGTGACGGCGTTTAGGGCCTGTTGCATTTTATCCCTAACAGTGTTGTTAAATTTTCTTTGGGTCATAATTACGAGATCGTCTGCGTATCCCAATGTTTGGTGCCCTTCAAGTTGAAGGACATTTAGTAAGTTGTCCATGACAAGATTCCAAAGCAGTGGGGACAGAACTCCCCCCTGCGGACATCCTCGCTCAACCCGAGCTACAAGAGTTTCTTTAAGAATTGAAGTATATACTGATCTACTCTTAAGCATGCAGTCTATCCACCTGCAGCTTGTTGCGTCGATCCCTCTGCGCCTCCACGTGTTTGACAGAGATAAGAGGGACGTGTTGTCAAACGCTCCTTCTACATCTAGGAAGGCACACATTTGCACCTCCTTGTATTTGAGAGCATATTTGGCCTTTTCCACAAGTTCATGTAATGCTGTGTCTCTGGACTTACCTGCATGTATGTCCTTTGTAGAGGTCAATTCATAAGTGCGTTCTCCCTGATGTGCCTATCTAGCAACTTCTCTAGGGTCTTTAGCACGAAGGACATTAGACTTATTGGTCTTAAAGATTTTGCTCCATCCTGTCCGGTTTTCCCAGGTTTGGGGATGAATGCTACTCTGATTAGTCTCCAGGTTGTTGGTATATAGCCCAGAACTAGGCTGCCTCCTAAAAGTAGACACAGTTTATGTAGTTAAAGCTCTGGTCCTTTCTGGGGCATTACTGGATAAATGCCATCTGTTCCTATTATACGGTTTGAATAAGTTTATTGCCCATTTAATTTTGTGCACGTTTATCACTGATTTTGTTACCTGCCAGGCCTCCCTGGAGCAGTATCCTGGTTTCCTAGGTCTGAAGTTTTGTAGTCTTCCAGTGACATGTTGGTTATTTTGCATCCCGGAAAGTGTACCCTGAGTAGTTCTCTCGTGGTCTTATTTGCCGTTCTTGTGTTATCCCTTGTGGGTTTCTTTAGAGTAAATATTTGTGATTGAGGTTCTTTCAAAAGAATCTTATGGAGTCTGGCTGCCTCATGAGTTCCTTCGATTTCATCACAGTGCCTTCTCCATGAATCTCTCTTAGCTTTCCTCAATGCTTTGTTGTATTCAGTAAGGGCCTTCTTGTATGATTCCCTATCCGATGTTGCCCTGTTGTATTCTCTCCTTGCCCTCTTTTTCAGTTTGGTGAGTTCCTCGTTCCACCAGGGCACATTTCTCGAGTTCTTTCTTATCACCAGCGGGCAGTTCTCATTGTACGCAGAAATAATGGCGTCCTGTATTTGATCCGTCATTATTTCTAGGTCGTGTGTATTGTTTATTTTTCGCCTTGTACCTCTCAGTGTAGATTCCAGGTCTGCCTTTAAGGCTCCCAGTCCGTTTTCGAGGGTTGCGATATGTTTCTTCTATATGTTCATGTCCCCCTATCGTGAAGTTTATGTGTCTGTGATCTGAGCAACTTACCTCCTCAGATACGTGCCAGTTGATAACATTGCTTCCAACGTAAGTTGTAGCTAGTGTTATATCTAATACCTCATTTTGTCTACTATTTACAAAAGTTGGTTGATGCCTACATTTAATATGTCTAAATTGTTTGCCATAATAAATTGTAGTAAAGACTCACCTCTTAGGTTTGTGTCTGTGCTTCCTCAGGAGATGTGGTGTGCATTTGCATCGCCTCCTAGGATGAGCTGCGATCCATTTCCTCTGCAGCTTCTCACCAGGTCTTCCATCTCCTTGGTTGGTGGTAGGTCAGGGTCATGATAGGGCAGATATGCCGATCCGAAGATTAATTTCTTCGGCATGGCCCTATCCCCTGATCTAATTTGAACGGCTACCAGGTCTCTGAAACAGAAATCAGTTAGTGGAAGTATCTCGATGTCTTTTTTGACTATTATGCATGTTCTGGGGACGTCGGATAGGTTGCTTAACGCTACTACAATTAGCATGTTTGTTCCAGTTTTTAATTGGTTGGGGTATGAAAACTGTTTTCTTCCCTTTTCTATCCTTATTGTTATAGACCTCCATTGGACGGATTTGGTGTATTTAATACATTTAAATATTAGTAACACGAATTAAATTTTCTACCGTAATTATATTTTTTTTGATAAGCACAATTTTGCCTACTACTAACTTTTTTTTGCTAAATTCAATAAACTTCTTATATCATAAAAAAAATTCTTATTTCGTGTTTGTAAAAAGATCGATAATAGGTAAAGACCTAAAACTCTTCTGCATTATAAATTTAAGCTTGCTTTATGCCCGATATAAAATATCAGAAAACCCAAATTATAAGCAATCTAGTGAATTAAAAAAATATATATTTTTTTCTTACAAAATATTATTTAATTTTTATTAAAAAGTATAGGACAATCAAAGAAACTAGTTTTTAGTTTCTTTTCTCTTTCAATTCAATTCAAAGTTTACGTTTACATGTTTGGATTTCATTTATTCATGAAATCTTTTACCTATTCATCTAAAACTGCGCCTAAATTGTCAGAAAAGAATGACAAATGAGAATAAAGAAAATGTAGGTTAAGCGGCCTATTGCAACCTAACGTGTTGCAAAATTGGATAAGTTTTTTTTTAACTAGATCTGTGTAGTTCTCCGATTTTTTGTTGCCCAGGAAGTTACTACACACATTTTTAAAGACAGTCCACACCCTTTTTTTCTTTTGCTCAAAGTCCTTGTTCTTAAAAAGTTGTAGTATTTGGGGCAAAACAAAAATTATTAGGGCGTTAATAAACTAAGAGTTAATGGTAGGTTTCATCAAAAGGTCAAAATACGTTCTGGATGTTCTTTCGATTTTGTATTTGATACGACAATTCAAGGGTCAGTGTAAGGGTTATATAAGATGAAATTATCAAAGTACCACATTGGCGAAAAGAATTTAAAAAATAGTGTTATTTTTGTAAAGACAGATAGGCTTTAGGTTCAAAAGTTTAAAAAGTTGCGATTCAGGAATATTTCGAAAAAATGTCTTTAACAAATAAACAGCTTTAGTCGCTAAAGAGGCTTGGCTTTCCAGTTTCCTTTCTAATCGACGGATATCAGTTACTGTAGATGGTCATTCTTCCATCATCTACCAAATTAATGCTGGGGTGCCCCAGGGCTCAGTGCTGCCACCCACGCTGTTTCTTCTACACCTTAACGATCTTCCCTCTTCCACAATCAATCCCATTCATAGTTTTGCTAACGATAGTACCCTCCACTCTAGTATTCGATTTCACAAGACCTCAAACTTATCTTGGATTGGGGTGTCAAAAATCTTGTTCAGTTTAATTCCTCGAAAACATATCATGTTCGCTGTCGCGAAAAAAGTCTGCCAATGCTCATCTGCTACATATGAGCGCCCAAGTTCTGCAGAACAAAGAGTCGTTTAATCTTGTCGGCGTTACTTTTGAGAATAACCTCAACTGGCACAAACACATTACATGCATAGCTTCGGCAGCTTCAAAAAAGCTTGGATCCCTCTTCCGAGCCAGAAAATATTTCTCTTCTTCCAATCTGTACACTCTGTATGTATCCCCCACCGCTGTGTTCACATGTCGTTGTCGTTGTTGGGCCCAGTAGGATCTTGTGGAACATGCGCTAGAGTTGCTGGTTATCGGCAACTCCTTTGGCTAGCGTATGGAACGGGATCCGAAGCTAAGATGAACACAAGGCTTAACTCAAGGTGTTAGCATACCGTGCTGATGAGTGAATGACATCCTGTGCCTTAACGGTGGTCTCCAACGGTGCCATACCTGCCGATACAGGGCGACCCCTTAGAGTATCTAGCCTTACTGCGGTAATGCGGGGCTCTGCCGTGGTGAACTATTACTTCCCTAGGTCCAAACAGAAAGCGGACAGAACCGCTTTCATAGGAAAAAAGTGACAAAGGTGCGCTGACCGAAACGGATAAATCCGTTTCAAGAGGTGCCACCGAAGGTCACAAGAAGAAAAAGGGGTGAATCCGTTTCGAAAGGTGTCCCTCAAGTCACCGGAGCCAGTTTCACGGGAAAGGGCTAATCCATCCTAAACAAACAGGTGCTTAGAAAGGGATTCCTAAATCCAAATAGAAGGCGGACAGAACCGCCTTTATAGGAAAAGGGTTCCCTGGCTTAAAACAGAAAGCGGATAGGACCGTTTTCATAGGGTAAGGCCGGAAATGCGGCCTCAGAAGGAATATCTGGTTTTTGTAACAAGCTACCCACGTTACTAGACCGGGAGAGGAGGGCATGACGGATCTAATCATCTGCTCGTCATACTCTCCAGGAGACAGGGACACCAGAACACATCAGAACATTTATTGTGCTCATGTCCGGTAGCGACACGAGTAAGAGGAGATGTAAGAACTCTCTCCCAATCTGATATCGAAATCATTAGAAGTCTGATCCTATTGAAAGAAATATAAAAATGTGTGAGCCACAATAGGTCTAGCGGTCGCAGTGGAAGGCGTAAAAAGTTCACTCACTTCAAACCTATGTATCTCAAATCAGACCCTCTTTAGAATATTGTTCTCATGTCTGGGTGTCTTGGGAATCGCGCGCTACATTACTTAGCATTCTGGACTCCATTTAAAGAAGAGCCGTTCGTCTTATTAATGATCCAACGCTCACAGAAAAGCTTCCTCTTCTTGCCCACCGTCGGCTTCTGCTCAGAGGAATTGGCCAATTTCTTCTCTGCCAGCTTCCAACAAAGCAATAGGTAGTGCTGCTTTTATGCATCCTTTTGCAGTTCAGTTAGAGAGGCCCCGAACTTCCCACTTTCTTCGTTCCTTCATCCCTAGAGTGTCAAGACTATGGAACCTGCTGCCCGCAGTTTTTCCTTCTCCTCCCAATATCCAAATATTTAAGTCCCGTGTGAACAAACTGCCTCTCACCACATTTAAGACACTCGCGGTACTTTAGTACTTAAGCATCAGCCTTCGTGGACTGTCCCAAGATAAAAAAAAACAATTAATTATTCTAGTATAATATGTAATATTATGTTGATTGTTTAATTCCAAAAAATAATATGTATTTTTTAACAACATTTAACTAAAACATTTTTTAATACATAGTCGTTTTAAAATTTTTATTATCTTAGGTATTTCTCAATTTTTAGGAAAAATAGCTAAAGAGCCTATAAACGATAGAAAAATTAGTATCATCTTGACGGCATACAATAATTTATTACTTTCGATTTAAACACATATTTTTTCTTATTAGTGTTGAATACAATAGTATTCAAATTATGAGACTTTAAGTTAGGAACTCACCAATTTGGGGCAACAAATTTTTATATTTTAGTTATATTTATTTTAAAAAAATTTAAACATTATTACCGAATTCCCAATAAGACTATTATAACATAACATATAACAATATTATAAAAATTAATATGTGAAGCTACCAAAATATTCAATACATATACAGTATGTCCGCGGATTCGGTTAACCAGAGGACAAATTGACCAAAAATTAAAAGATGCAAAAAAAGTCATTCTTGATAAAAAATTCTGCTTGTCGAAAAAATATGAACTACAGTAAGAAAATAGCAAAAAAAATGCAAAAACATAAAATCGAACAAGAGCAAACAGTAATTTTTTGGCCTTTTAACGGAAAATACACATCAAAAACTTGCTTCAAATTTGCTTCTTAACCTGATTTCAAACTTATTGAAAAAAATTTAAATTTAGGAAAAATTAATAAAAATCAACATTTTTTCAAGAACGCATTTTACTTTTTTTTACTTGAATAATACCTTTACATTACTAAACATTAATAAAAATAAATTAACAATAAAAAAAATGTAAAATGTAAAAAAAATGTAAATGTAAAATGCGTATTTGCAAAAATGTTATTTTTTTTTGTTTTCGTAAATTCAAATTTTCTTCAGTAAGTTTGGAATCAAGATTGGAAATAAATTTAGAGCAAGTTTTTTATTTATCATTTCACGTTAAAAGGTCAAAAAACGACTGTTTGCTCTTATTCGATTTTATGTTTTTGCATTTTTGAACAATCTACTTTCTCATTGTAGTTCATATTTTTTTGACAAGCAGATTTTTTTATCAAGAATGACTTTTTTTCGTATCTTTCAATTTTTGGTCCATTTGTCCTCTTGTTAACCGCATCCACGGACATACTGTATACGTTTCTTAACAATTTTTTTTCAGGGCGGAATATATAAGAGTTACATTTGGTGGAAATAATATTAATGCAGATGAAGAGACGCAAAAAATAGAATGGGCATATAATGACTACAGCGGTGATAACGTCAGAGTTCATCCTAACTGGTACGGTTCCTTTGAGTATAATTTAGCTATTATAAGGCTTTTGGAGCCCATAGAATTTAATGAATTTATAAAACCGATTGCGTTACCCAACTATCAGGATTCAACTTTAGATCTAACGGGTAAGTTTTATGTAAAGTCAGATTCAAACATGAAAAGCAACGAGTATGTTTATTTGTATGGCGCTCTATACTTTTTCAACTATAAATTCAACTATACAAGTAAAGCCGCGTTTACACCAAAGTCTTGCACTTAGTTTTACACAAGTTGCGACAAATTGTTGCTTTTTCTACAAAATGCAGCAACTTTTTCTGTCTTCTACTTGTGGAGAGTCAAATCTTCCACTAAATTTTGGTTTCCCCCGAAGTGTAACCGCGTTTACACCAAAGTCTTCAACTAAGTTTTCCACAAGTTGCGGCAATTTGTTGCTTTTTCTACAAAATACACCAACTTTTTCTGTCTTCCACTTGTCAAGAGACAAATCTTTCGCTTAATTTTAGTTTCCCTCGGAGTGTCGGTAAAGATCAAAGAAAGTTGACAACTAAAACTGGAAGATTCGTTGCTGCACGCTTTGCGCAAGCAACTTGTAGAAAACTAGTAGAGAACTGGAGAACTACTACCTAAACTTTTCGCGCCAATTCTTTGGCAACAAGTTTTCCACTTGTTTCTCTAAATTTAAAAAGAGCAACTTTTAGTTTTCTACAAATAATATTCCACTTGTTGCTCTAATTTGAGAAGTGCAACTTTTAGTTGATAACTTTTAGTTTTCTACAAACAATCTTTTGTCAACTTTTAGTTGTCAACTTTGGTGTAAAAAGATCAAAACAAGTTGACAACTAAAAGTGGAAGATTTGCTGCTGCACGCTTTGCACAAGGAACTTGTAGAAAACTAGTGGAGAACTGGAGAACTACTGCCTAAACATTTCGCGCTAATTCTTTGGCAACAAGTTTTTTACTTGTTTCTCTTAATGTGAGAAAAGCAACTTTCAGTTTCTACAAAAAATTTTCCACTTGTTGCTCTTATTTAGTTGACAACTTTTAGTTGTCAACTTTGGTGTAAACGCGCCTTAACACATACATTAAAAAAATTGTCAAAGTCTCGATTTTCCCACTTAATTATGTCACAAAAAAAAATATTAGACACAGCCAAATTCTATTTTTATTGGAAATCATAGAACATTACTGTTATACTCTAGGAGAAATCGGCGCATGAGTACCAAAACTTATTCGACCTCAATTTTTTTATACGATCCCCTTTAAATTGCTCTACTGATGATATAAATGCATGTTGCCATGGGGCAACCTGGTGTCATATTGTTTAAACCGAAATGGTTTAAACAATTGCAAGAAATTGTTATTTTCTAATTGAATTTATTTTAATATTTTTTATTGATATACAAATAAAAAAGGCCCAATGACTTTTCACGATAATGTTAATATTTTTAAATATATGCATTTTTAAAGGTTTAAAAAATATCAAATTTGGGTACTTTTGACCAATGAAAAATATATATTAAAAAATAACTGAATATAAAAAATATTAATTTTTTTATTTCTTACACAATAGTTAAAAATATTCTAAATGAAGATTTAAAAAAAAAATATTGTTTATGTCTGTTTTTTTATTGTTTATTACTTGCGCTCATAAGTATGCGCCCCTTACCTTTAAGTACCGCAGTCTCTCTGACTCATACGCTGTATCGGCCTCTCTGTGTCCTAAATCATTATTTATTATTTATCTTAAAAACTATTAACTTTATCAAAATTATTAAGGAGAGCAATGTTAGTAATAATCAAATTAACTACAATTTGTTTTAATGGCTTTTTTTTCCTGAAATCAATTTCACAAAAGTTATTAGAGCATTATTTTACTTGTAAGCTCGCGTAATAAACAATAAAAAAACAGGTATAATCAATGAATTTATTTCAAATCTCAATTAAGTATAATATTAACTATTATATAGGGAATAAAAATATTTTTGTATATATTTTTCATGGTCCAAAGTACCCAAATTTAAGTTTTTCCGAAAAAATTTATATCTCCAAAAATATTAACTTTATCGTAAAAAGTCATTTGACCTTTTTTATTCGCATTTTAATAAAGAATATAAAGAAAATTTGTCCGGGTAAAAAATAACGATTCCTTGCAATTGTTTAAACAATTTTGGTTTAAACAATATGGCACCAGGTTTCCCCATGTCAACATGCATTTATATTAAAGAGAATCGTATATAAAAAAAATGAGGTGGAATAGATTTCGGTACTCATGCGCCGATTCCTTCTAGACTATTAGGTTTTAACTTTTTTAGACAGAGATATTACAGTTTTTTTTTTTTTCATAGTAGATACGGTCCATAAAGGCTTGTTAAAGCAAATTAGTATGTACCGTAAGTGCTGAGCTATCAGGCATTTAACCCATATATACCCAAGGTCTGTCAATAATTTCCAAGAACCAAAACCTGCAAATATTGCATTTTACAGCAGATTATAGATACTGACTGGCTACAAATGACCTCAAAAATTGTATTTTTCAGCACAGAGGCGCTTATAAAAGATACAGACGATCAAATAGATGTGAATACTGTGAGGAGTTTAGCCTATTAGGTAGGCAATGTCAAGCTTTAACCAAGGAATTTTGTGAACTTTACATAACAAATTTAATATAACCAGTAATGTAATAAAAAATTTTAAAACTTTGCTCGTTTTCAGTCAGGAAAAATTCCAAAAGATATGGTTCTTGACATGCAAAAAGCTGACACTGGAACTGACATGGCTAATCTTTTTGCTGAATATTTTTCATCTGTTTACAATTTCATAAATCGGTTAAATACCAATATAAATACTGGAAAATAGAAGTACATTTAATATTATTTCTGATATCACAATTAGTCTCTCTGTCATTGAAAATATGATATCTGATCGTAAGGTTAACAGGGCCGTAGGCCCAGATATAATTCCTAATAATGTTTTAAGACAGAACTTCCACTCTTCGTATCTTCCTTTTTATTATGTGCTTAATAAATCGCTTAGAATTGGTGTTTTCCCTAAGGCTTGGAATAGTTATTTGTGAACCAGTTGCGCAAAAGAATGTTAGTTATAAAAAATAGTCTTTCCCAACCCGTTTCAAACAATATTTTATCCAATTTTGAATATGATATAATTCTTTCTAATTCAAGTTTAAAATATAAAAAACTCTTCAAAACTCATTGACGTTGTCAAATATCTTACTTTTCATCATCAGTTGCGAAAAATTTTACTTTTCGTAACTAGTTATTAAAACTAATATATTTGACAACGTCATTGAGTTTTGAAAAGAGTCACTTTAAATGTCAAAATTTAAAAAAATACCTTACGTCTATCTCATCAAAAGTTAATTACGTTAGTAGTTGGTGTGTATTCCATCAACATACAAAGTTAGGGGGTTTGGTGTTCTATTTACTGGAGCACACACAATTATTTTTGCTAATGATAGGTGCATTAATTAAATTGTATAAAAATTTGTGTAAAAAATAATACATATTTTGTTTCTTCTACTTTTAGAACTTTGTGCAATAAAATTATTTATGATGTGTATTTTGGGTATATGAACTTGAAATACACCCGATTCTTTATAGTAGCTATAATATATAATTATATATATATATATATATATATATATATATATATATATATATATATATATATATATATATATATATATATATATATATATATATATATATATATATATATATATACATATATATACAGGGTCCTGCAGCTCACCTCCCGTCTCATGTAGCTCATTTATTATTCACTGTAAAATTTTCATATTTTACAGACATTACCTTTAACCTACGGTGCATTTCAGGAAAATAATTTTGGTTATACAGGGTGTCACAAAAAGGTGTGACGTCACGATGGTGCATTTTTTTAAATGGAACACTGTGTATTTTTTTATATATTTAGGTACCTCTTGTAGTCATCTATCTTCCTCTAAAATTTTGTTAACATCAGTTTAGTAATTTTAGAGAAAAAAAAATTAAATTGAAAAAAAACTGTTTTGCACCATTGAATTGAAAAATGAATAAAAATACCAATAGTGCTTGATTAATAGAATTAAACAAGGAACTTATTAAGTAACGTAATATCAGTCGCTTATGTCATGTTTGGTTAATTCTAACTGTACAGAGTGTCTAAAATTTAGTGTCAAACTTTTCAAATTTGAAAGCACTTTATTTTTCTTATTTTAAATATGAGCCATTGTATATTTTAAGGTCGTTAGATGCAGAATTAAAAAACAAACATTTTTTAAATTATATTTAATTTATATATATATATATATATATATATATATATATATATATATATATATATATATATATATATATATATATATATATATATATATATATATATATATATATATATATATATATATATATATATATATATATATATATATATATATATATACAGGGTCCTGCAGCTCACCTCCCGTCTCATGTAGCTCATTTATTATTTACTGTAAAATTTTCATATTTTGCAGACATTACCTTTAACCTACGGTGCATTTCAGAAAAAAAAATTTGGTTATACAGGGTGTCACAAAAAAGTGTGACGTCACGATGCTGCATTTTTTTAAATGGAACACTGTGTATTCTTTTATATATTTAGGTACCTCTTGTAGTCATCTATCTTCCTCTAAAATTTTGTTAACATCAGTTTAGTAATTTTAGAGAAAAAAAATAAAATTGAAAAAAAACTGTTTAGTACCATTGAATTGAAAAATGAATAAAAATACCAATAGTGCTTGATTAATAGAATTAAACAAGGAACTTATTAAGTAACGTAATATCAGTCGCTTATGTCATGTTTGGTTAATTCTAACTGTACAGAGTGTCTAAAATTTAGTGTCAAACTCTTCAAATTTGAAAGCACTTTATTTTTCTTATTTTAAATATGAGCCATTGTATATTTTAAGGTCGTTAGATGCAGAATTAAAAAACAAACATTTTTTAAATTATAACCCTATCGAAATTCCCAACACATTAAAAATTATTCGTTGAAAACTTATTTTTGCATGTATTTTAATAGTAATAACATGGAATAAAAATTATAGGTAGCTATGAAAAACAATCTATTGACATTAGAGTTTTCTAGTAACATTAATAATTATTACCTAGAAAATGGTTAAAGTTACATAAATGTTAGCCAAAAGTATTAAAAAATTAAAATTAGCTTTATTTAACATTCAAAGTTTTTTTTTAATTAATTTAATTCAATTAATAAATAATAATAATTTACTCAAATTTTTATAATACGTCAAAATAAGATTTTTGTAAGTTAAACAAACTCCAATGTCAATAAATTGTTTTTCATAGCCACCTATCATTTTTATTCAATGTTATTGCTATTGAAATAGATGCCAAAATGAGTTTTCAACGAATAACTTTTAATGTGTTAGGAATTTCGATAGGGTTATAATTCAAAAAATGTTTGTTTTTTAATTCTGCATCTAACGACCTAAAAATATACAGGGGCTTTAATATAAGAAAAATAAAGTGCTTTCAAATTTGAAGAGTTTGACACTAAATTTTGGACACCCTGTACAGTTTGAATTAACCAAACAGGACATAAGCTACTGATATTACGTTACTTAATAAGTTCCTTGTTTAATTCTATTAATCAACCACTAAGTAAAAACAAAACAAAAAGCTTAAAAATAGAAAAGCACAGGGTGTGTACAATATACCCAACGAACTTCTAAAGTATGGTGGTAATGAACTCACAAAAAAACTCACGCAACTCTTCAATGGAATATTAAGCTCACACTTAATGCCCAACGATTGGTACAAAAGCTTCACCATACCCATCTTTAAAAACCACAAAAAATCAACCAAGAGAACTATAGGGGTATTACCCTTCTTTGCTCCAAAAAGAAATTATTCACCGGCCTTATTAAAGATAACATCGAACGACATATCGAAATTAAAGATGAACATCAAGAATTTCGGAGAAATAGATCTACAACTGACATCCTGTTTATTATACGCGGTTAGTGACTTAAGAATGGGGTACAGGATCCACAGAAAACCCATTGGCATAATTTGCTACGCCAAGGACGCGACAATATTGGCAAAAACAGAGGACAAACTGCAAAGACAACTCCACAGATTTAATCAGGTTAGCATACAATTTAGTATGCAAATATTAATCTTTAAGACAAAATGTATGACATTTGCCAGGAATCCGACGAGATGTAAGCCGGTTAAAATAATGACATCTTCAAGCAAGTCACAACTTTTAGATACCTTGGAGCGGATATCTTTAGCGGTAATGAACCAATTAAAGATCTAAAATCCCAAAATAACAAAGCCTTGTTAACATCAAGTTGTTCAAGAGACGTCATATGGAACAACAAACATATGAGCATTGACAGTAACGTTCAAATATACAAAACATGCGTAAGACCAATACTCACCTATGGTTTAGAGACCCAAGCAGACACAAACAAAACAAAAAGTATGTTAAGAACGACAAAAATAAGGTCGATAGCGGGATAGAGTGAGGAGCGCAACAATAAGAGATTGCAAGGTGAAAGATGTAATCAGATGGGGACGAAAGCGCAGAAGATACTGGCGGGACCATGTAGAAAGAATTGACCCCGAAAGAATAGCCAAGATTGTGCTAAATGGAAATTCAGCTGGTAAAAGGCCAATCGAAAGACCACCAAAGAGATGGAAAGATAGTTGGACATCTCTATCACAGGAGAACCAACAACAATGACCAGCGTTCGAAATAAACAGACCAAAATGTATTTATAAAGAAGAAGCAAAAAAAGATTATTTTGATGTTATTATTACGATTCTTGTAGTAGGGACATCATATATTTGAACAGTACTCTAGTATGCTCCTTACATAAAATACGTATAGTAATATGATGCAACCAATGCCGAAACCCCCGACAGATCCGTGCAATGAATCCATAAATTCTAGAGACTCTACTTACTATATTATTGATATAACTTTCAAACAGCAGGTGTATGTCAAAGGTTCCTCTAAGATTGCGCATTTCTGTAGCTCTAGTAAGGGTTTTGTCATTCGTTGTGTAGTTATTTTCTAAATTAGTATGTTTCCTGCTAAAATTAAGAAAACAGCATTTGTTAATAATAAAATTTAATTGGTTTTTTAATGACCACTGGTATATTACATCTACATTTTGCTATAGTAATTACCAGTCTTGAAACTCTTAACTCATCAGCAGACAATAAAGTTTTCGCTGTGCTTACAGTGTTGACTAAATTGTTAATAAGTAAAAGAAAAAGCAATGAATCAAGGCTAGAGCTTTTCGAGATACCTAAGGCAGATAGAAATAATTGAAATAGAAACGTCTAGCTGTGGTCTAGTATGCAAACACGATTAAAAAATGCACAAGATACTATGAAATCAAAATTCATCCTGAATTTTTTTTGTTTTGTTTGACAAACTATTTAGTTATTTCCTATAATGCCCAAATCCGTTTTAGGATAACAGTGTAATAAAAATGTTTAATTCTTTTTTTGACTAGGCACAACAGAGAATGGCTGAATAGTAGTCCTTGTTAGTAAAATAGGGTTTTTACGCTGTTTGCTGGCAATATATAACCTGACTAGTCATTTCAGGGAATCACAGAATTAAGTGTTTGACGCCAATATGTACATGGGACGATCTAATGTAAATGAGTTTTAGAATATTTTTTACTTAAAAGAACCAGGTTGTTAATTGGTTATTTTTATCAAAATTATATGCATGTTTATATAAAATAGATTCGAATATTTTTGCCGGATATGAAAAGTAATGTCACATTTTTTTTAGGAAGAACAGCTAAATTAGTTGGTTGGAGTTTACTTGAAAATGTTAATGGAACAGAAAAAACAGTCCTTCTAGAAAGCAATCTAAAAATTCTTTCAGTCCGTACTTGTAAGGAGATTTTTGAAGTTTGGAATGAGAAAGTTTCTTTGTGTACAATGCCTGCATACTCCTCACCTTGCAATGGCTTTTTTGGAGGCGCCCTAATTATCGATAACACATTATATGGTTTAACGACTTGTGGGGCCATCAGTCATGTTACTGGAGTACCATCTGCATTTACGAGAATAACAGATTATCTACCTTTTATTTACATTTTTACGGATGTCAATATAGAGTTACGGGAAGAGCTATAAACTTGTACTCAAGAATTTTTTAAATATTTTTATAAGTAAAAAAAAATCGAATTTTATGTTCCTAAGAAATCTACACTTTTGCTGATCCACTCCCGCAATTTTTACTGTAAGTTGAAGTATATTAGATAAATGCATGACAGACTATCTCGGTAAAATTTTAATGCAAAGAATATAATTTTTTCTTAAATATTCCACTTCCAATAATAATTATCAGCCGGTATTTTAAAAAGTAATCTCAATATATGCACATGACTTTTACGATTTAATTGAATTAACAACTTCTAATCCAATGTTTGAATTATTGTGGAAGTATTTCTAAGTATGATTTATTTTTAAACGTTGACAATGTAAGAAATCATGGGATTTATATTACATTTTTAAACCCGCATTTCCTGCTTGTAAAAGAAAATAGCAAAGGAATGTATTTATTATTATTCGTAAGTTCGTTTTAAATGCAAAAAACTGTATTATATAAAAGAAAAGATCTTCGTATTTAAAGTTATTTATAATATATTAGTAAATAAACAACCAAAACTGCATTTCCTTACTTTGTCTAAAAGTTGCCTCTACTATACTTATATTGGTAACTACAAACAGTATATTATGGTGTTTATGGTAAATTAGTATTATGCTTAGCAGCAGATTAATTATGACATCAAGCATGGGCGTATTCAGACCTGGGTATAGGGGGGGGCTGACCTTGGTAGCCTTTAACTTAGGGACCTGAATCTGAAATGACCGAGTTTAAATCGTCAAGCTAATTGTTTTAGTTTTTTTTTTAAATTTTAGGACTGTCCACGAAGGCTAAGGCCTAAATACTAACGTACCGTGGGTGTCTGAAGTTTGGCAATAGTAAACACTAGACTTAAATATTTGGAGAAAAAACAAAGTGGGAAGTAAGTTCGGGACCTCTCAAGTTAAACTGTTAAAGGGTGCATCAAAGTAGCACTACGTGTTTGTCTGTTGGGAGCTGCCAAAGGAGAAATTATACTGGCCAACTCTTCGGAGCAGAAGCCGTGAAAATACCTATAAAGAGTATAAAATCCCCTACAGCTGGTCGGTGGGCAAGAGAAGGAAGATTTTCTGTAAGTGTAGGATCATTAATAAGACTAACAGCTCTTCGCTGAATGGAGTCAAGAATGCTTAGTGTTGTAGGAGGCGCCATTCCCCAGACGTGAGAACAATATTCTAAAGAGGGTCTGATCTGGGATACATACGGAGTATACAGATTAGAAAGAGAGAAATACTTTCTGGCTCGAAAAAAGAATCCAAACTTCTTTGAAGCTGCTGAGGCTATAGAGTTAATGTGTTTGTGCCAGTTAAAGTTATTCTCAAAAGTAACACCCACTAGATTAAACAATTCTTTGTTCTGCAGAACTTGGCTGCTTATAAGCAATGGATGAGCATTGGCCGACTTTTTCTGCCATAGCGAACATGGCTGTGTTTTGAAGGCATTAAACTGGACAAGATTTTTGGCCCCCAATCCAAGATTACTTTATGGCCTTGTGAAGGAGATATCTTTATTGACCCTCGCTTACTTTCCAATTACAGGGTGGCTTAAGAAATTTAATATTAGAGTGGAGGGTACTATCGTCAACAAAACTATGAATAGGATTGGTTATGAAAGAGAGAAAATCGTTGATGTGAAGAAGGAACAGAGTTGGTGCCAGTACTGAGCCCTGGGGCGCCCCAGCATTATTTGGATAAAAGCTGGAAGTATGACCATCTACAATAACTGATATACGTCGATTAGAAATAAAACTGGAGAGCCAAGAACAAAGATTAGGTGGAAGACCGTAGTAAGAAAGTTTGTTAAGAAGCCCATCATGCCATACCTGATCAAAAGCTTTAGATATGTCAAGAGCAACGATCTGGGATTCACCAAGAAACTCAAGGGGTTTGTTTTAGTAGTGTGAGACAAAAGAAGAAAGCTTAACTGTGGATCTTCTGTGACGGAATTCATAATGCCTGTCATGTAAAATTTTGTGTTTTTTTAAGTGTTTGAATATTTGAGAATTAATGAATTTTTCCATTACTTTGCAAACAACAGAAAGAAGAGATATATGTCTATAGTTAGAAGGGAGAGTTAAGATGGGTGCAAGCTCAGCGGCACATTTGTTCAAAACGATTGCTGGTATGCCATCTAGCCTAGACGATCTTTTGGTATTGAGAAAACAGGTTACGCTTGATCTTTTGACAAAAATATATCTTACATTTTATGTGGAACAGGGGCAACTGTTGGAAGAGGAAGATTAACGGGAGGATCGACAGTAGAATTTGCAGCAAATTGTTTGGCAAATAGTTCGGCCTTTCCTTCAGAGGTAGAAATAATTTCGTCTTCAGAGATTAGGGGTGGAAAAGAATTTGTGCAAAAGTTTTGACTAATGTTTTTGGCAAAGAACCAGAAGGATTTACTGCCATTTGAGCAAAAGAGGACTTTACCTTTTATCTGATTGTTAAAATGGTCCTTGGCTTCTGAAATAGTTTGATTATACTTATGTGCTAATATATATATATATATATATATATATATATATATATATATATATATATATATATATATATATATATATATATATATATCTATATCAGGTTTAGAATGTTTAACAAAATGTCAGATTTTGACAGGTTGCCTACTAAAATCATTGAATAACAATGACAATGACGTTTTGTTAAACATTCTAAACTGCTAAGTCCATTGCTAAATTTAACAACGCGATCATCACTCAGCCGTTAAAGTTTTAAATTGTAACTAGTGAACTTTTAACATAACGTTAAATAAATAATTTGTTGTTTTGCCAAAAACTGAGGTTTTATTAATTTATTGTTGTTTTATAAGTTTACAAATGCGGGGTATTTGTTTTCTTTTAATTAATTTTACGCCCTCAAATGGGAACGTAAAATAATTATATTTTACGACCGGTCTTTTGTACGACCTTTATGTACTTAAAAGTAAACGCAGCTTAGATAACTCTGTTCTGCATTCAAAAACTTTTTGTCGTTTTTTTCGGGTTTTTTTGTGTCTACTTTGTTGTACCTAATTCTAATATGCACTCAGTTTCTCCCTCCACCTTCAAGTTTTTAGAAAAGCAAGAATATAAAGTAACAAAATTCCAATATTTAAGCCATCCAGTAGTGAATTTTTAAAAACTAAAAAACACAATCGTTTTTTTTCAAAATATACTTCTTATTATTTGAAAAAGAAAAAAAAACAATTTATTTTGTTATCTTTTTTTGCTTGTATTCGCCAAGAGTGGTTTCACGTTTAACAGTAGTCCGTTAGTATATTTGGGGTCCATTTTCCAATGTAGCGCTTCTTCATCTGAGTAATTTCCTAGTAAAATCTCTCGCTGTGCTCGTCTGAAACTGCACCCAAATTGTCAGGGAAAAATTCTAAATAGGAGTAAAGTAAATAAAGCTTAAGTGACATATTGTAACCTATGGCCTTATAAGATTGGATGAGTTCTTCAACTAGATTTTTGTAGTTGTCCGACTTTTTGTTACCTAGGAAGTTGCTACATACATTTTGGAATCCATTCTAATTTTCACAACTTTTTGTAAAAGGTTTCACTGCTACAAACGAGAATCAAGCAGTTGTGCCTTTGCTTTGGAAATATTTAAACACGAACTAGATCATTGAAGTCTTCCTGAGATATAAAATGTGGCTGTTTGCTGCTACTACATTCGAAAACGACTTCCTCTTCAACTTGGACCGGCTTCTGGCTTCTTTGTGTCATAATTATCTGGTTCATCATATTTCTTTGAAGGCCTGGGAACAGGTATGCTAGAAGAGTCATGAGGTATAGGTCTAATGGCTGAGCGGATATTAGGATGCACTATTTTATGTATAATAAGAGTTAGCCTGTAATAAAATTCACAGGTAAAAAACAGCATGAAATTTTTGCGTCCCGTAATATATACCATATTGAAAATTATTTAAATTTTGTTAATATTTTCTACGTAGGGATAATTTAGACAAATTTAGAAGCCCTCAGTTCCGGTCGGTCATGATTGGTTTTAGTTAGTTAAAGCAGCTTTTTATTTCTCTCAAATATATTTTAGACGTGATAAATATAGCTTGTCTGCCGGTTCTAAAGCTACCGAAAATATTTTAGGAATGCAGACAAAATATAATCGAGGTTGTCAAATTCATTTATTAAGTTTCATCGGTTTATTATAAATTATTACCTGTAGCTGCTGTAACTCCTAATTTTAATAAAACTTAATTAAGATCTAAAACAATATTATTTAAAATAATTTAAAGTTATTATATTATTATTTAATTAATATGATTATATTCTTTGAACTAAGAAATATGACAACAGGTCAAAAGAACTTCTGTGTTGACATGTCCGGTTTCTGGGCTCAAGAATCCGTGGTTTTCACGGGTATTGTCCCAGTTGCCAAATTTTACAGATGTCAACCGAAAGTATTATTAACAAGTTTTATATAAGGTTAAAAGAGGCATGTAAATATAATTATGTACTTGAAACATATGAATGGATACCAGATGTCTACGCCATCTGCTGACCCAAGGGGGAAGCATTCTCCTTTTAACCTACGTTGTCACTGATTGGTTTACTAGTACAAAGATTTTTATAGATTATCACCTTCGGGACTAGCTTGTCTGATAAGATCTGATATAGATCGAAACTGGTCACAAGATGTCGTTGAGAGAAATCTCTACAAAGGTAGTTTGTAAATTAACTACATTATAATTATGTACTTATTAAAATTAAGTATTTTTGTTCTAATAATGTAGAGGTAAAGGTGGTAATATGGGCCCTGTATTTATTATGAGCCCCCGTCATATTAGCGAAAGTATACCCTGCAATCTAGCGTGATCAACCGAAAACTCTAATAATAGTTCGAGGAAGCACCGCTAGAGTGGTCTGGCTCAGTTCCAATGTGGCTGCCAGTGACAACAAGTGTTTTTCGTTTCTTGTGCCGATAAAAACTTTGTAAGGTATGTACATATTTCCATATTAACCTGCATTCTAGTTCACAAAGATATTTTACAATAAATGCCCGTTGTCAGACAAGGTTTAAGGATTACAAAACCATAAATTAAGTTTAAGTTTAGAGTATGGAAGATTGCCATTTTACTATTCTTTTACAAATATGGCGAGGGTTGTATTATGAGCTCCTATGTGTGCTTGGTATATGAGCTCCCTCAATTCAGGGGCTCATATTATGTACACTACAGTTTTTTCTTTTTTGGGTGTTGCAGATGCCAAGAAAAGTTCTGAACCCCATAAAAGAAAGTTATGGAGCGAAAGCGACATGGCAAATGCAATCGAGGCTATCAAAAAAAAAAAAAAGAAATGGGACTTAAAAAAGCGTCAAAAAAATTTTATGTACCTCGCCCTACCCTACAAAGGCTTTCTAGAATTGATGCTTCTCTGACTAAAGCTGCGAGGACTAAATTGGGCCGGAAACCTATTATACATGAAAAACTGGAAAGGGAATTAGTTAAGTATCTGATTATTATGGAAAGTAAATTTTATGGCCTGACCAGACAAGATGTACGCCGGATATCTTATGAACTGTGTGAAAGAAATGGAATAAAGCATCCATTTACAGAAGGACTAGCAGGTAGAGCGTGGTTTGACCATTTCATGGATCTTCATAAAGACGTACTGTCACTGCTGAAGCCTACAGCTACAACTTTTTCCAGAGCAAACGGGTTCAACAAAGAAGCGGTAAACGCCTTTTTTGATTTGTTGGAAGCTGAGCTAAAAAAACATAAATATCATGCAGACAGAATATTCAACGTAGACGAGACTGGAATATCAGTTGTCCAGTCAAAAATCTCAAGAGTCGTAGGGCTGAAAGGAAAACGGCAAGTAGGGGCACTAAGTTCTGCAGAAAGAGGGTCATTAGTGACCGTCGTTTGTTGTATGAGTGCTGGGGGATCATTTGTTCCGCCTTTATTGATCTTCCCTAGAAAGAACATGACCGAAACACTAATGAAGGGTGCTCCACCTGGGTCAGTCGGGCGTTGCCATCCATCAGGATGGATACAATCTAGTTTGTTCACAGACTGGCTTAAGCATTTTATCGACAAAACCAAACCAACAAAAAAGACCCAGTCCTGCTTATACTAGATGGCCACAACTCCCATACTAAAAACATTGAGATTATTGACCTTGCACGGGACAATCATGTGACCATAATGAGCTTACCACCACACACATCACATAAGCTTCAGCCGCTCGATAAAACTTTTATTGGGGCTTTGAAAACCCACTATAGTGAAGCTATTCGACAGTGGATGCTCCACAGCGAAAGACCAGTTATGCCGTATGACATTTGTGAGTTGTTTGAAAGGCATATTTGATGTGCCAAACCGGCGCAATAGCCGTCAAGGGTTTTGCTACAACGGGAATCTTTTCCTGCAATCGAAATGTATTTTCTGATCCTGATTTTGCACCATCGCTGGAATATGATCTTGACCTAGAAACATTAAAGAAAGGCAAGGGCAAAAAGTCAACACACAAAGAATTGCCTGGCCCTGATTCTACTCACGCAGATGCAATGTCTTCTGAACAAAATGCAGACACTCCTTGTACTCCAGAAAGTTCTGATGCAAATCGTGTCCAACCAGGCCCCTCTAACATATTTCAAGCTGAAGGAAAGCCAATCTCCACAAGATCATCTGAGTCAAGCTCAAAAATCCGATGCTACAAACCAAGTGCACAGGATTTAGTTGAGGCAGGGCCTTCTGGTGTACGTCAATCGATTTCTACAGAAGATGAACAGAAAAAGCAATCGTCTCTCCAAAGGATATTTGGCCCGTGCCTAAACTAAAAGCAAAAAGCGACCAATAAGGGTCCCAAACCTACCAAGGCTGCATTGGTTACGTCTTTACCATACAAAAATATTTTAATAAAGAAACAAGAGAAACAAAAGCAAAAAGAAGAGAAAAAGAGGACAAGGGAAGAGATAACGATAAAGAAGGAAAAAACAAATCAACACACCAATGTGAATGTCGCTAAAAAACGATCATGCAAAAGAAAACTTAAACTAAATGATTTTGAGTCATCTGACTCTGATCTAGATGATGTTTTGTCAATTGACTCTGGGGAATCAGTGATGGAAATGGAAATTGGCGTTGATACCCCTGGAAGAGAAGACGCTGTCTGCCTTTTCTGCGAAACACTGTTCTCTGAAGAAACAGGAGGAGAGCTTTGGGTGCAGTGCCAAATGTGTGAAATGTGGGCACATAATGAATGCGCAGGTTGTGAAAAAGACTATTAAGATTTTTGTAAATAACCGCTATTAAAAGCACTTGCACTTAAATAAAACTTGTTTTTTTTTACTTTAAATGCATTTACTATCTATTTTTTATATCCTGCATGTATGTTTGTCTTAAAAAACTGGGGGCTCATATTACCAACACACATGAAATTTTGTGAAAAGTGTATTGACTCACAAATTTATATTTTTTGTTCTGAAACTTAATTTTATTGAACAAATAGAAACAAAACCAAGTTAACAACTTCTTACTCTATATTATACTATAAAAAGAATGAGTGTAAATATTTTTATAACAAAATTATTACAAAAAAATAAAATGTAAAATAAAATATAAATCTTTTAAAAAGAACTATATAAATATTTTTAAACAGGGCAATCATATCGATGCTAAAATTTTCTGCTGGGTTGTGACGTCACAGAAAGTCCGCTTCATAACACCAGGCAAGCGCTGGAATAGAACGAACGGCCTTCTGGTGACGTCTAAATTGTATCACAAGTTGACTCCTATGACACTGAGTGTCATAGTGAGGTCAATGACGTGTAAAAAAAACTTGATGACTGTTATTCTTTTTGTTGTTATTGTTTATTGTTGTGCATTGTTTAAATTTGGGAGTTTATTCAGATAAAAATATTTTATTGCGGTTTTTTCCGTAACGGTGTTTTAATTGCTTATTACTACTAAAAAATCTAATATTTTATGATTTAAGATATTTATAGCACGCCTATGGTTTCGCAGACCTGAAGGTATTTCCGCTTTCCCCTTACGTATACCCCGTAGTTTCACACTCGGCAGACTACCTATACCATATTAAACATTATTAAAATTTTGTTAATAATTTCTACGTAGGGATAGTTTACACAAATTCAAAAGCCTTCACTTCTGGTCGGTCATGGTTAGTTATTTTCCCCCAATTACATGTCAGACGTGATAAATACTATAGTGAAAATTATTAAAATTTTGATAATAACGTCAACGTAGGGTTAATCCTGGTTAGTTAAAGCGGCTTATCATTTTTCCCAATTTTATTTTAGACGTGATTAATACCACATTGAAAATTATTAAAATTTTGTTAATACCTTCTACGTAGGGATAATTTAGACAAATTCAAAAGCCCTTACTTCTGGTCAGTCATGGTTAGTTCTGGTTAGTTAAAGCGGCTTTTTTTATACAAAATTTTCCCCAATTATATTTCAAACGTCATAAATCACTAAAAGTAGAAACAGTAAACTTTTCCGTTTGGGACGCAATTCTGCCAGGGCTTAATCAAATTAAATTTATTCCAATAATTTTTGGGCAGCATTTCTGCCTTACAAAAAGTGCGAAAAAGTTTATAATTGCCTATTAGGGTCACAATTCGGCTATGCCTGCCAACTTTGAATCCGAAATATAACTCGTAGGCTTTTCTTACAAGTGGGCTCAAGGTCTTTTTTTTAGCTTTCTCACCACATATTTAATAGAAAGTGTTCGGATGGTTCAAAAGGATCGCAACGGTATCGCTGTGCTCATATATCCACTGCTGAATACTGTAATTCTGAGCCTGCGACAAACGGTGAAATCTGGAATTACATGGGATGCAATGGATATTTCCTTTATTTAAAGCCCTAGGGGGTTAGGATTTCGTGGATGGGGACATCTCCAGACATCCCCCAGGCGGTGTTGCCAGATTGTGCACAATTTCTCTAGGCTAAGAGAAAACGTAGACTTGGCATCGTCGTAACCCATTATGCTATAAAAAGATAATAAAGGTCGGTGTAAGGGTTAAATAGGAACGACTTATCGAAATAACGTGTTTGTTTGGAAGAGAGGAGTTTTGTGCAGAACAGTGTAATTAAACAACAAAAAAACTTATTTTATTGTGCCTATCATGCTATTTTTGAATCACCACGTTTTTGTATTTTATCTAATCTTTTCAAATCATTTAAACGGATTATTTAAATATAATCCCATTAAATTTATTACAGCCAATAAATGGCGAAGGGTCATCCCCAAATATCTGTTAATTTCCTCAAATCTTTTCTGCCCTGATACAATTATTCCGCTAATAGCCAGAAATTTCCATATTTAAATGGAGCAATTTTAAAACCGTAATCGGGGCCTTCGCAGCAGAATCGCAGGAGCATCGTGCCGTCCAGATAACGGCCTGTAGGAGGGCATTAATATGAAAGGAGTGTTATCGCCCGTAAAGGACTCTGAAAGGCGGTCTTTTCTAATTATGTTTGAAAGAGAAGCATGATGAATGAGGCAAATTTTAAAAGGTACACGTTTTTAGGCATGTATTTTTACTTTATAATAATGTTTAGCAAAGGGAAATATATGTTTTTTCTTTATCTTTAGAACGGACCAAAAGAGCTCGTAAAAAGTCTTTAACTAGGTAGCGTGGATGCCGGAATTATAGATGTTAAAACTATTTTTCCCAGTGCATTTTATGTCCCATTATAGGCTGTGCACTAATGCACCAAAGACGTTAAAAATAAGTTTGTTAACGCATGATAACGCATTAACGTCTGGATAATTATGTTATGACGGGACTTAGTTTATTGTGGAACCATACCTAAAGTACACACTCACCAGCGTTCTTTACCTTTGCCAATCTAATCATCATGCCATTGTGCGGAATAAACAGTCTGTGAAGAGGTAGTGCTTGTTTTTTTGTTTAAACCTATATACATATACCCACTAGAGGCAGCCTTGCCTCACGACAGTGCGAATATGTCTACGAGAGAGAAATAAAAATCACGCTGTAATGCACCAACGTGCACCTAACGTGCTGATTTGTAGATGGGCAGGACCCGACCAATCAGCACGCAAAACGAAATTTATACCCCTCCCACCGACCAACCGACACGTTGTAGCCACAGAGAAAGGTTATACTGAGATTCTTGTTTCTCTCTTGCACGCTTGTTCGCACCTCCAAGCGGCGAGGCGGCCTCTAGAAAGTATATGAAGTTAATTCAAAATTTGTTTCGACGAAGTGGGCTAAGCAAAAGCCCTACTAGTCTAAATTTTGGAATGTATGCTACATTAAATTGAAAAAAAAATACATTACAATAATCCTACGGTTATATTGTTCCATTATTATTATTTACAAAGATCCGAAAGGACGTATCCCATGGCTCCGACCCCATAGGGCGTTATGCGCAAGGCCATTCGTACCGAAGACCACTCCTTGCGTCCGCTCGGTCAGTGATCCTCGACCAAATTAATTTGCCTCGGTAAACGAGGGGACTTAAGGACGACAGATTTCTGCATTTTTATCACCAGTTGTTCGGGTGAATATTGACATGCGGGAATACACTTCAGCTCCCCCAACACATTTTTCTTCATGCCCCCCAAAACGTCGACAATCAGCACAACCAGTCGCACGTTATACTCCGAATAGAGCCTCCGAAGTTCGCCAAGAAGATCCTGATATTTGGCTCGTTTCTCCCGTTCCTTTATATCGATGTTACTTTCCGCTGGGGCTAAGAACTCAATCACATACATAAAGTTATTCATTTTATCAAGGAGAACGATATCAGGTTTATTGGCGCGGATTTGATGCGTAGTTGGGAATGCATAATTCCAATATATGCGACAGTTGTCATTTTTCACTACTGCCTCGATATCGCCGGGAGAAAATGGCAGAATTGCTGTTTCATCGATGCCGTAATAATGTTAAGGTGATAATAAAGTACCCGAAGCGCATCGTTATGTCGGTGGATGAAACCACTAACAGCATGCACTGAACAAGCTGACAATAAATGCATAAGTGTTTCGGGTTGCTGCCGACAGGCTCGACAAGTAGTATTAGGAATGTTAGAAAACTGACTTCGGTATACCAATGTGTTTATCACCCCATCCTGGCATGATAGTAGGAAACCCTCGGTCTCAGACTTGACCTCAGTAAATTTTAAAAACCCACAGGTGAGGTTTCGAAATAGATTGAGTCTTTCTATGTTTCGGTAAAATTCTCTGTATTGCGGCTTATTAATGTGATCTTCTAAGAGCATCTGCTGTTCTGCTCTTTTAACTGCAGTTTTTACGGCTTTAGACTCAAGTTTTATAAGTGATTGGTGGTCGTTTAGATTTATTGCAAATCTGAGACCGAATTTCTCCCCTGCTCGCTCAGCTGCCTTGCATAGAAATGCTCCAACATAAGCTATTTCGTGTGCTCTTACTAGTTGCATCAGTGGATCAGTACTATTGGCAACTTGACAAGCAAGACTCAAAACCAGCCGATCGTGCATCCGCTCCAAGCTTAAAAGGCCACGACCTCCCTGGTGGCGTGGGAGGGATATTGATGAGCGCGGATAGATGCTACGGTGAAGATGCATCATTTTTCGTGTGCTGATGTCCAACTCGCGCAGTTCTTCTCGCGTCCACTTAACCACTTCAAAAGAGCAAAGCAATACAGGGACTGCTAGCATGTTAGTAGCAAGGACCTAATTTATGCCAAATAATTCGGATTCCCAAATTCTTCGTAAATTTTGCCTGTAATTGCTTCTAAGCTCGGTCTTTACAGCTCTAACATCTTAATTTGTGGTTTTGGTCGATTCCTAAATATCGATAATTCTTGTTGTTTTGTACAGGGCGAAGTAGCGCACTATTGGCACGCTGGTCAGCTTCTAAATCGTTCTATTACCAGCTCTTCTCTAGCTTAAGTTTTGCACACTTGTCGAGGCCGAACTCCATTCCAACATCTCTGGTATATTCGTGAACCACTTTAAGAGACTGTTGTAGGTCTCGCTCGCTGGTTGCGTACAGTTTTAGGTTATCCATATAAAACAGATGAGGTTGCGTTGGTATTGAATTGAGTCTTGTGTAATGCATCTATCGATTAGGAGATTTTCTTGGCAACCATTGATTCCTCTTTTTCCTCCTCGTTGCTTCATTACATTAAAGAGTACAGGATCAACTGCACTCAATGTTCTAGAATATAAAATTCTGGTGAAAGCCTTATAGCAAGTATTGAGGCAAGTGATTGGTCTATAGTTTTTGGGTGGTTTTAAATCGCTCTTTTTTGGTATCAATGTGGTTTGGCCTTCAACAAGCCACTCAGGAATTGGAGTGTCCCCGTTAAGCCAAGAATCAAAGATTCTGGCCAAATGCGGATGTGTACTGGGAAATTTCTTCCACAAGTAGTTGTTGATACCATCTGGACCAGGTGCAGAATAGTTTTTTACACCATCTAGTGCACTTTTCATCTCCAACGGCGTGATCGGCGCACTCTCATGGTCAAGCCGCTTGTCCACACAATAGGCTCTAAAGTTAGACAATGCTGGAATGTCACGTTGTAATGGCTTTGAGACTTCGTAAACATCCTTCCAGAACTGTTCCACGACATTTGTTGATGGCGGATTTTTAATTGTTGGTGTTGAGTCTGCGAGAAAGCTAGAAGGCCTAGTTACGAATTAATTTGTGTCTCTTATCCCTCTAGCCTTTATCTTCAAGCTGTTGTTAATAACACCCAAGGATCGTATGCGGTCTAGACAACGCTGTTTTATGATGAGAAGCACAATTCTGTTAAGTGTATGGTGTTTTTGGCGTAGCTTTAAAGCTATTTTCCTAATCTTTTAAGTGAAAGGTCTGTTGGATGATATATACTCTAATACACTTTGTAAACGACCAATATATCCGTATGTTCTGAAAGTCTGTCTCGAATTGCGTTTTCCGCTTGTGCGATATTTTAAGGCCTTATGTGGGACTTAATATTGATGTTTACAAGTCTTTCTGTTAATTTATTATCAGCGTTCCCGGAAGCAATCTCGTTCACCTATCTTCCGCAGACTGGTCCTGTTCTGGATCCTGGATAGGTTCCAGGTCTTGAGGTGGCTCCTGTTGTATTGAAGATAACCAGAGCGGTTTAGATAAGCTACATAGTCTCTCAAGCGCTTTTCGGAGAGATGACTTAATTCAGGATGTTTAACACACCATGCGGCATGCATTCGTCTCATGTAGCCTCAAGTGTTGGGGTCGCTAAATGCATATGCATCCATCAGATCGTCCCTAAGCTCGTCCGTTCACTTGAAGCGTTCATGTCCATTGCCAAGCTCATTTAAGGGGGTCCGTCCAGTTGCTCCTCCAACCTTCCCTGCACCCCTATCCGAACGGGGTGGATTGTTGGGAGTTTGCTCAACATTGCTTTTCGTGACAATGCGACATATCCGCGACCCTGCGGGATGTCACCCCACAGAGTCTTGGCGGTTACCGGTATTACATAGGCTACCGGACCGATTTAAGGCCTCTCGTAGGTTGCTGTTGGTACCCGCAACCCCTTCAAGCTCGCTGGCAGTACCGTCATGCTTGGATTGTTCGTATTCGGTACCAGCACCAGAAACAATGTCAGGAACAGTTCCAAGCATAGTCCTCGTGGCCAGACTTGTTCAATTATTATCAGTACTTTTTTTATTTTTTGTATTATCATACATCCGCAATTAGATAATAAATTATGATATATAATTAGTATTATTTTATAAATGACCAGTTAACTAATCATATAAATATGCAGGAAAGACATAAAATGTTTCGGATTAAAGGTAAAAATGAATCTTTTATACTGGTGATTTGGTTACATTTTTTATGCAGGTTTTTTACCTGATAACTTTCTTCAACACTGCTTTATTAAATTCATCGACTTAACCCCCTTATATTGCGTCATTTTGTATAAAGGGTTATCCGTGTAAAAAATATTTCATAAGGAGCTTACAAACTATAGTGGGTTTAATTTAGTTTAAATTTAGCTTTTGTCTTCTTACATACAAAGGCAGACAAAGGCTTTCAGAAAAGCACATTTTCCAGTTTGCTTAAAAACCCATATTAGTAAATAACCATTAAAAAGGTAACAATATTAACAAATAAAAATCCATATTATTATCTTTGACACTACTTTTTCCTTAGTGAAACCATTTTGGCTCACACTTTTCTTTAATTGTTTGTCTTATGTGTGATTATTATTTTGTTTCTTTATTAATAATATACTTTTTTATATGGACCTAAATAAATATTTGTTTTTTCTAAATTCTTTTTAAATTCCTAAGTCAGTTCTATCAGAATTATCGTAAGTAAGTAATATGTTTTTCTTATGGACTATGGGCAATAATTTGTAATGCAATAATGTAGAAAGTGGATAATTTATGAATCCCAGATCTACTGATAGGTTTTTTGTTCAATAAAAGATGTTTAAGTTAGTCCAACGTTTTAGTATTGCAATTACTTTTTATTTAAATGCATTACGTAAAGTAATTGTTAATATTGAGAAAAGTTTATATTTTAATGGTAGTATCTACAAATTAATTACTTTGGCAAGATATTAGGTATACAATACTTTAAAGACCAATAAATATTGAGTAAGTGAAAGATCCCTTTCTTTGACTACTTACTTTAATTACTTTGCGGTCGTAATTGTAACACTCTGGTTTAGTTATAATAAGCTTTTGATTTGTTGTGCCTGGAAATCAAAAATCCCGATTTTTTGGTTTATTACTCTTGTCAGGACATTTATTAAGTAGTTGCTTGTAATTTAATACGATAAGATTTAGGATAACCTTTAATAAACCCTAAAGCTTGCACAAAAATTCCAAACATTTTATAGTTTGTTTTATTTGGAAATATATTGACTAAATGAACAACAAGCTACCCAAGGTTTTTTTCTACTAATGGACATTTTACATGCCATATCTAAGTCACTTTAATCAGTTTATAAGAATTCTTTTAAATACGCCGTTTATAATTTTTTATTTATTTTTTAAATTAAGGCCATATTTAGCAATCAATTAATAAAATTTCTGTTAAAAGGATCTTGTATTAAAGAAAGATCATTAATTACTTATTATAGAAACAAATATTAATAACTGAATTATTAAATAAAAATACCTCATGGCATCTGCACTAGAGGCACCGGACTTTGTAGACGAACAACAGAGCTTTAATATCGCCGACTAAGTTTTAACTCGGGTGGTTTTAGTCGAGGAAACGTGGCACAAAAATGGGCCTACGAGGAATTTTTTGGGCAGTAAGATGGATTTGAATACGGTTTTTTGCATTCGATTCGTATAAACGTCTACAAACTTTGTGGAAAAAAATAATTAATGGGAAATAAAAAAACTGCATTTGTGCATTAGAAAAATGCATTACTGATATTCATTTTAAAGTTTGCAAGTATAAAAAAATATAACTAAGTAAATATTGATGGAAAGAAGCCAGAATTTATTATTTGGGCTTTTTCAAGGTCGCTGAACACGAACATGACATTGGCAAGGACCTACGAAGTACCTGGTGCGCGCTAAGAATGGTATAAATGTCGTCTTCTGGAGTATTACAAATCCTCCTAATATCAGCCCAATTTCTTTACTTGTGGGATTTTTGAGGTCGCTGAACACGAATATATTGGCAAGAGCCTGCGAAGTACCCGGTGCGCGCTAAGGATGGTGTAAACGTTGATAAATTGTCGACACTGATAATTTCGTAAGTTCACTAATTTTTTTCATTATACTTTTGTCTGTAATTTCTTTGTTTTTTAAGGCTCTTATATGTATTCAAAATAATGAGTTGGCATTGTACATGTAAGTCTTTGTTCTTAAATTCTGTACAACTTTTATTAAAAACTGATTCAGGGTCAATATTTTCCTTGTCTTCAAAAGGTCTCTAGAAAGTCATATTGATAATATTGATGGTTTTAATGATTAACCACAGTTTAGTAATGGTAATAACTATATTATTTTATATGGAGGAAAGTGATACTTTTCATGGCGTACACAAAAACCCTCCGAGTTAAGAAATTAGATTAGCAGGATTTGTCGTTAAACTCCATAAGAGGACGTTTACACCATCCTAAGCGCGCACTAGGTACTGCGCAGGCCCTTGTCAATATTATATTCGTGTTCAGCGACCTCGAAGACCCCTGAGTAACAAAATTAGGCTTTATCTAAAGAAATTGCCGTAAAACTCCGGATGATGACGTTTATACCATTCTTAGCGCGCAACAGGTAGTCCGCAGGCCCATGCCAATGTCATATTCTTGTTCGGCGACCACAAAATCTTCACGAGTAAAGAAATTGGACTGATATTAGGAGGATTTGTCGTAAAAATTCCGAAGAAAACGGTTACACTATCCTTAACGCGCACGAGGTACTCCCTAGGTCCTTGCCAATGTCATATTTGTGTATAACGACCTCGAAAACCTCCGAGAGACAAATTCGGTCTCATTCCCATTATTATTTACCTAGTTATTAAATCTTTATAATTGCAAACTTTAAAATGCATTTGAAAAATTCATTTTTCTGATGCACAAATGCAGTTTGTCATATCCCATTGATTAAATTTGTTCACCAAGTTTGTAAACGTTCATACGATTCAAATGCAAAAAACCACATTTAAATTTATCTTATTGTACAAAAAATTCCTTGTGCATAACTCTGTTTCCTCGACTATTTTAAAAATGGAAGGGTAGATATTTTGGGCTTTTTTCTTACCGTTTCTGAATTTTGCTACTGTCTCCTGAGCATCAACCCAACCCACTGCAGTGGTACACAGTGAGCCCTTTGTCGAAACAGGAATATAACTGAAAGATTTAGGCTAAGTTCCGTAATAATTCTCGAAGGAGGGCGAAGCGAGCAGATTTTTATGTCACGTGGTCTCACAGCAGATGATCTGCTAATAAAACATATGACATTGATGGATGGATGAAATAAAGAAATGGTTTAAAGCAAAAAGAGCAAAAAATGACAGTGAAAAACTAAGCCCTAGTAATAAATTTCGTTTTTGTTTGGGTATGCATAAAGCTCAAGCAATAGTAAGAAGGCTACGTGGATGTAATCCACGTAATATGGTACCATAAGGTGTGGTAGCCGGATACCTTTAGTTTTTATTATAGGTAACATTCCGACCCTTCTGTATATTCGGGAGGTAGTGGAATCACATGTTTTTCTATATCCTAAAAGTATCAAAAACCTCATTTTTCAACAAGGCAATGCCAGATCACACCTGGCTAGGGTAACCGTAGACTTAATTGGATCAACAATACATTAACCGCTTACCATGACCCCCAAGAACGCCTGATCGCAGATTGTTGAACTTTCAGCACAACCCTCAGACTCTGACAGCACTAAGACATGAGTTAGAGTTGGGGTTAAATAGATACCCCAAGAGGATTTTATGGTTCGTTTCAAATCAAATCAGTTTCCAAACTTGTCAGTAAGTTTAAAGGAAATCGAGGGTCTTCAAAACCTTATTAAACTTAATTATATTATTGATCATCAGATTAGTTTAAACACGCTGTTATTTTATCTATTATCAGGTGTACAATTAAGCATAAAATTATTAAATCATATTATATAAACAGGTGCTAACTTTTCTTTATCACTCAGTACAGTTACTTTCTACCTATATTAAAAAGATATATACATTTTTATAGTTTACAGAAGTAATACGTAATTAATAAAGTATTAATGGCTTATTTTTGTAAATTGCAAAGATAATATAACTTAACGGCCCCAGACGCGGTTTAAATTTATGACTTGTGCGTGTACGCATCATAAACTGTGATATGGCAAGTCGGAGCGCTAGGACGTCCAATGCATCTTCATTAACAGACTGTGCTCTTTATTGATGATCTTGTGTCACGATATATTTAATTTACATTTATTATAATAATTAGCGATATAGAGCTCTGAGTGCAGGTATTTTATTTTCATATTTTTATAACACTCGTTGTTTTGCCAACAAGACTGTTATCGGATGTTATAATTTTAACGAGGTAATCATTTATTTATGGACCATAATTTTTGCTCAGTTGTTTTATTAACTTGGTAATTTAAAAAACTAACGAAGCAATAATTACCATTAGGTGTCAGGTCTTAAATTGTCAAATACTGATCAAAAAGGGATCTAATAAATACTTGTAATAAATTTCAGATGGTTCTCAAAAAAAGACGTTTTAAGGTCAAGCAGTTGTTTGGATAAATAATATTTGTTGGCTCTCTGCACATAACTTACCTTACATATGGAAGCCATCGCGATTTACTCCGGTTTTTAAAAAGGTTTATGTCAATGAAATTGTCAACTATCGACCAGTCTCTATTTTGTGCGAATTTTCCAAGGTTTTTGGAATGTCGTTGTATAAGTGTATTTTTTTAAGGTTAAAGGCATAATATCGCTAAACCAGCATGGATTCTTTAACGGGCGTAAGCAATGGCTTGTTTTGCTCAGTTTAGAGGTGCGGCTATTGATGGGCGTATGCAGGTCGATACAGTCTACAACGATTTTTAAGGGACTTTGATTGCGTCAATCATTCCATATTATTACATAAACTGGATGATATGGGCTTTAGTGCTCATAAATCTTATAACTTTGAAGCCACAAGTGGTGCTCCACAGGGTGTTAACCTGGCCCCGCTACTTTTCTCATTATTCATCAATGATATATGTTGTAATATCCCAAGTAACATATTGCTATTTGCCGATAATCTAAAGCTGTTTAGAGTTATCGGAGATCAGTCTGATTGCCTCACATTACAGAGTGATTTGGAAATGGTTCAATCATGGTGTGATATAAACAATTTACCCCTAATCACCGAAAAATGTTTTATTATGACCTACAAAAATAAGTTTAATCCGATTCACTTCAAGTACAGATTAAATAATGCCTTAATTGGTCGTTGTGAGACATTCAAGGATCTGGGTATTACTTTTGATCCAAAGTTCTCTTTTGCAAACCACATAGACCAGATATGCAGTAAAGCAATAAGAATGCTGGGTTTTATCATGCATCATCAAACATTAAAAACCTTGTATTTCTGTTATGTCTGCTCGATACTTGAATATGGTTCTATTGGACCGGGATCCCGGGAGCTTTTTTTGTGATGATTTATAACAGACTAAAACTTTGTGAGTGGCTTCGTTTCGACGAGTCGCCCAAATTCTGACTGCAGCAACACTGGACCATGATAGGACTGCTTCCGAGAAACCTTCAAACATGCCGATTTTTCAGGTGTTGCAAAATTGAGACCTAAGAGGTCAATTCTAACATATTTTTTTAAGATTTTTATGAAAATAGAGAAAAAGTGTTTATCCTATAAAAACTATGATAGGTATACCAAGTCCTCCATATCAAACATGCCGAAAAAACATACAGGTATAAATTCATCACTAACAAGCTAATTTTTTAAATATTGTTCAAAACATATTTTTAAAAATTATTTACAGTATTGTCCCACAAATTGGTCAATAGGATTTTGTAGTCCTACAACCTAAATATGCCAATTTCGGGGATGCTACTGTACTCATTACTAACAAGCTGAATTTTGTTTTGTATTTTAGAAATAATATTTAAATTACAATAAAACCTTTGACCTACAATTAAAATAATAGATAAATTTGCAGGCTTCGGTTAAAATTTCACAATATTATTTTTTTGAAAAAATGAACGGTCAGGGCACAGTTAACTATTTTCTCTATCTTTTATTACATTATTATATTCTTTAATGGAAATTAATTAAAATTTTATTTAAAAAAGTAAGCCTTTTTAGTTATAAGGTCAAATTTGGGTTATTAAATTAAAATGGTAAAACTGCATTTTTTTTAATACGAATCGCTAATTGACCAAGTGTAGAACTATCTAATACCTTTAAATAAACATATGTTATACTAACTTTAATACATTTTTAACTTTTCTATAAAAAGATAACAAATAAAAGATGTTACGTATGTATATAGTCAGATCAAAGATTAATAAAAATTATTAAAATATTAAACTGTATAATGAATTGGTTTGTAATAAATATAACATTGTGTGGATCCAAAAGGGACTTCGGTCTACTGGAAATATTTATTGACAAGTTAGCAAAATTTTTTAATAAGGGTAAAAGCTGTAATTATTTTTAGGTCTGTAAACCTACCAGGCGCAACCAACAAATTAAAATCATTGCTTTTTGAAATTAGTTTTAGGTACCATTTTATTGATCAGCAAAAGTTTAACCAATTCTGCACTACGTTATTCATTATATATATATATATATATATATATATAATATATATATATATATATATATATATATATATATATATATATATATATATATATATATATATATATATATATATATATATATATATATATATATATATATATATATATATATATATATATATATATATATATATATATATATTATATATATAATATATATATATATATATATATTATATGTATATGTGTACAGAATGTACAGTCTAAAATCAAAAAAATAATATAGATCAAGGACGTTTCAAGGTCTATGAAACAAATTATAAGTCTAAAAGCTATAGTGAAAAAGTTTTGAAAAAAAATTCTTTGATGAATGCCTCAAATCTACCGCTTTGTAAAGAAGAATTGTTACAACAGGTCAAGAGAACTGTTTATATCGCAAGTGGCACCATACACATATGCTTACATGCGATATCCAACAGAAAAAAACAGAACATTATGGTTGAAGTAAAATTGATAATTGCTTTGAATATTACTGGTTCGATGGATCCAAAGCCCATCTTTTAAAGATTTATCTACTGCCTTTAACGGTATTCGATTAATAATTTTCTTCGATAATATTACCTTTTACATTAGTTCACTACAGTTTATTAAAATATTTAATTCTTTTATTAGCCAAAAGACAAGATGAAAGTGAAATCAATGACAACGAAAAAGGTACAGATGATGATAATACCGAAGTCACTGATGATGATTCTGACGTAGAAAGTGATAAAGAACAATTTTATTATATCCAGACAAGTTTCTTACTTGTTAAAAAAATATATATTAAATTAAAATAAATACTTATTTTAGAAAATAGTATCTAGTAAAAATCAGAAGGAGCATTAATTTCGGTTTTCCAGGAATGTTTAAAGTTGACTATGATTCTGATTTTTTAATATTTTAATGTTACAAAAATGATTCTTCTTTTAATTTCAACTTTTAGTTTATTATTTTTTTAAATAAATTTTTTAAAAGCAGTTTAATTTTTTAATTTAATCTTACTAAAAAATATTGCACGAATTAAGTTAAAAATTGGTGTACGAATCCCTTGTAACATTACGAAGGGCAAGTATGTGATTTTTTTTCAATTTTTTCAAAAATTTTCCGACATACACATAAAATGTTTTAAAGAATTGGTATACAATTTTGGATTTATTTTATACAAAATTAAAGGAGTAAAATCTAAATAAAAGTTGACTTTACTACCCTTTAAAAAAAAACTGTTTCTCCAATTTTTCGACTATCTACGAAATTTGTCAAATCTATGTATAGATTCTTATTCTACAAGAAATTTTACATTCCTTAGGCGGTGCCCAATATTTTTTTAGTTGCTTATGACGTGGAGGACTCGGTATACCTATCATAAATTTTTATAGGACAAATACTTTTTCTTCCTTTTTATAAAAATCTTAACAAAATATGTTAAAATTAACCTGTTAGGTATCAATTTTGCAACACCTGAAAAATCGGCATGTTTGGAAGTTTCTCGGAAACAGTCCTATCACGGTCCAATGTTACTGCAGTCAGAATTTGGGCGACTCGTCGAAACGAAGCCACTCACAAAGTTTTAGGTTGTTATAAATCATTAAAAAAATAGCCCACTGGATCCCGGTCTATATTGTTTGGCATCCAATTTACAACAAGTGTCAATTAGAAAATATCCGAAAATTTGTTAAATTTCTTGCATTTAAATGCAGTGGGTATTTTCCTTAGGGGTGTAGAACAGGGTGAGCTCCTGAGACAGTTTCGGATTTCCTTTTTAAATGATCGTAGAAAATACGTATTAATCCAAGTTCATTTTAAAGTTTGCAGGTGCCTTATTGACTGTCCTTAATAACTATCCCAGATAAAGTTCCATGTTCATTCTAGATCTGTCAGACTTTCTCCTACATTTCACTTACCTACACCTTCTACTAATGTTCTTTTGATTAAAACACCACTATTTAAAGCCGTAAGCCTTTTTAATGAGACCTGTAACGACATTGATGCTTACGACCTGTCTTCGGTTCATTTTACAAAAACGTTGAGACGTCGGTTGTTGTGGACTGCTTAGCTTTATTTTATAGGTTTTAAGTTGTCAAATTTTTTTACCATTATAATTTGTGTATTAATTGTTTTTTTTATTTTCCTTTTATCATTTTACCACTGATATGTATAAAATTGTCTTATAAATGGATTACTAAAAAGACAATAAAGATTATTATTATTATTATTAATATAAACCGTATTTTTTTCAAACCTTAAGTAATCTTATACGCTTTGAATATATTTTGAACGCACTGCCAAACAGTAGAATAATCATGACCTTATAGAGTTAAAATGGTATTTTTCATCAGATCAGTAAAATTAAACAACGCCGGATGCAGTAACTGCTTAGGTGGGTGACAACCAGAAAACATCGTTGTGTGTGGTTCGAATTTTATGTTTAACATTAGGATACGGTAAAAAAATACTCGCTAGATGAACATTATTAGTGTTTAAAAGCTAGTAGCTATTTGTATACGGTCAAGTGAGTGGTGGTAAGACCATGTGGTCTACAAATGCACCGTAAGAACTTATGACTTGTCTCGCTTCTTAAACAACATTATAGATAACACACGCCCACAAAAAAAATAAGTGGTTTGTGCTGGGTGTCGGACTAGGAATTTCTGGAGTATTTTTTCCGCTGAACACAAATCTGAAGTCAAAATTAAGGGTCAAACACCAAAAAATCGAGAAAATCCCAAAAACCGACACTGTACATTTACCGGCAGAAACCTGCTACCACGGAATGTTTGGACTACGACTATATAAACTATACCCAACCGCTATGTTCACACGTCGTTGTCGTGGTTTGGCCCAGTAGGATCTTTTGGAACATGCGTTAGAGTTGCTGGTTATCGGCAACTCTTTTGGCTAGCGTATGGAACGGGATCCGAAGCTAAGATGAACACAAGGCTTAACCCAAGGTGTTAGCATACCGTGCCTCTGAGATACAGGGCGACCTCTCAGAATATCTAGCCTTACTGCGGTAATGCGGGGCTCTGCCGTGGTGGACTATTACTTCCCTAGCTCCAAACAGAAAGCGGACAGAACCGCTTGCATAGGAAAAAAGTGACAAAAGTGCGCTGACCGAAACGGATAAATCCGTTTCGAGAGGTGCCACTCAAGGTCACAAGCAGCCAAAGGTGCGCCGACCGAAAAGGGTGAGTCCGTTTCGAAATGTGCCTCTGAAGTCACCGGCACCTGTTTCACGGGGAAGGGCTAATCCATCCCGAACAAGCAGGTGCTTAGGAAGGGATCCCTGAATCCAAACAAAAGGCGGACATAACCGCCTCTATAGGGAAAAGAGTTCCCTGGCTTTAAACAGAAAGCGGATAGGACCATTTTCATAGGGTAAGCCCGGAGATGCGGCCTCAGAAAGAACATCTGGTTCCTGTAACAAGGACCTGGTAGCTACTTACGTCACTAGACCGGGAGAGGAGGGCATGACGGATTTAATCGTCTGCTCGTCATAGTCTCCAGGAGACAGGGACACCAGAACACATCAAAACACATCAGAACACATTGTGCTCGTGTCCGGTAGCGCACGAGTAAGGGGAGATGTAAGAACTCTCTCCCAATCTGGTATCGGATTCATTAGAAGTCCGATCCTATTGGGAGAAATATAAAAAGGTGTGAGCCACAATAGACCGAGCGGTCGCAGTGGAGGGCGTAAAAAGTCTACTCACTTTAAACCTACCTACCTACCTATATAAACTATAAGAGATACAAAAAATTACTTTAAACCACAGTATGCTAGGAAACAAAAGCTAATATTCTAGCAACGATACTATGTTTACATTCTTGTTGTTATTAACATTTACCGCCAATTTTATTTTTGCATATTAATTTGCAAAAATGACTTTTGTTTACATGAAAAGTAAAAAAAAAAACGAAGAAATGGCGCAAACTGTATATTTTGTACGCTCATCGGAAAGACGGCTACATTATAGAACATATTTGGTGGTATAGTAGTACTGCCGTGTAGAATAAAAAACTAAGAATGTACATTATACAGAAAGTATAAAAAACTATTTTTTTTTAAATTAATTATTGCCTTGACCATATTTTTTTAGGCAACCCAAACAGGATTCTTTTAGTTACATATTATATTTGAGAAAAATAGTATTTTTTTTGGTTGGCAGTTGGGTAAAGCTATAATTTCATCAACTGTAGTTTCGTGTCAGTTGTAGAGTTCGACCGCTGTTAGAATGACACCGATACGTCACGGTTTTATACGGGTTTGCCATAAGAGACCGTGACGTATCGGTGTCATTCTAACAGCGTTCGGAGTCTAATAGGTTCAGTTAGCTTTTTATAAATAGGGTTTCGGCTATTTGTATTTAGTCCAGTTATTTAATCTTTTACGTAATTTTGTAAAACAGCTTACCTTATAAAAACACCAGCACTATATATCCTCTATACAGGGTCCAGCAGCTCACTTTCCATCTTAAGTAGCTCATTTATTATTCAATGTAAAATTTTTATATTTTGCAGACGTTACCTTTTACCCACGGTGCATTTCAGGAAAATAATTTGGATTATATAGGATGTCACAAAAAAGTGTGACGTCATGATGGTGCATTTTTTTAAATTAAATTCTCTGTATTTTTTATATATTTAGGTACCTTTTGTTATCATTTATCTTCCCCTAAAATTTTGTCAACATAGGTTTAGTGATTTCAGAGAAAAAAAAATATAAAAAAGAACTGTTTGCACCACTGAATTTAAAAATGAATAAAAATACCAATAGTGCTTGATTAATAGAATTAAACAAGGAACTTATTAAGTAACGTAATATCAGTCGCCTAGGTTATGTTTGGTTAATTGGAACTGTGCAGGGTGTTCAAAATTTACTGTCAAAATCTTCAAATTTTAAAGCATTTTATTTTTCCTATTTTAAATATAAGCCCCTGTATATTTTAGGTCGTTAGATGCAGACTTAAAAAACGACCATTTTTGTAAAAATAACCCTATCGAAATTCCTAACAAATTAAAAGTTATTCGGTCAAAACTTATTTCTGCATCTATTTCAATAGTAATACCATTAAATAAAAATAATAGGTGGCTATGAAAAACAATTTATTGACATTGGAGTTTGTTTAACTTACAGAATCTCGTTTAGACGTTTTATAAAAATTCAAGTAAATTGTTAATTTAAGAAACACCTTTAAATGTAAAATAAACCTAATTATTAATTTGTAATACCTTTTGGCTAACATTTATGTAACTTTAACGAATTTCTAGGTAATAATTAACTTTATTAGGAAACTCTAATGTCAATAAATTGTTTTTCATAGCCACCCATTATTTTTATTCAATGATATTACTATTGAAATAGATGCCAAAAAAATGTTTATTTTAAAATTCTGCTTCTAACGACCTAAAATAATACAGGAGCTCATATTTAAAATAAGAAAAATAAAGTGCTTTAAAATTTAAAGAGTTTGACACTAAATTTTGGATACCCTGTACAGTTCGAATTAACCAAACTTGACCTGAGCGACTGATATTACGTTACTTAATAAGTTCCTTGTTTAATTATATTAATCAAGCATTATTGGTATATTTATCCATTTTTAAATTCAGTGGTGCAAAACAGTTTTTTTCAATATTTTATATTTTTTCTTCAAAATCACATAACCGATGCCAAAAAATTTTTAGAGGAAGATGGACGACCACAAGAGTTACCTAAATATATAAAAAATACGAACATTCAATTTAAAAAAGTGCATCATCGTGACGTCACGCTTTTTTGTGACACCCTGTATAACCAAAATTATTTTCCTGAAATGCACTGTGGGTTAAAGAGAACGTCTGCAAAATATGAAAATTTTACATTAAATAATAAATGAGGTACATAAGACGGGAGGTGAGGTGCAGGACCCTGTATAATCAACTTGAACTATAATAACTAACATAAGAAACAAAAAAAAGTGTTGGGGTTTTTAACTTGCGTTTGTAAGGACAATTTTAATCTATTTTCTTACTTCTTGAATTATCTTTCTACTTGTATATTAACAAAAACAATATTTTCTACAAGTTTCTTAATTTAAATATTAGGTCACATTTAAATAGATTATAGCTTTACATTCAAATGTTTTCTGTATTTAGATTGAAAAAGTTATTATTGGAAAAAAGGTTAAACTGCCTAATTAGGCAATAACTGACCCTCCCATAATACAATTTAAAAAGGATTAAGAAATATTTAAAACCCACATGAGGATTATCCCTGAAACTAAAGTCACACTGTATGTAAATATTTTGCCGACCCTTCCGAATAAACAAATCCTGACTGTCAATAAATCACGTAGAGCTGGCTTAAGGGCGACACCCTGGGCATTCTATCGGCGGTGTTTTTGCCATTGTAATTATTTACTGCTAAAATTTGCTTGATTTCAATTTACTTTAAAAACTTCGGGAAAAAATGGAAATACCTATATTAGTACAGGAGATGAGGCATTTGGCTAGGAATTTTTTTGTACTTTATCGATTTACCTAACATTTTCACAGAAGGTAGGGAATAGCCCAAGGTTCAAAGTTTATATCATGCCAAGGTGTGCTTTTATCCTGGGGGTGGTTGCCACCCCATCTGGAGGTGGAAATTTGTTATTACATTTTAACTATAGAAATCGATAAGAAAAGTTATTTTAAGTAAAAAATGTTCTATACATTTTTTTTGTAAAACAAATATTTTTCGAGTTATTCGCGATTGAAAGTAAAAGTTTTTCAACGAAAAATTGGACGTTTTTAATGGGTTTTTCACGAATAACTCTAAAAATATGCATTTTATCGAAAAAACTGTAGAAAGCGAAATTGTAGCTTATAAAAAAACTAGAAAAAAATTATTTCTCTACAACCAATACATACCGAGCTACGGCTTGTTAATTGTGAGCTTTTGTTCGTCAAATGCTAAATTTAAAAGATTCAAAGTCAAATAGCGGGAAAAGTTTGCATTTTTCAAGGAAAATATATAAGGTCTTTTTTAAAGTATATAATAAGACCTTTCTTTTAAAAAGCAAAAAAAGAGTTTTTAGCATGAAAACTGGGTGAGTTATGATAAAAATATGGTAGGTCCCTACTTTTTTCTACGAAAAGATCATTAAAAACAATCCCCTAATTCCCCTCTTAATTAAAATAGATCTGTACCCTTCTGCCATTCTTTTTATATATGTATTATTAATACATCCTAAAAGTTTAACCAAATTAAAATGCTTAATTTTAGAAAAATTGGAGCTTAAAGTAAAAAACGATTTTCCGCAATTTCGTAAAAATAGCCATTTTCTTCAAAATAACTCCAACAATACTGGAGATACGAAAACAATTCTAAAATACCGAATTAATGTTTTTTTGGTAACAAAGACTTTTTATTTCATAAATTTTTTTGTACAATAAATATTTGTTCAGATATGGCCGTTTAAAGCCTCTATTTACGAGCGAGCACCACCTCATTCTAGGCCTTTAAACTAATCCCATTTTAAAACTAAGGGATTAAAAAGGATTTAATTTACAAAGCCTTGTAGCTCTTAAAAAACCCTACAAAATTGTTTTTGTAAAAACTTTCTATCATTAAAACTAAAGGAGCTATGTTTAAAAAACCAATCAACTTTTTGTTCGAAAAATTCGAATAGCCCACTTCGGAGCATAATAGTAATAATAGTCTATAAAACCGGCATACTTTATACTGTTACCGATATAATTTTTGTATTTAATTCTACTTTCTTTTCCTATTTATATCTATTATATTGGTTTATAAGAATTGCAATGTTGTAAGGGTTGGTTTTTAAGGATTGAAAATTTGCAAAAGAATGGAATGGGTAATATTTCACGAAGTAATATTTTTAATTATTATATCAGTCAAGCTATTTATTTTTTGGGAATAAATCTTTTTTTTATTTAGCTACAATAAGGGTTGATTAATAAGGGTTGAAAAGTTGCGAAATGAAAAAAGTACATTTTTTAAGCAACAGTATTCTAAAATTCAATGACTATGGTAAATTAATCATTTTTTTAGGGTATTTTTTTTACTTTAAGCTCTAACAAGGGTTGATTTTTAAGGGTTGAAATATTTTAAAATTGTGTTCCAAAGCATAAAACAATCTTTAATCAACTAATCCAAACCAACTTTTACCCATCTTAAGGTTAAAATATTATTCTATAAGTTTTGACAATTAGGGTAGTTTTAGAGTTTGGTTTAGAATTTGAAGTAGAAGGTTAGAAGCGCCCAATTCCAAATTTTTATGCAAATCGATGCAGGCAAAAAAATGGCGAGGTTTTGCCATTTTTTAGCTTTATTTCCGAGACTATAATTATGTATCATGAAATCGTTTTAATTTGTATTTTTTTTAATCTCACAAGGGGTGGTTATTTAAAGGTTGAGCTATGGTAGTTAAATATTTATTATACCGTAAACTGTTAAAAAAAATTCAACAATAAAAGCGTTATTAAATAATTTTAAAATAAAAAAACAATTTTTTTTGTAATTTCGTAATTAAGGGTATAAATATAATGTTGGACATAACATAAACATAGATTCATTCTACATACTTAGCTATGATTTTAATTTACATAAGGTCTATTTCTATGCTTTTTATTTTTTTTTGCATAAGGGGTGGTTTTTCCCCCGTAAAAATAAAAAGCACACCCTAAGCATATATAAACTTTGATCTAAGGGGTAAAAGCAACTTAATTCCAAATTTTTATAAAAATTGAAACTGTACAAAAAAACCGGAGGTCAAACACCTTTTTTCTTCCCATCCACTTTACTATATCGCTATTTCAAAAACTTTTTTACATTTTTTTTTCTTATAATTGCAGCTCATATTTTCTTTTAAAAGTAAGCTATTTAAAAAAAATAGTTTATACAAAAGATACACTAGTTAGTAAAGCATAGCTTTTTTAGACGTACTTAGGAAAACACATTACATCACCAATTATCAGGGTTGCATTTTTACGTTTCTGATTCTGAACGCTACTGGTTGCGCTGTGTAAATGTAAACGGTACCAAAGCACTCCGTTCCCTAGACAGTGGGCGCAACAGTGCTACTCAAAATGCCCGAGAGTAGGTAATAAATAACATTTAAAAAAAACATATTAATATTTTTATTATTAACTTTATAAATAATACCTAAAATACATTTATTTAATAATATGTAGGAAGATATATTAAAAAAAGGATACAGAAGCATATTTTAATGTCCACTTCCATGACTGATAGCATTTGTTTGATTGAGATCAGTATTTTTACTTAATGATCTCATCTTTCTTGTTCTCTTTTTCTTGTTTCTCAATTTTTTTAAGTTTGAAGGCCTACCTGCCTGTATGCCTAGGTAGGTAGGTAGGTTTAAAGTGAGTGGGTATAACACCCTTCCACCGCGACCGATCGGTCTATTGTTGCTCACACCCTTTTATATTTCTTCCACCAGGTTCAGACTCCTAATAAATCTAATGATACTGTTGGGAGAGAGATCACCTCCCCCGGCAACAAGGTGTCATTGCCGAGGAGTGTGAATCTTAATCGTGCCATTGCTGGGCACGAACACAATATGTATTCTGCCCATTCGTCCGCTCCATGCACATGCGGCATTCGGCGTCTTCCGCTAGGCCGATCTTGCGCATGTGGTATTTTAATCTGCAGTGTCCCGTGTACAGTCCCACTAGAGTTTTAAGGTGTACCCTTGATTGCTCCAGTAGTTTGACAGTACATTGTTGGTTCGGTGGGCTTATGAAGGCCTTCGAGTGTCTCAGACCCGGAAGTCCATGCCAGTACCGAAGATTTTCTCTTTGTGTCCAAGCTGATATGAACTGCTTGGCTGTATGCTCTAGCTACCGCATGTAAACTTCTATTTGCGCGGGGTGCTATAGAAGTAGGTTGGACTTTTATCTTTCTCGTTCTTTTAAAATTACACGTCTTTCAAGATATTGGCAAAGGACTCAATATTTTCGATACTTTCAAGTTTTTTTGTTGAGGTTATATATGTGGTCTAACATACATTTTGATTGTTTAGCTTCGGCAAAAGAAGTTATTCCGGTTTAATTTTAATTTTGGTAGTTGCACCTGGTACTGTGCAGATATATCATTATTCTAAAATTTCAATTTGCCAATATTTGCAAAGGTATATGTAACTTTAAAAGAACGAGAAAGATAAAAGTTTAACCTACTTCTATTGCGCGCCGCGCAAATAGAAATTTATATGGCGCTGCGGCAATACAGGCAGGCCTTCAAACTTGGAAGATTTGAGAAGCAAGAAAAAGAGATTATTAAGTAAAAATATTGATTTCAATCAAACAAATGCTATCAGTGATAGAAGTAAAGATTAAAATATACTTCCTGTATGCATATTTTAGTATATATTCCTACATATTATTAAATAGATGTGTATTAGGTATTAAACATTAAGGTAATAATAAATATTACAGTTAACAACTTTTTTAAATATAGTTATCTATACATAACCTACTATTAGGCATTTTGAGTCGCACTGTTGCGCCCACGCAAGGAAACGGCGTGCTTTGGTACCGCTTACATTTCCTATCCGGTTAGCGCAACCAGAAGCGGCACGGTCTAGGAAACGTAAAAATGCATCCGGGTACAAGTAAACTTAAATCTTATTGTGTCCAACGGTAAAGTACTTTTAAAAATCGACAAAGAACATAATTCAAGGGCTGGTAAACAATTTTAAGTAGGTTCTTGAGGCACTTTGAAAATTTGTATAATTGTCCTTGAAGGACCCCTAAACATAAAAATCAAAGTCTGGCTGAAGGGTAGAGGGCCGTGACTTTTTAGCCAGACCTTGACTTATATGTTTAGAGGTGCTTTAAGGACAATTACACAAATTTTTAAATTGCCTCTCCTACTAGTCCAAGTGCTGGTGAACAATTTTGAGTGGGTTGTTAAGGCACTTTAAAAATTTGTGTATTGACGTGCTTAAAGGACCCCTACACATGAAAGTCAAGATTTGGCTGAAGGGTAGAGGCCCCTAACCAACCCTTGAGTTTTTTTACTTTATTTTAAAATTGTTTACCAGCTTTCGGACTGGTAGGAGAGCTGGTGAACAATTTTGAGAAGGTTCTTGAGGCACTTTAAAAATTTGTGTAATTGTCCTTAAAGGACCCCTAAACATAAAAATCAAGGTCTGCCTGAAGGGTAGCGGCCCCCTATCAACCCTTAAATTAAAGAAAATAAATCTCATTGTGTCTAGCGGTAAAGTGTTTTAAAAACAGATAAAGATTAGCAAACGTGGGCGTGATCAGTTGCGTAATGAGTGATTATCGGCGAACACAGGAAGCTGTTGTGGGGTTTGTATTCTACATTTAACTAATGATTCCGTCTAAATTACATTATTTAGACGTTAATAAGCATAATTCAGAAGTATAGGTATAACGTCTAATGTGGCGTAACTATGTTATATAAAAAGTGCCGTAAAATGCAGAATCTACATGTTTCAAAAGTCATACACTGTTGCTAAAACTGAAAAAAAAATGCGTTAAAACTTTGAACATATACCTACAGAGTCAGCCTTGTCGCTTGGCAGTACAAACGAGCTCTCTCGCTCCAATGTAGCTGTTCGTCGGTGGGAGGGGTATACACCCCGTTCTGCGTGATTGGTTGGCCTCTCCCAGTCGACCAATAAGCACGTTGAAGCGAGAGAGAAAGGTTATACTGTGCTTCTTCTTTCTTTTTCGCATGCTTGCTCGCACTGGCAAAAGGCAAGGCTGTCTCTATAGATATATACTCGAAAGATTAAAGTGTAAAATTTCGTTACCTTCATAAGCGGTACCTACTACTTGGGTTTCATACAACCCTTTGAGTTCTGTCTTGAAAGAAAAAAGGCTTATTTTTTAGAAGACACCTAATGGTATTAAATGTTATTTTGTATTTATTAATTATTCAATAACTTTTAAAGTTATATGAAGTGGCGGCTTGTAGTTTTTAAATTTGATGATAAAAAGTGAAAACGGCATTTCATAAGAAGTGATTCGGGCAGATTTTTTTGGTTAATAGATCTAAAATATACTAATCATCTCAAGTTAGCTACATACTTATTAAGTCAGATAAATTCAGTTCCTTTGTTGTTGAAATATTTAAGAAAAATGTTTCAGAAAAGTTCATCTTTAAAGTTGATTCACTTGGAACTAGTGGCTTTTACCCCTCAACATTTAGCATTTTTGACCATAGTTGCGTCACACGAATTTCATGATTTTTTAACCCTCTCCCCCCGTCCCTATCACAACGTAATAAGCATATAAAAAGAGTTAGTACAATTCTTACGGTTTTCGTCTACCTTAAGTTTTGCGTTTAAATAATTTAGATTTTTACATGTGACGTCACAAAGCTGATGACCCCCCATACCCCTTGCCATACACACAATTTCACAATCCTCTACACCTCCCCCCCCCTTTAAGGTGTGATGTAATTTATGGATGGCCCCTCATTAGTTAAATTATATTATAATTTAAAGGCGTACACTAAAGTGCCATAATAAGAAAAATTCATAAAAAAAATTGAGTTAACCTGTCTTTATGGTTACATCAAAAATGGCAAATATCATTTCGGAAACCATTTTTTTAAAATTGTTTAGTTAAGATCTTATAATAAAAAAATAATAAAATTTAAAAATATTATAACCAAAAACAAATTTGCTAGCCGAAAAAAATTGATTATTGAAAGTAAATAAGAAACTTATTTAATAGGAAGGTACAACACAACATACTTTATTTGAGGAAGCCTACTTATTAATATAACATATGTATTTCCCAACGCCAGTGACATAACATACATATTATTAGTAAATACTCTTTCCATTTTTACTCTAGAATGACGAAAGCAAAAACTAATGATCAAAAATGTATCGCATTTGTCCAAAAAGTCATCAACCATGTTTACAGACTAAATTGATCAACGAGGTGATTTTTTTTTCATTTAATTTTGCTTATGACATTCTTAAATGAAAATGGCCATATTTTAAACATCATTAAGCACTTCCAACCACCAACAAAATGTTGATTAATTTTAAGCAAGGAAACTACGCAACTCAAATAAGTTAGTTATTGTCTTTTTTTATTGATTCCAAGTAACGAATTTTACAAAAATTCATGACATAATGTCAATGTTTTCACATTAATTTTATCTTGAAATTGGTGGTAAACTTGGTACCGGAACGTGATTAAGAATTTTGATTTTGAGTTTTATTGGGGGATTTTCTTTATTTTGTTTTAGGCGGTGTGCCAGTTTCTAGGGGTCAATAATTTGTAAGCACAGTCAGTTTTATACCCCGAAACGGTCCCAGCTTAGAGCGTGTAAAAATGAAATATTTTAGCGAGTACCCAACATGGACTTTTGATACATGAATATACAACAACAATAAAGAACATATTTACAATACCTAATCACTGCTATAAAATGTTGCCACCCTTATATTAAGGGCTAATTTAAAATCATTTTGATTTATGTGTCCTTTCGACAATACTGGGGAGTAGGATCCTTGAAATATAAAACTCCAGTTGAACAACCATAAATAATTTTTAATGAAAAGGGTTGTGAAAAAACTCTAATCACGTTTCTGCTTAAAAAATTATGTACCTACATATATTATATACCATTTCCTTTTTAATTCTAAAATATACATTTTAAGTATCTTAGGTTATTTGTGACACAAAAGTGTATCGTTAGAGTTTTACATAACTATATAACTGCATAAATGTACAAATAAAATAGTAAAAATATTGTAGGACTATTTAAATAAAAGTTTAAATATAAATGGGTTATAATCCTTTCCTGAAACAGATTTTTAATTATTAAATATAAAGATAGCTACCAATTTTAATTTAACTCCTAAGAACTATTTTTTTCTAGAACACACTGTTTTTTTAGTGGATGCTGCCTTCCCACCCAAACAGTTGTAAAACCTTGATCATCAAGGTACTTTCAAATTAAGCACATCTAAACTTTTCGAAATAGAAAATGAAGAAACTTTGTATTTCGTGCAATTTTTTTTTATTGAGACCAATATCCTAGCAGAGCGCTTTCGGTAAAACCATCATCAGTGCTATCTATAAGTAAGAATTAAACATTGAAAGCAAATTAAAGAAAGGTTTGAAATTAAGAAACTTTTATCGTTAAAAAGTTTAAACAAAAAAAACATAAATTTAAGCATTAAAGGTAAAGAAGCCAGGTAAAGTAACAACATTAGTAAACTTGGTATGAAAAGAAAAAGAAAAAAATCAAAACTTAATCGTCAAGCAGGGGTCACAGCAATTTAAGCGTACATAATATGTAAAAAGGACATCGACAAATTATCACATTACAAAATAACACTAAAACTAAAACAACTGTGAATAATCTCACATTTTCACCTTCAAAAGTGAGAATTTTAAAATTAAACCGAACTAATACACCATTTTGTGGAAAGACGGATATGTCATTATGTTACGTTAAAAAATCAGTAGTACTAAGGTGTAGAAAACGGTAGACTACAAATCCAAAAGTTTCTTTGTTTCCTATATTCTTACGTGCACACAGCCACAATCCAGGCGGGGATCCACCATTGTGGGCATTGCGGGCATGTTCACAACCCTAATTGACTAATTGTAACAGGTAGAGTCTTACTTTCACGGTCTATTGAAATGGATAGGCTAATGATAAGAAAGATGTCATAGAAGTATTACGATCGAAACGTCAAAACGCTGAGTCTGTATTTAAGCAATTATTTGCAAAGACGACAGAGCAAAAAAAATAGTTAAATGTTACATTTAATTCCTCATGTTTAATTTCGGGGCAAACAAACGGTTCCAATTATGAGGCAAAATCGGTGAAAGAGTACTTTCGGAAAATTAGTATACATCTCTATTAGATTCAAATATTAATGATTTGAAGGACAGATTATTAGTGATGAGCAAAGCAAGACCAAGACCAAGACCGGGCTAGTCTTGGTCTTGGTCTTGGTCTTGCAAGCCTGGTCTTGGTCTTGCAAGCCAAAGGAAGGTCTTGGTCTTGGTCTTGGTCTTGCACCACCCGGTCTTGGCCTTGGTCTTGGTCTTGCTGCAAGAGTCTTGCTGGTCTTGCTTTTTTTGGTATTAAAAATTTAAACTAGGTAATATTGAATAAAATATATTTTTTTAATACTTAAAAATAAATAAAGATGGAAACTATTCTTTCTGCATTAAAATTATAAAATATGCCAATTTTACTCCTACACATACGTTTGAATTATTTGATTAAAAAGCATATTTTAAATGTAGAGGTTTATTTATTTATGCTCTATTTTAAGTTGAATTGAGACACAACCTGTATTTACACATTTAGTGCCACTTAGAAACATTTTCCTGATAGGAATTATTTAATTTTTTTTTAAAGAAACATATAAAATTAAAAGAAATACAAAACTATGTACTGTGTAAGCAGAAAAAGAAACTTTTAATTTCAACCAGATATGAAGTTTTCGTGAAAATGATTCTAATATGTAAACATTGGTTTCTGATTCAAAAAAAAAGTTATCATAAAATTAGTCAAACATTTGCCGTACAAAGTTTGTACAAATACTTTATAAACATTCTGCATATACAGGGTGGCTTAATACTGTGACTTAGCTCGATATCTCCAAAAACCCGTTCATTATGGTGAAAAACGAAATATGAAAAAATTATAGAAAAAAGAAAGAATTCACTGCCACTGAAGAAAACTCCCTTATTTTTAGCTTTTAACCAAAAAAACAAAATTACGACAAAAAATCCATTTAGAAAAATCATCACCCTGTATCATATGCTGTAAAATTGTTAAACTATCATATAAAAACAATGTGAACGTAGATGGTTTTTAAATATAATTTTCGGTTTTGATAAAAATTATGTCAATATGAATCTTTTGTTACAGCATTGTTTTGCTTTTTACATCAAAACCGGAAGTGATATTTAAAATACATTTATATAAAAATTATTCCTATATGACATGAAAAATATATTTTGTATTAATTCCTCTCTTTTACATTTATATCTTAATTTTTAAAAACAATCTAATTTACTTCTTACAGTGTGGAACAAAAATAATGTTTTCTGGATTTTGAAAAGTTTTGATTTACCCTGAGTGGCATCACAAAATAGCAAATTTAAAAAAAACAGGGGGAATATGAAAGTTATTTTCATCTTCTAAACTTTTTTTTTAATTTTCTCCTGTAAACGGTTTCGGAGATATCGTGTTTTTCGGACCATTGAGTCACAATCTATTTTTTTTGAAACATGTTATTGAATTTATATAATCGTTGTTAAAGGACTGTATTAAAAATAACAAAGTGATCCATTTAATTATTATTTTTAAAGAAACCTGTTACTCATTAAATAATCGTTTTTTTTGCAGTTCTCGCCACATTTTTTGTCATTTCTGTATGAAATACCTTTTGTATATTAAATAAAAAAAATTAAATATTACAATATTTTAAAAAAGTTGCAGAAGTAAGAGTCTTGCAGGTCGGTCTTGGTCTTGCGTGGTCTTGCACTTCTCGGTCTTGGTCTTGGTCTTGCTTTTTGCTACCCGGTCTTGGTCTTGGTCTTGAGCGAAAAGGCGGTCTTGGTCTTGGTCTCGGTCTTGGTCTTGCTGCAAGACCAAGACCAAGACCGCAAGACCAAGACCGGTCTCGCTCATCACTACAGATTATCTTCGGAAGTATTCGACCTCTTTCATTTTGGATTTTTTATACCTATCCCAATTGACAGGAATTTGGTTATCGATATTGTAAAAGTTAAAAAAGCGTTTCACAAGTATCGCCAGTTCATTAGCGATAATTAATCTACATATTTAAATAAATACCGACTTTGGATGACCAAATAAAAAAGAGAATCTTAAATAATTTGGTCATACCAGAGTCGAGAGCTACACTCCCTGTCAGCGTAGCTATTGCGGAAAGATCGATTTCAACTCTCCGTAGGATCAAATCTTGGTGGCGCGCCCAATAGCACAGGACAGATTAGCTCTCTTAACTAGCCCCGATAATCTTTATATTAAGCCTGAATTTTAAATTTACGATCACTATATACTGTGTAGATTAATAAATAAATTACAAATTTAAGCTTACGCTTTAAGCTTCCCAAAGAAAGAAATAAAAATAAAAAATTTGGCCTTTCTGTACAAAGCTGCTGCTGCTATTTTTGTATGGGAAGTAGATTTTTTTTTATTATATCCGGTATATGGTTTTTTTGAGAAAGTTGCTCGGATTGATGGTCTAAACTTTAAGTCCATAGACCTAGAGCATAGACTTCATACAATGGTATGAAGGATTCGGTCAATTTCCCCAACATCCTGTATAATATAATATTATAATTAGTAAAGAATTTGTATTTTTGGATTTTTGTAACAAATATACTCAAAAACTATTAAACCGATTTTAAAATCTTTCATACCGTTAGATGTGATATATATTTGTATATCTGTATAATGATAGGTGAATTAGGGAATTTAGGGGAAAACATGTTAATAATAAAAGGGAGTTGTCAGTAGTTGTCTATGTATTGATAATATTAAATATATAACATTATAAATATTAGTAAATATTATTTATACTATTACAACCTTTACGCAGTCGGATAAAAAAAAACCAAGAACAAAAACAATGCCTAAAGAAGCGCAAGAAAAAACGAGGAAATCCGCGAAAAAACCCAACCGTCAAAAGAACAGTAGGTGCAACTGAAAGGGGGTTAAATATTGGAAGAACGCAAAAAGGTCTTTAGGTGGAATTGAAAATAGTTTTAAAAAGACATTTTAAGGCAATGCAAGAAATATGAAAATTATTACCAAAAAAAGTCCAACCAGTGGTCAAGAGGCAGAAAAAAAAAGTAGAAAATCATTCTGTAAAGGATATAAACCAAAATAATGTGGATAAAATATTTAATATTTCTAGTGCGATACCGGGGCCGGAAAAATTGACAGAAATGGTGACAATATGCAGTTTAGAGACTGGAGAAACAAAATGAAAATTATATATTATTTCAAGGACTTCCGGGCATCACATTGAGTAATTATCAGCATTATTAATATCATATTTTGTCAAGAAATTTTTAGATATATTAAAGTTTGTCTTAAAAAAATTTATTATAATGTGATTTCATCCAGGAAATATTGGGTAAGTTAAGAATACTTCAAAAAAAAAAAGGGAAAAAGGGAAGATTCTCGTTTTTTCTTTTTTAAACAGAAGACAGGAAGAAGGAGAACCTTTATGGCATTTTATAGATTTAAAAACAAATTTTTCAAAAGGAAATCCCTGCGTAAATTGTTATAATACTATTTGTGATCAAATAATTGAATCCATTAATTTATAACAAAGAGACTCAGAAAATGTCAATTATTGCCAGAAAATTGCTTAGAAGATATAGTAAAGATATGTGAATCCCGAAGAAATGGTAAAAAAAAAAAATGCGAAGAAAAAAAATAAAAGGAAATATAGGATCAAAAGTGTTTAAGATGTAAAAATAATTGGCATAAATCACTAGCTCTATGTCCAGCAAAATTTTTTTTGTAAAAAATGTAAAAAATCTGGTCACTTTACAGATTGGTGGCGAAGTAAACAAAAAATTGGGTAAACAGTGAACCAATAAAATAGATCATGTAATAATTTCGCATGTCGACTCACGCAGCAGAATCTAAAAGATCTATTAAAGTTAAATTTGTCCCGTAGAACAAATTTTGAAAAACCCAAATTATTTGTAAGCAACACCGGATAGGGGGGCCGAAGTTTGTGTTGCCGGAGAAGATTTTTTAAATAAACTAAAACTTTCAAATATGACCTAGAATACTCATCAAAAAAAACTAAAATTAGCTGACGGGCTCCATTAAATTATTGGGCACAATGGACTATAAAATTTCATATGAAAATTTAAGATCAAAAAAAATTATATATTTGAGAAGATAAAGAATTTTTGATCAGCCGAAAACTATGGGGATCTGAAAATAATAAAAGTAATTTTCCAAAACCGATTATTTAAATCTGTCCAACATAAAAAATGAGAAAATCCCAAGGTCAAAAAAAAAGGGAATTTGGGAGTTTTAAAAAACAAAACACTGGATAAATACAGTACGTTTTTAATACGTCAGAAAAATTGGAATCAGTTTGGGAAATCCAGTTCATATTCATCTAAAAGGACACCTTCTTACTCTATTTCATGTCAAGAAAAATCCCCAGTAGCCTGGAGGGAAAGGGTAAAGAAGAACTAGATGATATGTGCAGAAAAAAGAAAAAAAGCAGTAGATGATGAACCCAGTGACTTTGTAAGTCCTTTTTGTTGTCCAAAGCCAAAGGGAAAAAATAAGAATATGGTTGATTTCCAAAAAGAAATCAGTATGTAAACGCCCTTTTCAAAGCACCCGGGGAAGCAGTTTCTGATATATCGGAAAACCTCAATATTTCTCAACATTTGACGCTACCTCAGGTTATTGGCAGTTACAACTGGATGAAGAAAGCCAAAAATTAACACTTTTTTGACCCATGGGGTCGATTTAAATTTTTAAGGTCACCAATGGGTTTAGTAAGTTCTGGCGATGAATACTGTCGAAGAGGAGATGCCTTTGCTGACATTCCAAATATGCAGAAGGTAGTAGACGACATTTTATTGTATGACTCCACGTGAAAAACATTACTACATGTTAAACAGCATAGATAGATGCCCAGCTACAGGTATAACATTAAATCCAAAAAATTGTCTTTGCTCAAACAAAAATAAATTTTGTTGGATATCAAATTAACTACAATGGAATTAAAGCGATCCTAGAAAAGTAGATGCTATTCAAAAATTCCTAAACCTCAAAATCAACAGAATTGCGTTCATTTATGGGTCTTGTAAATAACTAGGTTCATTTTCTGAGGAAATAACTTTTTTTCCCTCCTTTTAAAGAAATTTGTTAAAGTTAAAAATAAATTTTTTTTTGGACAAAAACACACGATGAATCATTTAACCAAGTGAAAACATTCTTAGCCAACCCCCAATTTACCTTTTTGACCCATCTACCTATGTCTCCATACGGATGCTTCAAGATTACATGGTTAGGATACATACTATTACAAAAACATGACGAAATATGAAATTAGCAGGGGGGTTCAAGATTCTTATCCGAAACTGAGTCTAGATATGCTATGGTTGAGTTAGAACTGTTAGGGATTCTTTGGGGAGTATTAAAATGCAAAATATATTTATTAGGCTTGCATGAATTTCAAAATTTTAACAGATCACAACCGCTATTACCCATATTAAATGATAAACTTAAAATGATATTGAAAATCTAGGTTACAAAGGCTAAAAAAAAAAAATTAGGCAGATTTAATTTTATTGGAATTTGGAAAAATGGAAAAACGATGAAATTCCGGATGCTTTTCCAGACATCCTACAAACTACAAAAAGACGATCTTATAGGAGAAGAATCTAAAAAAAAACATGGAAACGCATATAATTAACAACTGTTATTGGTGCAAAGTAACCATGAATTAGAAGAAAAAGACTTATCAGATCCCAATGTTTCGAATTTAAAAAAAATCCCGCCAAAAAGGATGAAACAATATCAACTATTAAAAAAGCAAATTTCACTTGGTTTTCCAAGCAAAAAAAAGTTTTTAAAGGGAACTGAAGCCCTACTGGGATGTTCTGACGAATTAAGTTGCGAAGATGAGTTGGTGTTACCCGGATGCCCAAAATTTTTATTCTAAAAATTCAAGAAAAAAGGTTTTGGATCGTCTACTATTCTCACCAAGGAATTGAACACAAAGGCGTGTACGTCAATAATGTATTGGCCTTAATGTCCAACGACAAAAAACATTGTCGAAAGATGAGATTATGTCAAGAAAGAAGACCCCCCTGCAAAGAGAAAATCCAAAAGAACCATTACCTAATGGGCCCTTTTTATGACGTTTCTGTTGATCTTTTCGCTATGGGGGCAAAAAAATTTTATGGTTTACGTTGATCGCTTATCTGGAGGCCTATATCTGTCACTATGGAAATGCATCACCAATAATGGGAAAATTATAGATTCCCTAAGAAGATATTTTCGGGCACAGGTATTCCTTTTTAGATTACGATCCGATAATGGACCCCCGTTTGCATCATATCAATTCAAGCAATTTTTAAAATCATGGAATGTAATACATTCCACATCTACCCCCTTACTATCCTCAAGGAAATGGTCATGCGGAAGCTGCGGTCAGGCGATGAAAACATTACTAAAAAAATGTTCGAAAAAGGGCAATTGGGCGAAAATCGTTTTAGAGCCGGTTTACTAGAATGGCGAAATACTCCAAAGAGATGGACGCTCACCCGCCCAAATTTTGTAAAGGAAGACCACTTAGATCACTTACCTGCACATTATAAATTATTTTCTGCAAAATGGCAAGCTAAAGCAGATGAATGTGGCAAAAATACGAAAACTATCGTCCCAAAAAACAATTTATATTTACAAAAAGGCCCAAAAAATTTTAACCAAATTGATGTTGGGAAAAATGGTAAAATTCAAGACCCCGATACAAAATTATGGGACAAAAATTTGGGCAAATAGTTGAAGTTGGGAAATACAGAACTATACCATAAAGTTAGCAAGTGGAAGGTTCTTTCAGAAACAGAAGATTTTGAAAAAATTCCCACTTAAGGGAAATAAAGAGAAGAGTTAAAGGAAGATGTGATATATATATTTGTATATCCTGTATAATAATGATAGGTAGAATTAGGTAATTTGAGATACATGTTAATAATAAGGTAGTTGTCAGTAGTTGTCTATGTCATTGATAATATTAAATATATAACATTATAAATATTAGTAAATATTATTTATACTATTACAACATTAGATTACTACATTTTTACTGATTGTGAGTAACATAAGCTATAAGAAATAAATGTCCACTTGTGTGAAGCCAGAACATGTTGCTAGGTTTTAATAAAGTTATTTGATGTAAAATGGTGTTTAATTTAGTTTGTAAACAATGTTATCATTTAAAGATGTAAAAACTATCAAATTAAAAAATCGTTCAAAACGTAAACGTAAGTAAGTCCATGATTCTTTATGAGTCATGAGTGAGTTCGTACTCCGACTCGCACTTGGCCGATTTTTAGTTGCCTGTGCCCACAACCTTTTCCGACTGCGCCTGCCACAATCAATTTTCGTTTTCGAAATAGTCAGAAATAATAATAAGTTAATATTAAAAAAATATTTTTTAATGAAGTTTTTGTTTACATGTTAACATTTACATGTACCTGCTATAAAAAAATAAACTTTAAATTTAATTAAACCCATCAATGTATGTGTGTAGATAAACAAAAATACAATAGGTAACTTGATCTGGATATAGGTAATACTGACAAATTACATTATATATTTATACTGGGTGTCCCAAAAAAGACAAAAACGCAGATTTTGTGAAATATTGTAATTTACGTACGCCTTATCCGAAAGTTGATAAAGAAAGGTGTTAAATTTTAATTTTGCTTCTTGTAAAATTCTTTAACTAAATGACTAGCGGACAAAATTTGGGATCTGGGGCTTTTCTGAGGGAAAAAATTTAAATCTTGTCCACGCTTTTATTGTTGTCTAGAGCGTTCTACCTCACTTTTTAGATGTCGTAACTTTTTAGGCTTAGAATATTGACCTGTTCATTAAAAAAAGTTACTATACCATTCTAAAAAATGTATACTTTTTTAAGTCTCTAAAGAGCAATTCTTCGGATAAACGCATTTAATTGATTTTTAATGATTTTTGTCAAACTTGCAATATAGTTCTAACACGCTGATCAAAATTTTCGGACAAACGAAAACGCCCAACCCCTCAAATCACCCTCAAATGTCACTGGGGATTTAGGGACTTTGAGGGTGGTTTTGAGGAGGTTGGAGGCGTTTTCGGGTTTTGTGCCCTGAAAGACCTTTGATCAACGTGTTAAGAACTATCACTATAAAGTTTGAAAACAAGTAAAATTCATTTTCCATAAAAAATTGCAAGATCCTTAAAGGCGTTTATCTCGAGAATGGCTGCTCCAGAGACTTAAATAAAGTATACATTTTTGATATAGATGGATTAATAGTAACTTATTTTTAATAAACAGGTCAATATTCTAAGCTTAAAAAGTTACGACATATAAAACAAGTGAGGTAGGCCGTAGCTAAGCGCCCTCTAGTAGCAACATTAAAAGCGTGGACGAATTTAAATTTCTCGCCTCAGAAAACCCCCAGATTTTAAATTTTGTACCGCTAGGTCATTTAGTAAAGAATTATTAAGAAAAAACGAAAGCAAAATTAAAAGTTTAACACCTTATTTTGTTATTATCAACTTTCGGATAAGAGTTTACGTAAATTCATATTTCGACCAAGGAAAAGTTGCTCTGTGTCCCATTACTTTTGGGACACCCATGGGCGACAGTAACTTCCCTGCATTTTCTGTACTGTGTAAACCCATCATAATATAAAATTATAGTCCACACATATTGTCCGCCATATGGAATTTAGAATGGCATCATTTTATTTGTCTCGTCTTATTATGGACTGCATAAAAAAATAACTAGTCCGCCATCTTGGGCGGCCGCCATATTGGAGCTAGAATGACGTCATTTAGCTAACCATGCATTGTCAATCAAACTAAACATGTATGCAAAATTTCGGATTTGACTCGATCAGTGTCCAATAAGTTAAAAGGTACGTTAGTTTTGGTTAGTTCTGATTTATTTTTGAAAATCAAAATAATCTAATATAAAAAAAAATCTCAAAAAATGATAAAGAATTTTAAAACTCAAAAAAACATATCTCTATGAAATTTTTATAAAAATACTTTTAAGCAGCCTCATGGTAAAGATTTTGGACATCAAAGTGGACAGAAATCTAAAAAAAGCGATTTTTGTTCTTTTTTAGTTGGTCTACTTTGCAACAAGAATTTGTTTTCAACTTTAAAAGCTATCGTTTCAATGGAAAATTTTATTTTCTACAAAAAAGCTCTTTACCTATTTTTGCTAAAAATGCATGGATTTCAAGAATTTAGAACTTTCAAAATGATGACATTAACCCCGTTCTCAAAAACCTATAAGCCTTAATTTAATAGCATTTTGTAATGTTTTCATATCTGGACAACTAGAAGTCATATTCAATCATAAAATGTCTCTTACCAATTGGTTGCTTATTCAAATTGATAGTTAATTTCCTTTTAAGGGTATATCGGTTTCTTCTTTATTTACATGTCCTAATTAACCTGTCAGTTTATTCTACTGTATTATTTGATTTAGTTGTTAATTAAATACTCCGAAAATTGATTTTTTTAAAATTGTGTGTGTGTCTTTAGTCAGTTATTTGTCTCACAACAATAAGAAAATGCAAAATCCTGGTCATCGGCCTAAATGAACACTTCTTTTTAATGAGTTTAAATAATCTAAATAAAAACATTAAAAATTTCATGTAGGTTAATTTTCGAAAATAACCTTTATATAAACGCATTATATCCATAACCACAGTAGTCAAAGACGAAAAAGTTCGATATATTTTCACTTATAATATCCCTAGTGCATAAATTATTACCGGAAATTTTTTAGAGGTCACGAATATTTTGAAAATATTGAGTCGCGAAGGACGAGGGTATTTTCTTAAAATATTCGTGACCGAAAAAAAAATTTCCGGTAAAGTAATTTAAGCTCGTGGATATTCGGTAAGAAAATTTTGAACCCAGTATAAATTTCGAAAATGTTGGATATTTTTATTACAAATGACAAAAAGTCAAACTAACATAGTGAGGCCATGAATGACAAACAATTGAGTGTCAATACGGCAATACGGCACTACTGTCAATACGGCACTACTGTCATGGTACTACTGTCGGGTTACTTGTCATCGTGTTCGTGCAATCAAGTGCAAATTTGATTTATCATAAATAAAAGTGTTTTTTAAAATGTCCCGTTTTGGAAAGGAAAGTCAAGACATTATTAGGGAAGAAGTTCAACACTTAATTCCCGATAATACGAAAAAATCGAAACTGAATGTTTGGAAACAGTTTTTGGAATATTGTAAAGAAAAGTCCTATAATATTGATGATGAAAATATTTCTACTGAACAGCTAGCCCATGTCTTAGAAGATTACGCCTTTAATATGAAGAAACAAAATGCCGACGATTATAAAGAAAGTGTTGTAAAAGTTATGTTTAATTCCACGGCTAAGCAATTGCAAGAAATGTTTTTTAATAAATATAATAGAAAGTTTGACCCGTTTTCTGATGTTGAGTTTGTAGCATCCAGAGCAGCACGGGATGCCAAAAGACGACAACTTCAAAAGGATCCCTTAAAAAGGAAATTAAGTGCGTCGGCATTGAGCAGTGAAGAATATGAGAAAATTCTTCAAATATGGGATGAGGATTGTCCTGATGGTCTTCAACGAAAGTTTTTTTTGTTGCATCGCACGAATTAGCCTGGAGAGGTGGGGAAGGATGTTCAGCGTGTTACATATTTTTTAGAAAAAAATGACAATATGGGCAATTACACAGGACGAATAGAATACAATCCAGTTTTCCAAAGACGACCCAAGGGGGTTCGAGAAAATTGGCTGATAGTAAGTGGCTCATTACAAATACTGCTAACCCAAACATTTGCCCCGTTCGGTTATTCAAAAAATTAATCGAAAAAAGGGTAAATTCATAAAAATTAACAGATTGTTTTTAACTCCCAATGAAAACTTTAATAAGCCAAATTCAAAAAGTTGGTTCAAAAATTGCCCAATTGGAAAAATACAATTTCTACTTGGTTTAAGTCTGCAGCAAGTCACATTGGTATTGACATTAAAAAAATTAAAGTTACAAATCATTCAGGAAGAGCTACTGCAGTTTCAAATTTAGCTAAAAAAGGAGTCGGTGAACAACAACTTATTAAGATTACAGGACATAGCAATAGTCAATCCATTAAACCCTACTTGCAGCTTGATAGTACACACCATCAGAATATAGTTGAAACGATGAGGAGCAGCACTTCAAGTAGCGTTTTTAAAGAAAATTCTGACCATCAAAGTAATGTTTATAATAAATGTACGTTTAACATTACTAACAATTATAAAGCTAAACATAATTAGATTACATATTAGAAAATTAAAGAAGTACATAGGTATAATATCTAAATAGTGAAATATAAAATATATATTAAAATGTTTCTTGTTCTGGTTTAACATTGTTATAGTTTCAGTTTTTATGAAATAAATGTTATTTTCTAACTTTAGTTCTAGAGAACTTTCATAAATAATTTAAAAACATCTTATAATTTGGTTTTTTATTAACAAGACTACTAATGTTAGTGGAATATCATTTACTTTTGATAATAATTATTATTTTTAAGTAGGTAGGTACTAAAGTGTTACTTATGCTTAATAAAACATTTTTTTATTGAAATAAACTGTAAATTTCAACTTTAGTTACATAGAACCTTTATAAATAACTTAAAGACATCTCATATTTCCATCTTTTATCAACTTTAATCTACTAATATTAGTGGAACATCATTTACTTTTGATAATTATGACTCTTGAGTAGGTATCCTACTTCAAGATTTTATGTTTAACCAAATGAAGCTTTTTCTTAGTAAAACAAAATGCAAATTCCTAACTTTAGTTATATATAACCTTATAAATAACTTAAAGACATCTTATATTTCCATCTTTTATCAACGTTAATCTACTAATATTATGGAACATCAGTTACTTTTTTAAAAAATTATGACTCTTAAATACCCTACTTCAAGATTTTATGCTTAACAAATGAAGCTTTTTTCTTAGTAAATTAAAAGCAAATTCTTAACTTTAGTTACATATAACCTTTATAAATAACTTAAAGACATCTTATATTTCCATCTTTTATCAACTTTAATCACTAATATTAGTGGAACATCATTTACTTTTGATAATTATGACTTTTAAGTACCCTATTCAAGATTTTATGCTTAACAAAATGAAGCTTTTTTTTAGTAACATAAAATGCAAATTTCTAACTTTGTTGCATAGAATCTTTATAAATAATTTAAAGGCATCTTATATTTCCATCTTTTTATTACCTTTAATCTACTAATATTAGTGGAACATCAGTTACTTTTGATTATTAGTCTGAGTAAGCCCTATCTATGTCTTGTTTCGCTGATGCGTTAAAAACGTCTAGGCGGCCATGAAATGTAAAAAAGAACGTAGTAATGGCCGCCAGACTTACAAAATGTCAACTACGTAAAAAATAGATTATTAGGTACTATCTAATTATTAAAAACTGAATCGACAACAGAAAAAATATACCTAGTGTATAGTATAAAATGGCTTTAGACTTTAAAAAAATACGGATTGTGTAGTTTGTGCAAAGAATATTCAGACATTAAAAATACCATCGTCAGCTTCCCTATTTATCAAAATGCATTGAAGATCTTAACTCGAAGAAACCACGGATGAAAAACTGTTTACAAGAATCCAAGAATATCTAGTAAAATTTTCAAGTAAATTTAATAAAATATCTAAATTCAAATTAAATAAACTTGTGTCTAAATATTTTATATATTTTACTAAACATAGACATTTAAATATTCCGAGCAAATTTCAGTTTTAAGTCCTATTTATTCTCCATTAAAACGAGAAAACTTTTTGTTAGAATTTAAACATCACTTAAATTTACTTACAAACATTTGTTATTAAATTTCTTATTTAGTATTAATGTAATAAATAATTTTTTAAACATTTGACAAATCAAATTTGCATAAATTTTTATTTTTATAAGCAAAAAATATTCACATTAAGATGCTTTTTTAAGTAAAAAAATGGTAATAATTCTACATAAATAAGGCACTGTAATGCCCGCGTCATTATTTTGAATATTTTGACGTTTCAAATGTGACAGGGAAATTTCCAGTGTAATTTCGCCGGAAGTGCTAGTGGATGAATATTTCCGGAAATTTTTGTCGTTGCCATGGAGATGATTGTAAATAAAAGCTTCTGATTGGTTGGAAAGAGTAGGTTCAAAATTTTCTGAACAAAAACTCGTTGCTTCCTACAAATCTGTATACTTCGTATATATCAGACCCCTCGTTTGAATACTGTTCTCTAATCTGAGAAATGGCATCCAAACAAGGGCTGTTCGCTTTATAAATGATAACACGATAACTTTCTTCTCTTACTCACCGACGGGCTGTCTGGGATCTGTCTTTTTTTAAGTTTTTTATAAGCTTCTGCTTCAAGGAATAAGCCAATATAATTCCTTTTTAGCAACTTTTAAAAGAGCAATACGCAGTGTCAGTCTTTTGCATCCCTAAACAGTTCATCTAGAGAGGCCCTGAACGTTCCACTTTGTTCTTATCTTCATGACTAGATAGTCTAGACTGTGGAACCTACTACCTGCAGGGGTTTTTCTTCCCCTTTAAACCCCAAAATCTTTAAGTCCCGTGTTAATTAACTTTGTCTTACTTCACTTAAGATAGCCATGGCTTAACCTTTTGTGGAGTGGCTTAAGATAAAACAAAAATAATAATAGTAATTTGGTGTATAGATTTTATAAAAAATGGTCACGATATTGATACGAAATGCAGGTTATATAAGTAAACTCATAAGACTTTAGGGAGAGGAGAGTTCATGCAGAAAAAAGAAAATATACAATAAAAAAATAAAATTAATCTTGGTATAAAATATAAATGGGAAAAGACTTGACTTTTGAAATATTTTGACATTTTTTACTAATTAAAACAAATCTACAATAACACCGAAATCCTGGACTTCCATTGTCTTTAATTGTTAAATGGAACCCAACGTTTCGGTTAATAATATATCACCAGTGAGAGGAAACAATCAACAAATATCCAAATAAAACAAAACCCTCTAACTTGAACAAGATTCACTAAGACAAAACACAAGCTGTTTGACCTCCGGATTTTTTTGTACAGCTTAAATTTTTATGAAAATTTGGAATTAAGTTGCTTTTACCCTCTAGATCAAAGTTTATATATGCTTAGGGTGTGCTTTTTATTTTAAGGGGGTAAAAACCACCCCTTATGCTAAAAAATTAAAAATCCATAGAAATAGACCTTATGTAAATTAAAATCAGAGCTAAATATGAAGAATGAATCTATTTTTATGTTGTATATCTAACATTATATTTAAACATTATATCTAACATTATATTTAAACGTTTCAACCCTTAAAAATCACCCTTAATAACGAAATTCCAAAAAAAAATGTTTTTTCATTTTAAAATTATTTAATAACGCTTTTATTGTGAAAAAAAATATTTTAACAGTTTACGGTATAATAAATATTTAACTACCATAACTCAACCTTTAAATAAACACCCCTTATGTAATTTACAAAAAAAAAATTAACAAATTAAAACGATTTCATGCTAAATAATTATTGTCCCGGAAATGAAGCTAAAAATTTGCAAAACCTCGCAATTTTTGTGTCCTGCATCGATTTGTATAAAAATTTGGAATTAGGCGCTTTTAACCCTCTTCTTTAAATTCTATTTTATGGTGATGTGCGCTGTTTATTTTTTAAGGGTGAAAACTACCCCTAATTGTCAAAACTTATGGAATAACATTTTAAACCTTAGGATGGGTAAAATTTGGTCTGGATTAGTTGATTAATGATTGTTTTATGATTTAGAATACAATTTTAAAATATTTCAACCCCTTAAAAATCAACCCTTGTTAGAGCTTTAATTTAAAAAAAATATTTACCCTAAAAAAATGATTAATTTACCATAGTGATTTAATTTTAGAATGCTGTTTCCTAAAATATGTACTAAATTCATTTCGCAACTTTTCGACCCTTATAAATCAACCCTTATTATAGCTTAATTAAAGAAAAAAAAAAGATTTATTCCCAAAAAATTTATAGCTTGACAGATTTAATAATTAAGAATATTACTGCCTGAAATATTACCAATTTCATTCTTTTGCATATTTTCAATCCTTAAAAACCACCCCTTACAACATTGCAATTCTTATAAACCAATATAATAGATATAAATAGGAAAAGATAGTAGAATTAACAAAAATTATACCGGTAAAAACATAAAGTATACCGGTTTTATGGTGTATTATGAACCGAAGTGGGCTATTCGACTTTTTCGAAAAAAAAGTTGATTGGTTTTTTAAACATAGCTCCTTTAGTTTTAATGATAGAAAGTTTCTTAAAAAAAAATTTTTAGGGTTTTTTTAAGAGCTACAAGGCACTGTAAATTATATCCTTATTTCCCTTGGTTTTAAAATGGGATGAGTTTAAAGGGCTAGAATAAGGTGGTGCTCGCTCGTAAATAGATGCTTTAAACGACCATATCTGGCCAAATATTTATTGTACAGAAAAATATATGTAATAAAAAGTCTTTGCTATTAAAAAAGCTATAATTCGGTACCCTAGCATTTTTTTCGTATCTCCAGTATTGTTGAAGTTATTTTGAAGAAAATGGCTATTTTTACGAAATTGCGGAAAATCGTTTTTCACTTTAAGCTCCAATTTTTCTAAAATTAAGCATTTAAATTTGGTTAAACTTCTATAAGGTATTAATAATACATATATAAAAAGAATTGCAGAAGGGTACAGATCTATTTTAATTAAGAGGGGAATGGGGTTGTTTTTAATGATCTTTTCGTAGAAAAAAGTAGGGACCGACCTTATTTTTATCATAACTCGCTCTATTTTCATGCTAAAAACTCTTTTTTTATTTTTAAAAGAAAGTTTTATTATATACTTTAAAAAAGATCTTATATGTTTTTCTTGAAAAATGCAAACTTTTCCCGCTATTTGACTTTGAATCTTTCAAATTTAACATTTGACGAACAAAAGCCAACCATCAACAAGTCGTAGCTCGGTCTGTATTGGTTGTAGAGAAATTAAAAAAAAAGACATTTTTTCTTAGTTTTTTTATAAGCTACCATTTTGCTTCTTACAGTTTTTTTAATAAAATGCGTATTTTTAGAGTTATTTGTGAAAACCCCATTAAAAACGTCGATTTTTTCGTCGAAAAGCATTTACTTTCAATCACGAATAACTCGAAAAATATTGGTTTTACGAAAAAAATGTATGGAACATTTTTTACTTAAAAAGTACTTGCTTTATCGATTTCTGTGGTAAAAATGTAATAAAAAATTTCCACCCCCAAGATGGAGTGTCAACCGCCCCCAGGATAGAAGCACACCTCGGCATGATATAACTTTAATCCTTGGGCTATTCCCTACCCTCTGTAAAAATTTTAAGTAAATCCATGTAGGACAAAAAAAATTCTAGCCAAAATGCCTCATTTTCTAAGCTAATTTATGAGAATTCCGTTTATTAAAGGTTTTTTGAAAAAGATCCGCAGAATTACAAACGGGTATAATATTAAAACGGTATTTAAATTCCAAATCACTCCAAGAAGTATTCTTATTAAGACAAGACCAAACACAAATATTTCAAATAATTAGTACAGGAAATGAAGCATTTTGGCTCGGGATTTTTTCGTCCTATATAAATTTACCTGAAATTTTCACAGAAGGTAGGGAATAGCCCGAAAATCAAAGTTTATATCATGCCGAGAGGCACTTTTATTCTGGGGGTGGTTGCCACCCCGTTTTGAAAGTGGAAATTTGTTATTAAATTTTAACTACAGGAATCGATAAAGAAAGTAATTCCAAGTAAAAAATGTTCCATACATTTTTTTCGTAAAACTAATATTTTTCGAGTTATTCGCGATTAAAAGTAACAGTTTTTCGACGAAAACATCGAGGTTTTTAGTGATTTTTTCGCGAATAACTTTAAAAATTTGCATTTTATCAAAAAAAAACTGTAGAGAGCAAAATTGCAGCTTATAAGAAAACCTAAAAAAAAATTGTTTTTATATTTTCTCTACAACCAATATGGACCAAGGTACGGCTTTTTATTGGTAGTAAGTCAAATGCTAAATTTGAAAGATTCAAAGTCAAATAGCGGTAAAATTTTGCATTTTTGTACATTTTTTTAAAAAGTGTATTATAAGACTATTTTTTAAAAATGAAAAAATCTCTAGTATGAAAATTAAGCGAGTTATGATAAAAATAAGGTTTGGCCTAACTTTTTTCCACCAAAAAATCAGTAAAAACGATCCCCTAATTACCCTCCTAATTAAAATTGATCTTTGCCCTCCTGCAATTCTTTTTTATATATATATATATATATATATATATATATATATATATATATATATATATATATATATATATATATATATATATATATATATATATATATATATATATATAAAAATTTATTTTTTTTAACCATTTTTTAAAATTTCCTTTTTTTTTTTTTGGGAATAGGTTAATGAAATGGTGGTTTTTAAAGTTTCGCAATTATTTATTGTGTTTTTTAAGCGTAAGTATCTAAAAAAAAATTAAAATCAAAAAAAAATTAAAAAAAGAACATCACACAATATTTTTAGAGTATTAAAAGATTATTTTAAAACCCTGAAACGAATTACAATTTTAAAATCAACATTTAAAAAGTTCAAAACCTAACACAAAATCAGGTACATAAAAAAAATTAATTTAAACAGGATGCCTCCTTGGGGGTTCTAAAAATTTTTATAACTAAAAGAATTTTAAATCTATGTCCGTTTGATTTATTTTTTGATATTTTTTTTTTAAATAAAGGAACTAAAAAGGGAAAAAAGGGTTGCTATTTGCATATTTGTTTTTCGATATGCTGTATACGGGGGAAATGGTCGCTGTTATAAAATTTTTTATACAGTGTGATAAGTGTATTAATATTTGATTGTAAAACATTTAGGGGTTGATTAAATTAAAATAGATTTGACTAAGATTGTTAATATTTTTTTTTGGGGCATTTAATTTTTTTTTTTTTTTTATTTCGATCATTTTTTGATTTTATTTTTTGTAAAAATTGGGGAACTTTTTTACAGTATTTTAGTTTTCTTTTTAAAACAAATTCATGTTTGTTTGAGATTCGTGTTTATTTTGGGGAGTTCAAGCATTTTTTAATATTTGTGTCCGTTTTTTTTTTATTTTCTAACATTGTGTCGTCATTCCAATATATTTTTTTTTTTAAAATTTGGGGGTGGAATGGAGAAATTAGGTTTTTTCTTTTTTTTTTTGGGATTGGGGTTTTGGTGAAATAACGAGTTTACTAAATTATGTGCTTTATGACAAACAAAAACCCGTTATACTTGGAAAGAATTTTTTTATTTTTTGTGAAAGACCATCAATATAAGGCATAGCTATGTATTTTTTTTTTTCTTTTTAAACGGGGGGTTTTTTTTTAAATTTATTGTAAAATAAATATGTTCTTTGGTTGTGAAAAAACATCAGTTAAAAGTTAAACACAAAAAATAAAATCACACCATTTCAAAAAAAACATTCAAAAGAAATTCAAAAAGAAAAAAAATTTTTTCAAAAAAAAATCCTCAAATTAAAATCCTTAAACCGAAAAGCGAATAAAACTGTCATAATGAATTCGGTAGATTATGACGCAAAAAAAAAAATTTTTTTAAGATACAACCACCTAAAAAAAAAATTAAAACAGATAGTACAAATTCCTTTCAACTCAAAAAAAAATAATTTTTTTAAAAAAAACTTCTGAATAAAAAAGTTCTTTCAGAATGTGAGGCCAAAAATTTTATGATTCATAACGGGAAAAAACTCCCAAAATATAGGCCCTTTAAAATTTTCAAAAAAAAAGGATACCTCTAAGACCAATAGTTTCCTGATCCAATCCCCGTTTTACAAAATATCTAAATATCTTTCTAACTGTTTATCCAAAATTTGGGGGCAAAATGATTATTATATTAAAGACTCTTTCAATTTTAAACAGTTTATTGATACCGTAGATATATCAAAAAACTATTCACTAATATCTCTTGTTTTATATTTTATATACCAATATTCCAAACAATTGTTTCAAAAAAAAAAACCCAAAAAAAAAGGAATTTTTTTTAAAAAACATACATCACTTAACCTAAATGATTTTATTGAAGGCAAAAAACCTTTTTTTAAAAATAATTATTTTAAATTTTGCAAAACATTTTACCAACAATTTGGTTGTGAATTTTTGCCCATCTCTTCTACAGGGGCCCTTTTGGGGATGGAATATTTGGAAGAAAATGTAATTAAGAATCTAGTTTTTTAAATAATTTTTTTTTAAAGGTTTGTCGATGACTGTTTAACAGCAGTGCCACAAGATAAGGTTAACGATATATTAAATGCATTTAATAACTTCCATCCCAAGTTACAACCCCCAAAAGAAACAGAAAAAAAAAAACCCAAAAAAATTTTCTAGATTTCAATAATTTTAAAGATAATAAACAACAAAAACTTAAAAAAATGGTTTTTCCAAAGATACGTGGTCTGGGGGTTATCTTAATTTTAATTCTAGTCAAAAAAAAAACAAAGAAATATGTTATAATAGGTCTTACCGACCGAGCCATTTTTTGTTAACCTCTGCGGAATATCGACCAGAAATTTTACAAAAGTAAAGCAGACCTTAGTAAACAACCACTACCCCGAAAACACCATCTCAGGGTTATCAACCAAAGAACATATTTATTTTACAAAAATTTCAAAAAAAACCCCCCCAAATATGAACAAAAAAAACACAAATACATGAAATTCCTTTTTTTGATGGTCTTTCAAAAAAAATAAAACAATTCTTTCCCAAAAATATAACGTTTTGGCCCCAAAAAAAATAATTTAGTAAACCCCCATTTCACCAATCCAAAACCCCAAAAAAAAAGTTAAACTTTTAATTTTTTCCCTTCCTGTTTTAAAATTTCCTAAAAAAAGGGGAAAAAAAAAATGCTTTGAAAATAGACTAAACGGAACAAATAAAAACCCAAAAAAGCTTCCCCAAGCCCACATAAACAGAATTCAAACAAAGCAAAATTTGGGGTTTTTAAAAAAATAAAATACTGTCACAAGATTTTAATTTTAAAAAAAAACCAAAACCCAAAAAATAGAAATAAAAAGAAAAAAGCTGTCAATGACAAAAAAGATATTAAACTTGTCAAATTCATTTTAATTTAATCAACCATAAATGTTTTTTAATCAAATATTAATACACTTATCACACCAAAAATTTTTAACAGCGACCACTTCCCCCTATACAGATAAAGAAAAAAAATATAAATAGCAAAATTTTTTTTCTTTTTTTTTCCTTTATTTAAAAAAATATAGAAAAAAAAAAACAAACGGAATAGATTTAAAATTTTTTAGTTATAAAAAAAAACGAACCCAAGGAGGGGTCCTGTTTAAATTTTTTATTAAAATTCCTTTTTTTTTTGTTAGGGGAAACTTTTTAAATGTTGATTTTAAAATTGTAATTGTTTCATGGTTTACACTAATCTTTTAATACTCTAAAATATTGTGTGATGTTCTGTTTTAATTATGTTTTGATTTTAATTTTATTTTTAGATACTTACGCTTGAAAAAAAACAATAAATAATGTGCGAAACGTTGCAATAAACTACCACCATTTGCTTTATTAACCTATTCCCAAGAATAAAAAAGGAAAAAAAAATTTATATATATATATATATATATATATATATATATATATATATATATATATATATATATATATATATATATATATATATATATATATATATATATATATATATATATATATATATATATATATTATTAATACATTCTAAAAGTTTGACCAATTTAAAACCCTTATTTTCGAAAAATTAAAAATTAAAATGAAAACCGATTTTCCGCTTCGTAAAAAAATACTGGGGATACAAAAAAAAAGCTAAATTACTGAATTGTAAATTTTTTTTATTATAAAGATTTTTTTTTTTTTTGATTTTTTTTTTTTATAATGTTGTACCAATAATGTTAAACCAAATGAAATAAAATCTAATATTACAAAATTTAAAAAAGTAGTAAAGTAAATAAGATCTGACTTTTTTAAAAAATTTTGGAATTGTCTCAAGAGTTGCGGCAACGATTAGTTGTCTGACCAAACTTGGTATGGGGGTTTTTTGGGGGGGGAAAAACCCGAATCTAAAAGAATTTTTATTTGAAATCGTTTTGTCTTTGAGATTTTATCTATCTTTAAAAAAAGGAGTTTTTATTAATCACTTAAAAAAAGTCGGATATATATCCCCTAACCGAAACGTTGTGTACCATTTAACAATGAAAGTCCAAGATTTTAGTGGTTTTAAAACCCCCTTACCTTTTTTATATATATATATATATATATATATATATATATATATATATATATATATATATATATATATATATATATATATATATAAATAAAAATATATATATATATATATATATATATATATATATATATATATATATATATATTATATATATATATATATATATATATATATATATATATATATATATATATATAATAATATATATATATATATATATATATATATATCAGTAAAAAAACAAATTTTTTATCTTTTAACAAATTTAATTAGCAAAAAAAGGGGAAAATCTGTAGAAAGCCCGATTGTAAAAGATTCAGTTGTAATTAATGGTGAAATTTTCTCCGACTAATTAGGCCGAGGGGAATTTTCCCAATCATCTGTAAAACCTTATCTTAAATTGACCCTCCACTTTGTGCAAGGCCGGTCACTCCGCCACCGTAAAAAACTAATGCAAGTCAGATAAATGCTTGACACCTTAGTTTCTTTTAATTGATCCTATTAACTGTAATGATGATACTAATTTTAATCGTGTTGCTATTTATTTGTCGACTTCGTTGGGCTAAATTTTCCGCTTCGTAAAAAAATACTGGAGATTCATAAAAATGCTAAATTACTGAATTGTGAATTTTTTGATTATAAAGATTTTTCTTTTCTTAGATTTTTTTTTTATATAATGTTGTACCAATAATGTTAAACCAAATGATATAAAATCTAATATTACACAATTAAATGTAGTAAAGTAAATAAGATCTGACTTTATAAAATAATTTTGGTAATTGTCTCAAGAGTTGCGACAACGATTATTTGTCTGACCAAACTTGGTATATAGGAGTTTTTTGGGGTGCTGATCACGAATCTAAAAGAATTTTTATTTGAAATCGTTTTGTCTTTGAGATATCATCCATCATTAAAAGTTTAGTTTTTATTAATCACTTAAAAACAGTCGGATATATATCGCTAACCGAAACGTTGTGTACCATTTAACAATGAAAGTCCAAGATTTTAGTGGTATTAAACCCATAATCTTTTCTATATATATATATATATATATATATATATATATATATATATATATATATATATATATATATATATATATATATATATATATATATATATATATAGTAAAAACAAATTTTGTATCTTTTAACAAATTTAATTAATTTAATTAGCAAAGAAATGAATAATCTGTAGAAAGCCAGATTGTAAAAGATTCAGTTGTAATTAATGGTGCAATTCTCTCCGACTAATTAGGCCGACGTGCAATTCTCCAACTCATCTGTAAAACCTTATCTTAAATTGACCCTACACTTTGTGCAAGGCCGGTCACTCCGCCACCGTAAAAAACTAATGCAAGTCAGATAAATGCTTGACACCTTAGTTCCTTTTAATTGATCCTATTAACTGTAATGATGATACTAATTTTAATCGTGTTGCTATTTATTTGTCGACTTCGTTGGGCTAAATGAATTATTGGTTAATTCTTCTCTCTTCGTTATTTGCCACAAGTTTCTTTTTTAATTTTTTATTTTTTTTTCGTTTAATGCTATGGGTATCTTGCTAAAAAAAAAATACAAAAAATAAAATGACGTTTTTCTAAATCCAATATGACGGACTTCCAAAGATGGTGAACTTTGTTTTTTTCTTGCACTTCCATGATATCAGGTATAAGGTTAAGGTTTAAAGTGAGTGGACTTTTTAGGCTCTCCACTGCGACCGCTCGGTCTAATGTGGCTCACTTCTTTTTATATTTCTCCCAATAGGATCAGACTTCTAATGAATCCGGTACCAGATTGGGAGAGGGTTCTTACATCATCTCTTACTCGTGTCGCTACCGGGCACGAGCACAATATGTGTTCTGATGTGTTCTGGTGTCCCTGTCTCTTGGAGAGTATGACGAGTAGACGATTAAATCCGTCATGCCCCCCTTTCCCGGTCTAGTGACGGCCCTACCCTATGAAAACGGTCCTATCCGCTTTCTGTTTAAAGCCAGGGAACCCTTTTCCCTATAAAGGCGGTTTTGTCCGCCTTCTGTTTGGATTCAGGGATCCCTTCCTAAGCACCTGTTTGTTCGGGATGGATTTGCCCTTCCCCGTGAAACAGGCGCCAGTGACTTCAGGGGCACCTTTCGAAACGGATTCACTCGTTTCCGTCGGCGCACCTTTGTCTGCTTGTGACCTTGAATGGCACCTCTCGAAACGGATTCATCCGTTTTGGTCAGCGCACCTTTGTCACTTTTTTCCTATGAAAGCGTTTCTGTCCGCTTTCTGTTTGGAGCTAGGGAAGTAATAGTCCACCACGGCAGAGCCCCGCATTACCGCCGTAAGGCTAGATACTCTGAGAGGTCGCCCTGTATCTCGGAACACCTTGAGTTAAGCCTTGTGTTCATTTTAGCTTCGGATCCCGTTCCATACGGTGGCAACAATAGTTGCCGATAACCAGCAACTCTAGCGCATGTTCCAAAAAATCTTACTGGGCCCAACCACGACAACCACGTGTAAACACAGCGGTTGGATGATATCAACATCAAATGAAATGCAATAACTAAAAAGTAAAACACAAATTGACAGTAAAAAGCATTTTTAAAACAAACTTTTATTTACATGTACTAAAAAGAAGGAAATAAACTTGAAACTAAATAAAACCTATCAGTTTGTTATATTACACAGTTTATATGATATAAACTTTGGTCATGAGATTAATCTATTTTATATTAAAAAAAAATCTTAGAATTACTTTTGTCAAGATCAAGTTACATATTGTATTCTTGTTTACCTAAACAGGTAAATCTTAAGACAAACTTTTATATTATATACATTTTACAATGTAATAAGTTGATGAGTTTGATATAATTTAAAGTTTACTTTCTATTTTAGTAGATGTAAATAAAAGTTTTGCCTTTTGGTACTTCATTTTAGTTACTTTTTCGTAAGTTTTATATCTTCAGTTATATTATAAATAAAACACATTTTTTTCCTTTTATGTGGTTAATATGGGTAAGAAAATGCGTCAGCTAATTAATCATAACAAAGTAGTTTGTTCATAATTAGAACTTGTTTAAAGCAGAAAAATAATGATAAAAGAATAAAGCAAGAACTGGAAAATTATTTTTTGCTTCCTTTTAAATTAAATAAAATTTATCCAGGGAGACGCCACTGAGACATAAAAAGAGAAGTATCATCCCGAGTCTGTTCCAGCAACAGCGCACATCAGTCACAGGTGTTTTGTGCTGGTGGTATTAATTTCGGCGAACTTATGCTTGCCTAAGAATTAATAAAAGTTTTCGGTTTATTTTCCTGCAGGGAATTGTTTAAAAGGGGGAGTTAAATAGCAGTTTTAACGAACCCTGCATATTGAAAAACTTATTTTTAACTTCTTGTTATTCCTTGTGTTATTAAAAGAAAAAAAAAGAACTTTTCTATATTGATTTTTAGTAACTTTTAGCTTAAAAATAAAACAAGCAAAGTAAAAAAATCGGTTAGCCAATTTATTTATTAAAAAAATTAAAAGTCTTTTTACTATTACTTAACTGTTTTGATAGTTTAATGGTAGAGGTTAAACAAAATCTGTATGAACCCATGAAGGAAAGTGTTTCGGTTATTTATACGTGATGGGAATTACATTTTTTACAGTTGAACAACAGAGGTTTTAAAATCAATAAAAAAAAACATTTTTGTCAGCACAGTGACCGAATTTATGTTATTAACAACAAGTTTGCTCAATATTAAATGACGCAATTATTTTTTTATGACTATGTTAGCAATTCATTGAAAGACATGTTTTATTAATTATTTCATAGTTAATTTGCTAAAAAAAAACATTTTTTAGACACCTGTAATTTTGAGTGGAATTAATAAAATGAAACGTATGAATGCTCAAAAGTTTTGACTGGCCATCAACTTGTGCAAAAAGTAAAATTTATTTTTCTAAAATCTATATATCCCCTAAATAAAGAGTTAAATAACCCCCTTATATTTGCATTACGCATGTGCGGAAAAATGATTACTCGCGTAGACCGAATAAATACGCAGTGGGGACACTCCTCGCCCCCCAAGATAAAAGAGATCGAGCCGCTAGCTAGCGGTGGCGAGTTCAGTGCTTTGGGCATTTAAACAATACACAAACTGTCGTCAATAGTGGAGTTTTGTGTTGTAAGCGATATTTATACCTGTATTTGTGATTTTCCTTTGTGACTAGGCTATTTTTTCTATTAACTAAATAATGGTGGTCTATTGTTTAGTGGATGAATGTTTTACAAAAATGGGTGCTCATCATTCATTTTTTCGTTGTCCAAGAGATACAGAAGGGTCTGTAAAATTATTTTATCTTGATACTATTCAACAATTCTTAAATATGGAAAGTTACAACAAAAGTTCGGGCGCAAAAATAGCCAGCAGTGCTTTGACAATTATGGTCAGAGGTTTAGCTAGTAACTGGAAATTGCCAATGACAAACTTCTTTTATAAGACTTGCGCTGATAGTAACGATCCAAAAGATATTTTGTTTACAGCAATTAGAAAATTTAGGGCTATAGGTTTTAACATAATAGGATTAGTGTCCGACCAAGGTCCAAACTTCTAAAAACTGGTTAAGGCCTCACTTAAACTTAATGAAAATAATCCATTCTTTTTTGTTGATGATACCAAAATTGTATAATTATTTGATATCCCCATTTAAAATTAACAAGGAATAACTTTTTTTCCTACATTTTCGTGCTAAAAGACGACGAAACGAAAAAACAATATTTAGAAACTTTCTATAATAACGATAAAGCAAAACAATTTAAATTAGCCCCTAAATTAACCAATGACCATATATTTCCAAATAACTTTCAGAAAATAAAAGTAAAATTAGCTTCACAAGTTTTTAGCCACTCGGTGGCTACTGGCATGCATACATGTATACATTTTAATGTATTGCCTCAAGAAGCAAGCATTACAGCAAATTTTATTAAAAAAATTAACAATCTTTTTGATTTGTTAAATTCCAATAATTTTAAAAAATGCCAGGCATTTATGGGGACTAAAAAACAGTTTTAACTTCTCGAGGAAGTTTTATTATGTTTAATGATTTACAAATTCTCACTCATGGAAGAAAGAATGTAACTAATCGAGTGAAATTTATTTTTGGGTGAAAAATAACTATCAGGGCAATTATTGCATTATGGGGAATGTTAAAAGAACGTGGATATAAATATTTATTTACGCGCAATCTAAATCAAGATTGCTTAGAAAACTTTTTTGGGCAAATTCGCAATAATTCAGGAAATGTAAAAAATCCTATACCCATCCAGTTTTGTAGAGCTTTTAAAAAACTGTTCTTTTCAAAATATTTTGATAACGTTAAAGGCGCTAACTGTATGGAAGATATTAATGAGGTGTTACTAAATTGAGGTGACGACTATAATAAACAATGTTCGGTAGTATTAAACACTGGGATAACTAAATATACCCCTTTAAAAGTATTTACTTACGATTACCAAAACCTTAAAAGTCCTGAATGGCAATGGTTTAATATAAGTTACAGGGTACCTTTTAAAAAATGTCTTGGCCAACATTCTTGTGATGTTTGTTGATCTGAAAATTCTTTAAAAATATTATCCAATGAAAAAACCGTTTTCTTAAATCAAAAATCATATTTGTCCGATAAAACACAGCCCCATCAAGGGACAATGTTGACCATATTGTTTTAATGGAAAATATATTTTTAGAAAACTTTTATAGTATTGCCCATCAAAAAGGCATTGAAAATATTTTAAAATAAAAGTCATCAAAAATTAAATTTTGCCACCCTTGTGGAAATTTTCCAATAAATTATTACATTTCCTTGAATAAAGTCCAATTAAGTAGTAATATTAAATTAAATATTTAATAATAACATATTTAACAATTACATTTGTACATACATAGTTTTAAATTTTGTTATATAGGGTGTTTTATTAGCTGACCATCAAATTGTAACGAATGAACGGTGAGGTAGTATTAGGAGAAAACAGCACATAATCATAAATGGCCGAGTTTAATTATTTAATGATTTAGAGGACGTCCAAGTTTTTAAGTAATTATTTATTAAAAAAAAAACATTATTGAAACAGTTATAGAAATATAAATATAATATAAGTTGCTCAAAATGTCCTTCTTGTGCTAGATTACAGCTTTAAATAATAATTAAAAAATTAAATAAATAAATCGGACATTATATATGATTATAAGTGTGTAATATTTTTCTTTAAACTACCTCATGTTTTATTTGTCGCAATTGGTATATTTTAGTTAGTTTTGGTTAGTTAATATTGTATTTTAGTATTATTATAATAGTATAGTTATTATATGATGTCAGTATCTTATATTTTCAATTAAATTATTACCATAAAATTATATCTTTTAATTTAATACTTAATTTAATACACAACATAATTTTGTGAACACCAAAACTTAAAACAAGGTAAGTAAACAAATCTACATTATACCAATTTATGCATTTACTATTCCGCTAACCCCGGTAGAATCATACAAATAAAATAGACACTCTACGAGTGCGCGCGACCTCTGTAGGCACCGACGAGAGTGTCCCTACTGCCTATTTTAATTCGGTCTACTTTGCTATCGCCGAACATATCGTATTTACATGCGATATATGGTTTTGTTAGTATTTTTGTCTCTGGATATGAATTCGTTGTCAATTTTATTATATTTTTTAATTTTATATTTTAATTACCTTTTATTGTTCAGCAAATTACTGAAAATCTTTAAAAAAATTAAGAATTTCAAAAAGTGACGGGATCTGCAAATTCAACACATGGTTTCCGACTTAATCTTCTGCAAAATTGCTAAACATTTTTGAAAACATAATGATTTGTTATAGGTGGGGTAGCTAACACTTCATTAAAGCAAATGTATTATTTATAATGAAGTTAAAGAAATTTGAAAAACAGACTTTATTTTTCCGGTCTCTTTATATTTATTTGATTTATTTTATTTATAGTAAAATCTAAGACTTCCATTGTCTTTATTTGATAATTGATACACAACAATTCTTGGTTGGTATCTCTGGTTTACCGAAGCTTTACCGATATTTCACGGTTCAGCAACGGCTATTAGACATTTGGAATATCGATACTAGGCTTGCTAAAGACATTTTGGTTGTTTATATTTATTATAGTTTTTTTAAATTTTTTTCCCAGTGAGTTTAAAGACATATGAAAGACCATGATTTTACTGTAATTGAAACTATAACATTGTCAAACACTTTCAAAGAAACGTAAACTCTTAGTTATTGTTTACGATATATTTTTTAATAATATACCTGATTTTAATTTTAACTAGAAATATATTAAACACTTTAGTACGGATATACAAAACTACTTGGGTCTTAAATTCACGATATTTTAAATTTTAAACAAGCTGCATAAAGAGTATTTTTGCAAAATACGTCTCGGTTTTAAGTGCAACCATAAGACTACCAACACCAAAAATATCGTATGAAGAGTGAGCTGGAAAAACTAATACTATGCTGTTTTATAAAAAATAAAAAACAACAATAGCTATTACCCTTAAAACAAATAAATATTTTAATTTTTTTACGTAGCTTAATGGCATAAACATTTTAATCTTTGAGAAAATTCTTTGATTTGTCTGCTTTATCTAAAATTATCTATTTTGCGACCTCCATCTTTTTCCCTCCTACTCTTTACATGAAAAAACATACCAAAAAGTGTATATTAAAATTTTTTAATAAAATATATATATGTTATTTTAGTTGTTTTAAATGTGCATAACACAGATAAGTTTAAAATATACCGATTCAATATTAGATTAGGTATAGTACAAAGGTGTATCGGTGGAAAGTAAGACACTCAGTTTAATAAGAATCAAGGAAATCACTACAACTACGCCAGTCAACAAGTACAAAAAATGCTACTGGTGTTGTAATGACTATCCGGGAGAGTTTAAAGCATCCTCACTATCAATTCACCAATCAAAATTCTCCCCCACGTATACCTAGATTTAGGCAATAGAATGTGTCAGTTATTTTTTTAAATACATATTTACGTTCTAAACATTTTAAGCCCTAGGAAATTAGGAGTCATCCGTAAATACTCCCACGCAGTGTTGACAGATCGTGCACAATTACCCTAATTTACGGAAAATGTAAAGGCAACGTCAAAAATGTTACGCGTTAGGCAGATTTTACCATTATTTTCTTAGTAAAAGACAAAGAATTAATAAAAAAAGTGTCTTTTGCATTAAAGTGCTTATTTATTTAGCGCTGTTGCGGCTCAAGGCGCCCGCAGGCGGCATCCTAAATCTGTTTCGACCAATCTCATTGGTTCAAAGATGGCAAAGATTGCCTTAGCGTGCGCACTGGTTAGGTATCCACTTTCCGCGGCAACGATTAAGAATCGCCGTGCGCGGCAGCCGCGCTAAATGCAACCTTACAGTCGCAAATTGGCTGTTAACTGTTATTAAAAAATACCTTACCCTTTAAAGAGCTTGCAGTCTTAAAATTATAAATATTTTATTATTGATTGTATGCAACCGTTGATAATTTAATTGCTTTAAATGATATGCTCGGTAAAATTTTGGTAAAGTAAGTAAATATTTTTTAACCAAATTTAATTGTAATTCATTAAAAATATATATTTTTTTAAATCACATAATCATGTAATAAAAAGAGAATTTAAAAGAAAATGGCATGCGGCATGTGATCTAAATATATAGTCTACATGTAAACGAGTTTTACGAGATTCTAGGAAATCCGGTAATTATAAACCCACCACCATTGACGTTTAAGGAGGGGGGTGGCCGGGGTCCAACCCAGATTAATCTTTTTGAAAAAAACGAATAAAAAAATATGCATGATATTTTTCATTTAATATTTGCGATATATTTAGCTTTAGATGCAATAACGTAAAATACTGCATTTGCTTTGAAGTCTTGTCAATTTACATTCTGTTTAGTTGGCCTTATCATTTTTTTATTAAATATAGATCATTAAAAAAAATATTTAAGAGAATATTGTGAATAATGGGTCCCAAAGTCGACAAATTTCTTGAAGTCCCTTATTCAAATGATCACTGTATACTGTAAAATTCAATTCAATGCGGTGTTAAGTTCTTGCCATTACCGAATTCATTAAAGATTGAAAGGAAGATGTCAAATAGGGTCATGATTCGAATGACTGAAAAACTGAGGGGGCCTGATAATTTGGGATCTCAGTTTTATTGATAAGGTGGGACCTAAGCATAGAGATTTATTCAAAATTGTTTTCTTTTTAGGTAGCGTTTATTATCTGCATCAGTGGATTGTTATCCAATACTCCCTCTATGCTCAACATAGTACATACTACTATCATAAGCCTAAACAGGTGAAATTAAAATGCGTGCAAAAATATGCTTGAGATATGTTTTGTCATAATTTATAATAATACTTTAAATAATATATTGTTTTATTTTGAAACTCAATTTACTAATTATTTTTGACAATATTTTAATGGTTTCCTTTTAAGATATGTTCTACTTATAGTTTTGTAGTAATTGTAAAGAAAGGATATGTAAACTTCTTTACGTGCCTACAATTTTTTTACTAAGTTGTCTTGCTTAAAACTGTGTTGCAAGTTCAGTTCGAGGCATTCGAGAATTACTGGCGAGGGGCTAAAAAGTCCAAACGTGTTTATTTGATTAGAATATTTCTTTAACACTGTCTAAGGTCGCTTAGGCAACCAAGAGGACCCCATGAGCTTGGAGGCCCCGGGGCACTGCCTCGGCTAGCTCTCCGATAGCTACGCCACTGGGGACTGTTCACGAAATATGCAAGCCCACGTACTAACATACCGTGGGCCCCTTAAATTAGGTGGGAGGTAGGTAAGGTGCCAAAAAATGTTTTCTGGGTGGAGCCAAATATCACAAAAAATTACCTTGTTTATTATCTATAGTTTTGTGTCGAATTCATCTTTAAGTATGTTTTCGTTGGGATTCTCGCCTTGAAATTGTTTAGAAAATGAGACCACCTCGGTCACGGTCCCAGGGTATAGCGAGCTAAGCCTGCTCCCTATTGACCCCTTTGAACTTGCAGAGCTCCAGCAACCAATAAGAAGAAAAAACTTTTCATAAAACATAAAAAATCAAAAACACTAATTTACGTTTCGGTGGCAATTCGGCCACTGTTGTCAGTATTAAATTAAAAGAAATAATAGAACTTTAAACTAAATTTCAGAGCTGAAGCGGATCCTTCAAAAAAGGAATCTATTCACGGATCCGGATCCTCGTAAAGGTATCGAATCATCAATACGAATCACGATTCCTTTTTTAAGAAAAAAATAAATCGAATCCAGGGAATTGATTATTGATTACCATACAAATATTAATTACGATACTAATGATACTATATAATTCAGATGATTAAAGCATAAATTCTTAAATTTAGTTTATATTTCTATTTGTTCTTTAACCTTTTTAGACAGGAAAACCATTTCTTACAAGCAGCTGTAGAAACAGGAAATGTATGTATGATTTTCATGAGGGTAAGCAAATAATCATATTATAGGTTTGTAAAAGCTTAAAACATCCTTTTACAGAGTTTATTTTAACAGAACTGTAAACTTTTAAAACAGAATCTATTTAAAATCAAATTAATTTTTGGGGTGGCCCCGGGCCGCCTCTGGTCCCTCCTTAGCGTCGCCATTAATTTACAGGGTACTTAAAGAATTAAATATTTGGGGGAAAAAATCTCTGCAGGAAACGGGTTCCACAGTCTAGACACTCTAGGAATAAAGAAACAAACAAAGCGAAAAATCCGGGCCTTTCAGATAGACTGTTAAGTATTGAATGTGAGTGTCAATAAATGGTATTATTATTGAGTGCTACATGAGAAAGAATTATATAGTCTAGTTCCTCAAAACAGAAGCCGTTGAAATAACTTTAAAAGTGACAAATCCGTTATACCTTTCGGTTTAATTACTTTTACTTGCAACTCTCCCAACCGCTGTTCACACATCGTCGTTGTGGTTGGGCCCAGTAGGATCTTTTGGAAAATGCGCTAGAGTTGCTGGTTATCGGCAATCTTTTGACTAGCGTATGGCAAGGGGTCCGAAGCTTAGATGAACACAAGGCTTAACTCAAGGTGTTAGCATACCGTGCTAATGAGTGAATGGCATCCTGTGCCTTAAACAGGTGTCTCCAACGCTGCCTCTGAGATACAGGGCGACCTCTCAGAGTATCTAGCTTTACTGCGGTAATGCGGGCTCTGCCGTGGTGGACTATTACTTCCCTAGCTCCAAACAGAAAGCGGACAGAACCGCTTTCATAGGAAAAAAGTGACGGAGGTGCGCTGAACGAAACGGATAAATTCGTTTCGAGAGGTGCCACCCAAGGTCACAAGCAGACAAAGGTGCCCCTGAAGTCACCGGCGCCTGTTTCACGGAGAAGGGCTAATCCATCCCGAACAAACAGGTGCTTAGGAAGGGATCCCTGAATCCAAACAGAAGGCGGACAGAACCGCCTTTATAGGGAAAAGGGTATTTTAAACTTTTATAATCCGGAATTTTAAAAAATCTAGCTTTAACCCAAGATTTAAAAAAACAAAGTTTGTGAGATTTAAAGGTTAGGGTTTCTTAGTATAAAAAAGGAGGTCTTAGTACCCAGTTAAATTGGTTCGATTTTATAAGTAGAAATAAATTATTAAAAAAATCATTTAGCTAGTTTATTGTAATTAGGTGCGCCAACCAATTTAAAAATAGAAATGTTGAAAACCTGGTGATACCCATGTAAACGAAATTCGGGTTTGTTTTATATTGCACCTCTAAAAAGTAAATTTGGATTGCCATAAACAAAAAACAAATCATAACAACCACAACCATTGACCACAAGACTTTGATAATCTTAAAAAAATGGGTTTAAGATGTTAAAGTAAAATGTTTGGTTTAGTATATAATTGTACGAAACGTAAATAATTATTTATTAAAAAAACTGTATGTGAAAATAAAGCAATATCAATTTAATGGAGAGACACACACTCTGGTCTGCTTAACCCAAAGCAGCTGTGTTAAGCAGATAATTAATATTTTTATGTTTTAAATATTCAACAGGCGTGATTCTGATTCATAAAGGGTACTTTTTATTTATACCAAAAATTACACTAATACCATAAAAGGAACGAAAACCTTATTGCAGTTGTAAAACTTTTTACCGTGGTCTTGGTTAAAAAAACGTTTTTTCGTTTAAATCATATCTGTAAATAAACCATTCGATCCAACTCCCTTTAAAAGGCTAATGAAAAGCGCTCTAAGGACGGCTTAAGTCAGTAATTAGTCCCATCTGGCGGCAGCCTCATCGTCGTGCAAGTAATAGACGAATGCTGCCCTCACACATGAGCCTGTTGTTTTCGTAATGCACTTTGACTAATTGCTTATCTCAATTAAGGCGGGATTAATACTTTTCGCAATGTAATACTCATAGATTTAAATAAAAAAAACATATGGGATATTTTTTCTTAGCAAATATGTTGGCAATGTGGATAAATTATTATTATTAATATTTTTATTATGTAAGTAAAAGAAAAATGATTGCCATTCGGTTTATTTTCTAATAATGGATTTTACCTTTGGACCGTACCAGAACACTTTTTTTCAAATACTACTGTTTTGTAGTTTTATATTGTCCCTCTTTGTTTATAGTACACAACGTGGTGGTTGATTGAGTAACTTTAATCGTTATTAAATGAATACTTACTAATTTTACCAAAGACCTAAAGGATAACTGGTATTTGAAAAAATTAATCGAAGAAACCACAGACAAATACAAAGGCAAACCATACCTCCGAACAAACAAAACGGAACAACAACGGAAACAGTTTTATCGATAACCAAAAATAAATATTTTTTTAGAAAAGTTGGACGTTTTGATTCACCATATAACATATATACTGCATTTAAATCTAATAAACTCTGAAAAACGTCTTTACTAAAACCAAGCCAGACAATTTTAACACAAAATCTGCATTTACAAGATACCCTGTTGATGTGGTAAAATATATATCAGGAAAACCAAAAGACCGCTTAATGCTAGGGTTAAAAAACACTAACAGAAAAATGGGCTACACATCAAGATCAGGTAATGCTGGTTGGCCAAAGCGATATTAATATATACTCGTCTAAGGCAAAATATAAGGAAGCGGCTTTTACACCAAATAACAGAAATATATTTAGTAAAGCCAGTGCAGATATTGGGCCCCTCTGATGTTCTCTCTTGACTAAAAAAAATTATTAAAACTTCTGAACAACTTCGTGAACACAGATTAGTATACCTACAAGAGCGTAAATATAGGAACTCGAGCTTGGTGTTCAATTAATAACGGTTAAAAATAATTAATTGACCAAAACGTTGTGTTCTACAAACAAATAAAGCCAATGGAACTTTACGAAAACAGTATTATTGAAACCACAACATTGTCTAATACCTTCGAAAAAGACCTTTGTCTTATTTTTCAGAATGTTGTTTCCCGATTAAAAATAGCAAGCTTCTAAAGTAAGCTACATTTTTTATACTTAATTAGGAGCATACTGTTTAGCAGTACTTTGGTAGTACGATGGTCAATAGGTGATTTTTTTCTAAAAATAAAATACCTTTGCACTTAGCATGCTTGCAGAATGTCTATTTAACAAACAATACAAAAGCTTTTTTTTCTTGCCTATCGACAATATAGGTAATTCCGAATTTCATCACAAAAGTACCACAGTGGAACTTCTTTCCTCTGTCTCACACAGCAAAATAAGTCTCTTGAGTTCCTTGGTGAATCCCAGATCGTTGCCCTTGACATTATCAAAGCTTTTGACAATATGCTAATCATTAGGCTTTAGGCCCTCGCAAAAACCCTTGGAATTAAAAGTCCTTTTTAATCGACTTAAAAAAAAGGTTATCAATTTGACACGTATGTATGCCATATTAAAATTGCAAAATATTTACATTTGATATTCTATTGGGGCTTCAAAACAAAATAAATATTAAAAATTGTATAGGTGAATGTATGTATGTTTATATGTACCTATATATGTTTGTATGTATGTTTGTAAGTATGTTTGTATATTTGTATGTTTGTATGTTTTTATGTTTGCATTTTTGTAAGGTTTGTACGTTTTTCGGTTTGTATGTTTGTCCGTTTATATGTTCGTTGGTTTGTATGTTTTTTGGTTTGTCGGTTTGTCAGTTTGACGGTTTGTCGATTTGACTATTTGACGGTTTGTCGGTTTGTTTGTTTGAATGTTTGTATGTTTGTATGTTTGTATGTTTGTATGTTTGTATGTTTGTATGTTTGTATGTTTGTATGTTTGTATGTTTGTATGTTTGTATGTTTGTATGTTTGTATGTTTGTATGTTTGAATGTTTGTATGTTTGTTTTTGTTTGTATGTTTGTATGTTTGTATGTTTGTATGTGTTGTGAATGTTTGTATGTTTGTATGTTTGTATGTTTGTATGTTTGTATGTTTGTATGTTTGTATGTTTGTATGTTTGTATGTTTGTATGTTTGTATGTTTGTATGTTTGTATGTTTGTATGTTTGTATGTTTGTATGTTTGTATGTTTGTATGTTTGTATGTTTGTATGTTTGTATGTTTGTATGTTGATGTTTGTATTTGTATGTTTGTATGTTTGTATGTTGTATGTTTGTATGTTTGTATGTTTGTATGTTTGTATGTTTGTATGTTTGTATGTTTGTATGTTTGTATGTTTGTATGTTTGTATGTTTGTAGTTTGTATGTTTGTATGTTTGTATGTTTGTATGTTTGTATGTTTGTATGTTTGTATGTTTGTATGTTTGTATGTTTGTATGTTTGTATGTTTGTATGTTTGTATGTTTGTATGTTTGTATGTTTGTATGTTTCATATGTTATGTTTGTATGTTGTATTTGTATTGTATGTTTGTATGTTTGTATGTTTGTATGTTTTATGTTTGTATGTTTGTATGTTTGTTTATGTGTTGTATGTTCGTATGTTGATGTTGTATGTTTGTATGTTATTGTAGTAGATTGTATGTTTGTATGTTTATGTTTGTATGTGTGTATGTTTGTATGTTGTGATTGTATGTGATGATTGCATGTTTGTATGTTTGTATGTTTGTATGTTTGTATGTTTGTATGTTTGTATGTTTGTATGTTTGTATGTTTGTATGTTTGTATGTTTGTATGTTTGTATGTTTGTATGTTTGTATGTTTGTATGTTTGTATCGTTTGTATCTTTGTATCGTTTGTATTTTGTATCTTTGTTTTTGTATGTTTGTATGTTTTGTATGTTTATTTCATGTTTGTATGTTTGTTTGTTTGTTTTATTATGTTTGTATGTTTGTATGTTTGTATGTTTGCATGTTTGTATGTTTGTTTGTTTGTTTATTTGTTTGTTTGTTTGTATGTTTGTATGTTTGTATGTTTGTATGTTTGTATGTTTGTATGTTTGTATGTTTGTATGTTTGTATGTTTGTATGTTTGTATGTTTGTATGTTTGTATGTTTGTATGTTTGTATGTTTGTATGTTTGTATGTTTGTATGTTTGTATGTTTGTATGTTTGTATGTTTGTATGTTTGTATGTTTGTATGTTTGTATGTTTGTATGTTTGTATGTTTGTATGTTTGTCTACGTATTTCTCCAAAACTAATAATCGAATTGAGACCTTTTTTTTAGAAATAGGTACAAAGCAAATTATGGGTCTACATTTTTTGAAGGATGGTTCCAGCAAATCCATCAAGTATGAATATTAATTAAAATAAAAACAAGGGCTTTGCTGACACCAACCTCAAAAAAATTGTGGGCTCCTAATTTGTTCTTATCTACTTTTGATTTCGTTATTGTTGATTAATTTATTGTATATATAAAAAATAGTATTTAATAATTTTAGGTTATTTTTTTTTAAAGTAAGTCTTCTTTTTAAAACCTTTTATTATATTCTCTTGATGTATATTATACCATTATGTGGTTTACCAGACGATGAATAATTTACTATTATCAATATTTTAGCAAGACGGCCTTGACATTAAAACATAACCCAAATTGACATTCAAGAGAATGTTGTTATGAAAGTGTTTTTCCCTGCAAGGTATGCGTAAAATTTAAGAATGGAAGCCAGTCGACTGAAACGACGGCGACGGGGAAGTGATAAAACAAAGTAAGAGGAACATTATTCGTTTAACATAAAATTAACTATACATATTCTTTCCTTTGGTTCTTATTAAGCGACTTCATTTTTTATCTTTTTAATCTTTAATTCCTATTTACAATATGGTACCTATGTATAGTTTGTCTCAAATATACATGTTTGATAATTTTATAATAGGGCCGGTTATCCTACTTTTTGTGTTTTGCAAGGACGAAAATAATAAGTATAAAAAAGTGCTTAACTGTTTGCTTTCATGTCTGGACGAGCGTGGGTTTAATTACCTGCACATTGATACTGTATTTTTAAGTATAAATAACACAATGATAATATATAAATGTATATTAAACTATTTTAAAAGGTTTTAATTTCAAGTGTCATAAGGATTTATTAGAAAAAGCTTATTTAGGCTCACAGTAGTGCACCCTTCCAAGTTCCGGCCTACGGCACAAATTTCTGTATTGTACACGAAATGTTTTAGCCTATTTACCCCCCTATCATAACGTTCGTCTCGCTTCACATAAAGTAATTTGGTATGTTAAAATATTCTAATTAGGTACCTGTAAAAAAATTTCGTAATTTATGTCAAATGATCTCTGAGATATTTAATTTTAAAAATCGCCTAATTTACTATTGACTGACTGATGGGGCACTTCCTAAGGGAGTAAAAACTTAAGCTTTGGTTTGTACTTAGTACATGTAAATACAGACAAAAGTAAAACAAAAATTCTGAAAACTGCACATTTTTATTTGAAACGCCCTGAAATAGGACCATACTACTGTATATTTAGAGGGTATTTAAAAATTTTGCAACCAGAATAAACCTGAGTTTCTGAGGTCACAATTGTTTTGGAATTTAAAATTCTAGCAGGATTTTATTTACCAAGCAAAGAAAATTACCAACATAGCAAGGTATACTGAGAAAACAGACATCGCTCCTTTCCCATTTTTTAAATTTACTGAACTCAGAAGAAAGGAGAAGACATCTTATTAAAAACACATATGTAAAATAAGGGCTAAGTTCCTATCAACAAATCTCGACCTTTCAAGTACTGAGTTCTGTCCACAATTTTGTTCCACTCTTTTTGACTTCGTACTGATTTATCAGTATTACTAAAAAAATTATCTATAATATTGAAAAAATTATTTCACAAGTAATGAGTTATTGCCCATTCCCATTATGGTCGCAACTAGGCTCATTTTATAGTTTTCAAGTCAAGATGGTTTTTATATTTGTTAGTCAAATACCTTGAGTGCTCTTGATTTATTATAAATCTGTTCGTTATTCAGAAATAGTGTACAACACTTTTTTACGTAAGCCCTCTCATAAAAGGTGTAATTTAGGACTACAGGGGTAGAAAAAGTGTACAATAGTGTAAAATATTTCTTAATAACAAACAGACCATATCTTGCAAAGACAGATTATGCCAGGCAAGTTAGCACCGCAAACACCTTTGATATGAACTAAAAATCGACCATAAACTAAAGTCGAATGTAGACGGTAAACTGCCATAATAATTTAAATTTTCCTTTAAAACTTTTTGACAGTGTTATTATATTTTTAATTAAAAAAGTTTTTAGAATTGCCATAATGTTTTAAAAGAAAATTAATTTATTTTATTTATTGTTTAATTAACAATTAACTAATTTTTCACATTTTTTGACTTATCTTACTTTATACGCGCTAATTTAAGGATGCGTTAATGCTAAATAACTTGTTTTGCTTCATGATTCAACAATAATATTTAACTATCAAAACTAAAGTAAGCAAAGATGTAAATGTATTAAATTCCTTTGAGGTTAAAATTGTTTGCTTAATCCCAAATTTATGGGGCATAAACAGTCCCAAGTTTCTTTTTAAAGTTCTCCAACAAAAAAACAATATAATATTATCGGAACAAAAATCTATGTAAGTTGTGGACATTTGATAATATAATAGCAATAATAATTACCGTCGACCGATTGAAGCCAAAACTAATTAATCTTGTTCACAAGGGACTGTAGAACCCAGTACCATAGTTTAACTAGAAGGTCGAAACTTCGAACTAAGGATTTCTGGGAGAAATGGCATCATGATACCTGAGTTGTCTAGAACGCATGTCAAGCGATTGGGGCCGCGCAAGAAATGACACCAGCCAATAATGACGGTCCAAAGATTATCATAGCTTTGCCAGACTTAGTCCAGAAAAAGGAGCTGAAAAAAGTGCAAAACCTGGCATTTTTTTAAAAATGCATAGTTTGCATAAAAATTTTGGGATTAAGCGTATTTCCTTTTATCCTCCTCTTTAAAATCTATATTATGCAGATGGGCTCTTTATTTTTTAGGGGTGAAAACTACCCTTTATTGCTAAAACTTATAAAACAGTACATTAAAGCTTAAGTTGAGTAAAATTTGACTCAAATGAGCTGAAAAAGTAGTAAAGTAGTATTTTGTTTCTTTGAAATACTTCAGTCCTTTACAACCCCTATTATGATTTTTTAAAAAATTATTTACCCTAAAAAATTAATATATTACCACAGTGTTGTCTTCTTTATGTTGAAGGTCGCTTTTTATTTTTTTAGGGGTGAAAAGTACCTCTTATTGCAAAAACTTTCAAAACTTTTATATTAAAGCTTAAGTCACATAAAATTAGGCTTATATAAATTAACAATTGGGTATTTATTTCCTTAAAATATTATTTAATTTATTCCAACCCTTAAAAATATACCCTTATTATGATACAATAAAAACAAATTTTTAACCCTCCAAACATTAACGTATTGTCCCAGAGTTGTAATTAAAAGATGTGAGTGAGCAAAAGGATAACTAAATTAATTTTGTAATTTTTTTAATTCTTAAAAATTCTCCCCTTACGATAGTACAATGCAAAAAATAGTACAAAACCGCGTTTTTTTTTTAAATGCATCGAATCGCTTTTAGAAAGCTTAAAAAATTATTTTTTAAGCATAACTTCTTCAGTTTTTGTGAAAAAAGTTCTTTAAAAAACCGTTCAAGAGCTATAAGGTCGTATATATTAAAACTGTTTAAAGCCCTTATTGTTTTAAAGTGGTGAGTTTAAAGGGCTGAGACAAGGTATGCTCGTCTATATACACGCGTTTTAAACGTTTATATCCCACTTAATTTCCATCGGAGAGTAAATTAAATTAAAAAAAAAAATACATTTAATTCAAAAAGTTACAATTTGATACCTTTTTACGTATCTCTTGGCTTTTGAGTTATTTTTAAGAAAAGGTAATTTTTATTAAAATTCTGAAATTTAATTTTCACTTGCAGCTCCATTTTCTTTAAAATTAAGCAGTTTAAATCGGTTAAAATTTTAGAATGTATTTATGATACATAGATAAAGAAAACTGATAAAGGGCTACGACTCATTGTAATTAGGGTGGTAATTAGCGGGTTGTTTCAAAGATTTTTGCACTCAAAAAATTTTGGTCTAACCTTATTTTAATCATAACCCACTTAACCTTTATAATAAATACCCTTTTTTTAAAAGAAGAGTCTTTGCAAATTCTACTCTTGTAATTAGGGTGGTAATTAAGGGGTTGTTTTCGAAGATTTTTGCACTCAAAAAATTTTGGTCTAACCTTATTTTAATCATAACTCATAAATACCCTTTTTTTTTAAAGGGTCTTTGCAAATTCTTCAAAAAAGTTATTATATTAGTTTTCCTTGAAAAATACGTAGATTTTGCGTTATTTGCCTTTGAAACTTGTGTGTTTGGTGAATAACAGCTATCCTTTAACAAACCACAACTTGGTTTGTATTGGTCCCACAGCAATCACAAAAAAAAACATTTTATTCGTTTTTTTAAACTACAATATTGTCATTTACAGCTGTTTTGATAAAATGCATACTTATCGAGTTATTTGCAAAAATAGATTAATAACGTTGATTTTTATCGACGAAAAGTTTTGACTTTCGATCACAAAGAACTCAAAAAGTAAAAAAATGCATAGAACATTTTTTGCTGTGGTCAAAATATAAAAAAATTCAACCACCCCCAAGATAAAGGCGCCCTTCGGCATGATATAAATTTTGATCCTTGGACTTTTCCTTACCTACTGTCAAAATTTCAAGTCATTCCTTGCCTTTTGAAAAAATTTCTAAGCAAAATGGTCCATTTTATGGCCTAACCAGGATCTGTACCAAGAAAAGAGCTCCACGGGTCGCAGGGCGCGAGGACGCACTTTTACTAAATTTCTTTTTATACAAAATTGGTAATTTTTGACACTTGACTTGACTATTAAAGAAGATTTTATTATAATAAGCAACAAAACGTTGCCGATAAAAACTATCTTGTCAAAAAATCGTGGAAATCGAAGGAAAAGGTTAAAAAAATGTTTTGTAGCGATTAAAAATATTTTATTATCCACAAAAATGTTACCACCAAATGGCAAAAAAATAAAGGACAATTATAGGTATAACAATTCTCATAACCCTGAAAAATAAAAATAAAATTATTGAAACGAAAATTTTTTTCTTTACAAGAACCCTTATTGACCTAAAAAGTGCTGACTCTTAAAAAGTTTTATTTTATTCATAAAATGTTTTTTAGAAGCCTAAAAAAAACATTTCATGCATAGAAAAATGAATAATTAATTTTTTTTAATACGTCATATATAATCTAAAGAAACCTTTTCCAAATATTTCGGGTTGCAAAATTTAAATTACTTTAATATTAATTATTATTTAAGTTTAAATAAATTTTAAGTGGGCTTTTTTTTTCTTGAGTTTGTTTTAGGTAATCTGCGAGTCCCTATGGCTCAATCGATTCTGTAAAAGCATGAAATCTATGCCTTGGGACCAGGACCCAAGCAGTCGCTTCTGGCGAGTACTCTGTCAGTTTAAAATTTAAATGAAATTGAAAGAAAGTATTTTCTTGTGATTTTTATTTTTGTTACCATGCAAAAAGTTTTAATCCTTAATTTACTTATTGTATTAACGTTAATTAAATACTTAATAGGTTATTATGCTATAATTTCTTTCACCTGAAAGAAGGCAAACAACTTTACATCTTTTATGCAGAAATAAAAGTTAATTAATACCGTTATTCTGAATAAAATACCGAACTTTTACTTTGGGATGTTTTAGACATCTGTTGTTTGCTCAACGATTATAAATGTTAGTTGTGAATGTCAAATGTACTATTAGTAGTAACTTTAACTGATCTTAGATTTTAAATTTGTGTCGTTGCAACCTAAGTTTCTAAATTATAAAAATGTTTTATAGTTAAGTGGCGGACTCATGTTTTTAGAAGTTAAAATTAAGTTTTTAGGAATTTTGATATAAAAACTAAGGAGATTCCAAGAACTGGATAACTAAAAGTCCTTAGAAGCTCCCAAGTTTTTATAAAAAATTGTTAAAAATTTAATTTTTAATTATATTTTTTATTTAAGGGGTCAGTCTACTCGGTAATTTTTTTTTTTTTTTTTTTTCTATTATTAGAAAGTTTATGCATTTAACAACATTATCTGAAAGTTTTAAATGATCCGAGCATTCTAAATGTACTTTTCTGCTTCATACGTTTTATTATCCAAGCGCGACAAAGCGCGCATAGCTTTAACAAACCGCCAATCATCAAAAACTTCCAAAGAAGGCAGAATAAAGCTTAGAGAAGATAAATTAGATAAAAGTCAAATCCTGGAGGAAGCAGAAGAAATTTTGTATGGTGCAGGCATCGACGATAAGATATTGGTAAGATTTTTTCAGTTTTTCAAAAAAAATTTAAACGCGTTTATCTCGAAACTATGTAACTAACTAACTAAACCGATTCTTATGAAATTTTAACCAGATAATTCTTAGATGTATGAGTTCGATTCGACCCACAATCATCTCAAAATTTTAAGTTTTACTAATTTTTTTAAAGCAAAAGCCCCAAAAAACACTTTTTTAATATATTTTTTCTACGCAAAAAATCGTTTATTATATGAAAAATTTATTGATTGTAGGTCGAATTGAACCCACTGTTATACCTAATCTAACGCCACTAAATGTTTTTATTTCAGATGATTCTTTCCAGAGATATGGACAACGTAACTCACATGTCTACTTTTGGAAGCGTTACCATTACCTATAATTATTATGTATACAAAATGTTTAAAATTTAAAAAAACAAATTTTCCTAGCAGCTCGAGAGTGTTTATTAAGCCCAATATCTTTTTTATTAATAACTTTAATAGAAGCTTGAAAAAAAAGTGAAAATACCGTTTTTTCAGAGCACGACCTTAAGTTAATCTTAATAATGGTGGCAGACTTGCCACCAAACGTAAATAAAGGTTTGATTTTTTTTTGATTTTTGGGGTGTTTTTTTCTGTTTCAGGTGATATGCAGGTTCATAGAGATCAATAGGGCTGAACACACTTAGTCGCTGTACCCCTGGACCGGGACCGAAGCGGTCCATTATATAAAAAAAAATTTGGCGAGTAAACCCAACAAAAACCTATCTAAACTAAATTCTAGTCTTATATAAAGTGCCGATGCCGTATAAAGTCCTTTATTAGTCTACATTATTAAAGTCCTGTATTAATAACTTGCCACATTAGAAGGCAACTGTCCCAAAAAATAACAATTGCTTATGTAAAGACGCGTTGCAAAAAGATAATGGTGCTTCTTAAAAAGTACTATTTAAAGTTTTTTATTTTTGTGGTATTTATTAAATCATTATCACGAATGTAAAACAAGTGTTCCAAATTTCTTAAAGGATTGTAAGAGTCTATGTAATATGGCTATTTACTTACATATAAATATATACAAGTGACAAAGGTGCGCTGACCGAAACGGATAAATCCGTTTCGACAGGTGCCACTCAAGGTCACAAGCAGACAAAGGTGTACGACCAAAACGGTTGAATCCGTTTCGTAAGGTGCCCCTGAAGTCACCGGCGCCTGGTTCACGGGAAAGGACTAATCCATCCCGAACAAACAGTTCCTTAGGAAGGGTTCCCAGGGACGCTATTCTTGACCATTCGCATCTTTCACGATCCGTCAAATATGTTGATAAATTAAATGACAATTCGACGGATTCTGAAAGATGCGAACGACCAAGAATAGTGCTCCTGAATCTAAACAGAAGGCGGACTGAACCGCCTTTATAGGAAAAAGGGTTCCCTGGCTTTAAACAGAAAGCGAATGGGACCGTTTTTATAGGATAAGGCCGGAGATGCGGGCTCAGAAAGAACATTTGGTTCCTGTAACAAGGACCTGGTAGCTACCCACGTCACTAGACCGGGAGAGGCGGGCATGATGGATCTAATCGTCTGCTCGTCATACTCTCTAGGAGACAGGGACACCAGAACACATCAGAACACATTGTGCTCGTGTCCGGTAGCGACACGAGTAAGAGGAGATGTAAAAACTCTCTCCTAATCTGGTATTGGATTCATTAGAAGTCCGATCCTATTGGGAGAAATTTAAAATTACTTTAAACCTACCTACCTACCTACATATATTTTAATTTATTTTTATATCAACACCTTTTATTTTACTTTGTTCTAATTTTTAAATTTCAAATAATTTTTAATTTTCAAATAAGGTCATTTTGCAGTCAAACATTAGCTTAAGACATAATTTCCTTTAGATCTTTATTAAGATGCATACATCATGCTTCCTTCTAATAAGATTTTAAATATTATTATTTGAATCCAAGAAAGCGTTACATTATTATTTACTATCTTTTTTTATGTAATATCTAAAAAAACATTAAGTGAGTTATTTATACATTTTCTAAGTACGTTAGTAAAAAGTAAAAACTAGTTAAATTATTGACAGTTTAAACATGACACTACAATGCCCTTTGTCGCAACAATACATAATTTTGTAAATGTTTTTTTCTACTCCTATATTAGTAAGAACCTAATTACACACCGTCTACTTTATCAGTAAATCTCTAATTACAAACACTATACTGTAAGAAGCCAAACTGTGCGTAAGGGCAGTTACGTAATATATATATAATATGCATATAATGCCTTTATATATAGCTATTATATATACATAATTTATATAAATATTTTTATTATTGTCACGTTTAAAAGTTAATAAAGAGTGAGCCGTTGAAAAAAATCTTTGAAAACTTTCAATGATTTTAGTAACTATTATTTTATTTGTAAAAAAAAGTAACTTAACAGTTTACATAATCCATTTACAACAAAAACAAAAATATAAACATTTATAATTTTAATTAATTTTTAATTTTTCGGGGGTAGGATGTTAAGTCCAATTCCTAAAAATAAAATAATTGGCCTGCCCAAAAGGAGAATTTGAGTTTGGACATATACTGGATTGTTTTCATAAAATTTAAAAAGTTGGTTGGTTTTAATATTTATTATGCCCAAAAGAGAAAATTCATAATTAACATTATTTAAAATTAATTTACAACAGTGTTGATAATAAATAAATTATATAATTTTTGTATATTAATATTTTTATATTAAATTAAAATATACTTTATAAAAATGATTTAGTACTCTTGAAAATGTATGGACCTATTTTTAGTAGCTTCTAAACAGTTTCTCTTTTTTTGAAGGACTGGGGGGCGAGATTACGTTCTTGTAATCCAAATTATGTTTTAATTGTGTTTCCGGTTTAGTAAGGGCAGTCAAGATTTTTCTTGCGAGTACAAATTCTTTCTTGCAAGAGTTGGCTATTCTGGCCAATGTAAACTATGTTACAGTCTCCACTAGCAACTTATTTGACAAAAACACATTAGGAAAACACGTATTGCATTTGTTAAAAAAGTTAGTAACTATGGTTACAACAATAAAAAATGTATTGCATTGTTTCTAAAAGTCGGTAATCACAAGGTGTTTTTCTCAAACGATATAAATAGTGTTTAGAGCTTTAACCTATTTTTTGTAAAATGTACTATTTTTTTTTGTATTAATTGCAATAGATTTCGATTGTAAATTTCCCTTTATATTTATTAGGTTCCATATTAGATTGGCATTAAACCGATTAATCTTAAATAGATTTTTTAGCTCTGAATAAAAAAAATTAACGTTGCAAAAAAACTCATACCATAACTTGGCAGCCCTTGTGTCGTCACACCACTTTTTGGTCTAACGACAAATTTAATGGGCCAAACGTGAAATTTAAATCGTAATTATGCTGAAACTTATTTTTTCTGAGAAGAGGTATTTGGAAGATACTTCTTTGATAGGCAAAGGAAGACTATGACGTGTTTTAGAACAAAACAAATTTAATGCAAGATGCCTATTCATATTCTTCTATCCGTGAAATTTTACGGACTAACATATATTTATGAACCTGTATAAATATTCCTAATTTTTCACAGCTGCGAAAACGTCCATAATAAAAAAAATAATTTGAGAAGCTGAAAATTGGATCACCATAAAATCAGAACTAAAAAATATACGTGGTGTCCCATTTTTGACGGCTTTGTAGGGTCGTATTTGTAAGTGCTATCAAAAAAAGTATTATAGGCGCTGTGTGCTCTTTTGGGTCAAACTTAAAATGGTAGAATCAAAACGACTTCGCAAATTTCTTATGGGAAGTGGTCCCCTGTGTAAATGGCTAAAATCGATATATGTTGTAGCTTTTGTCATTCTGAAAAAAAGTCTCAATTGGCACAGAGCTCCATTATGCGTATTTTGACTCCTACGGAGCATCAAAGCTCTATCGAACAATAATTTCTTTGGGTTGCCCGGGTTAAAATGCCGAAATCAATATATATATATATATATATATATATATATATATATATATATATATATATATATATATATATATATATATATATATATATATAAATTATATATTAAAAAAAATATAAATAATATTTAATTTTTAAAAATTATTAAAAAATTTTATTTATAAAATTTTTTTTTTAATTTAAAAATTTAATTTTTTTTTAAAAATAAAAATTTTTTAAAATTAAAAAATAAAAAAAAAATTTTTTTAATAAATTTATTATTTTTTTTAATAATAAAAAAATTTTAAATTAAAAAATAATAAAAAATAAAAATTTAATAAATATATATATATATATATATATATATATATATATAAGGGTGCCCCGGAAAAAGGGGGCCCAATCCGCCGGCCAAGTGGCCCAAAAATAATGCGACTTTCGTTATGCCTTTTTTTAATTGGGCGCTCTATCCAATATACAGGGCGTCAAAATAAAAAATTAAAAGGTTTTTTTTAATAATCGAGTGTTTCATAAGATATTAAATAAAAATTTGGTGTGAGGGGGTTTTTGGAACAGAAATTAAATCCGTTCACGGATTCGCTTACCGAAGGGGGCCCCCGCGGTATATTACATGTTTAAAAAACCAAAATTTTTTTTTACCCCTGTATAATAAAGTTCTAGTAAAAAATTCTAATTACCCCAAACTTTTCTTGAAAAAAAGGGATTCTTATTAAATGTCGGCCTAAAACCGTTTATTGATATCTTAATTTTAAAATCTAGATACATTTTAACAAGTTAACAAAATAAACGTAAAAATTTTTTCAAATTAATGCTAAATTACTTATTATAAAAAAATCATAGAATAATGACCCGAATTATTTGTTCTACGTGACCTCCATTCATTTGTAAACACATACGGCCCCTTTTTAAAAAAAAACTAAGGCTTTGAAAAATTTTGGTTTCAACCTAAAATCTCCCAGCTGAATTATTTTACTCAAAAAGATCCTCGTTTAAAATCGGGAAAAATAAAAAAAATCTTTCATACATCCCCAGACTGAAAAATCCAAAGGTGTAAGGTCGGGCGAAGGGGTTCCACGGAACGGGGGCATCTCGACCCCGACCAATCCGCGATTTGGAAATTTGTTAAAATTCCTAACATTTATAGCAAAAGGCCGGACACCGTCGAGTTAAACTAAAGATTTTGTCTTAAATTTAGAGGGAAATCATCAAGCAAATCGGGCGTTTTTTTTTAAAAACAAAAAAATGAATCACCAGTCAAAATTCCGGTAAAATGACAGGTCCTTAAAGAGAGTTACCCAAAACCTGCCCAAATTGACTTTAAAATTTACTTGAAGATTTCTCAACTAGGCCAAGTTCTCTTCAGCCCATATGTGTGCGTTATGGATATTTGTCATCCCCTTTCTCGTGAACGAGGCTTCGTCAGTAAACAGAATCCTCTTATAAAATCCACATTTCTGTTATTCATTTTTCATAACCATCTAAAAAAAACAAGTCTTGCCTAGGGATCGTCGGGTAAAAGCCCCAGTTTTTTTGAAGATGAAATGAAAAACTGGTGGGGGTCAGCCAATTTGTTTAGAAAAATTATCTAGATTTTAAAATTAAGATATCTAATAAACGGATTCTCAGGGACATTTAATAAGAATATTTTTTTACAAAAAGATTGGATAATTAAATTTTTTTCTAGATCTTTATTATACAGGGGCACAAAAAATTTTGGTATTTTTAACACATGCAATATACCGCAGGTGGCGCCCTCTGCAAGGATAGCAAATCCGTGAACGGATTTCAATTTTTCTTCCAAAAACCCCCTCCCCAAAAATTTTAATTAAAATTTTATAAAACTCGACACTTCAAAAAAAGATTTTATATTTCTCATTTTGACGCCCTGTATATTGAATACCGAGTGCCCAATTAAAAAATGGCATAAGGAAAGTCGCATTATTTTGGTCCACTCTATACGTGGCCGGCGGATTGGCCTCAAAGCTACAATATAAATATTGTAGCTTTAGTCATCCTGGGAAAATGTCACAATGGGCACGAAGCTCTATTATGCATATTTTGACTCCTACGGAGCCTTAAAGCTCCACCAATCGATCATTTCTTATGGGAAGTGAGCCTGGTTAAAATGGCTAAAATCGATATATGTATGTTGTAGCTTTTTTCGTCCTGAGAAAAAGTCTCAATGGGCACGGAGCTCCATTATACATATTTTGGCTCCTATGGAGCTCCAAGGTTCCACAGATCGATCATTTCCCATATAAAGTAGGCCCCTCTGAAAATGGCTAAAATCGATACATGTTGTAGTTTGTGTCACCAAAAAGTCTTGGGACAAGCTGCATT
>JAHBCN010000800.1:0-150539 GCA_019359885.1 Listronotus oregonensis | reverse complement strand
TTCAAACAAATAATATCCGATCAATAAAAAAAATCAAACAAATATCCATAAAATATTATTTTAAAAGAACATATTTTTTTTTCTCATGGAAAATAAAAAAATAAGATAAATTTAACAGATAAAAAAATATTAAAAAGTACAGTTAGATTTTATTTATTTTTTACTTTTACTTATTAAAATTTCCCCGGGGTAAATATCTACCCCGATTTGTATTTCCCGGGAAAATTTATTAAAAGGAAATGGGGAAAAAAAATTACTTTTTTTAAGTGACTTTGATGACCATAAACAAATATTATCAACATTATGACAAAAGATTGTTTGTAAAAACTAAAAGAAAAAAAAAAGATGCTTTTCCCAAATTAAAGCAAAAACTAAAATTTTATTGGAAAACTAGAAGTTCCCTTTTTAATTTAAAGCAACAAGTGGAAAACTTGTTGCCAGAATTGTCGAGGTTTGGGGCAGTATTTCCCGGTCTCCACTATTTTTTCCACAAATTTTTCACTAACTACAACTTTTTTGTTTTTCCCCAACCCCGCGGGAAATTGGGAAGATTTGCTCTCCACCATAAAAAAAAAAAGGGGTTTTTTTTTTGTAAATAAACCAACAAATTGCCGCAACTTGTAGAACATTTGGGAACATTTTGGGTAAACGTGGCTTTAGCTCTAACAGTCTACCTACTGATTTATTATTTTATTAGTATCTGTTATGGGGGTTATATTACGAAGGTTTAAAAAAAGCGTTATTTTAACAATTTTTTTTTAATTTTCGTCACGCCATATTTAATATATATTTAACAATAAAATCGTTCACTTATAAAAAAAATCAATATAAATCGTACAGGTTTATTGGTGCAGTTAACCAACCTATGTCGTTTTAAGTAAGGTTAAATAAATTGTAGTCAAAATATTAGGCGCTCTTTCGCATGGGGTATTATAATTTGTGTTTAATAAAAAGTTAACAAATTAATTTATTTCCCGTTTATTTTATTCAAAAAAATATCATCCCTTAAAGAAATAAATATTAAAAAAACAGTAAAATACAGTTATTACTTAAAAACCGAGGGTTTTTTTTTAGATAGAAAGGTCAAGTCTAAATAACTTTATTTATTTACAGTAAAAAACCTCCATTCAAAGCCAGTAATATAAAACCTTCAGTTATTTAAACGGATTCATAAAAACTTTAACCTAGATGCATTTTTTTCGCTGAAGTCATGTTTGTTTTTTTCCTGGGATCGACGAAAAAAAAGGGGAATGCACTCAAACACAGAAAGTCCATTAAAAGTATTTTTATTTATTTTTATAAATAAAAATGCATTTGTGTATTTATTTTTTAAAAAAATGTAACAAAGATATTTTTTTCCTTTTATGTCGAAATCAGGATCCGGCTTTAGTTGTAAAATTATTTAAAAAAAATTTAGATAATATGTGCTTAAATACACTGTTAATATTAATTTAAAAAAAAATGCCATGGGGGGAAAAAACTACAGACAAGAGCCACAGTTAAATAATCAATGATAATAATAATATTACTTTTTTTTTTTTGTACTTCGGTATTTAAAGCATATTGAAGGAAAAAACCAATGAGCGACAGTAGATAGAAAACATTTTATTCATAAACGCAATCGAGAGCTGCGCCCAACATGTTTTTTTATTAGGGCATAGAATGGTACAAGCATAGTTTGTACTTACTTGAAAAAAGATAATCCAGGAATCATATCCGTCACTTTACACACGGGCATCCTTCCTATATAATTTATTAAAAGTATTTACAAAAATTTAAAAAATGTTACAACAATTGTCCAAAAATCCCAAACAAAAAAAACTTGAAAAAAACGCCATATTGAATGGTCATTGCGAGCGAAGCCGGGCCGAAGGGGCCCAAAAAGTCTACGAAAAATGCACTGTTGTCATTTTTTAAACCCCTTTTTATTAGTATGCAAAAAAAAATATTTTTTTACATTAATTTTTTTTTTAAAAAATTTTATATAATAAATATAACAAATATTATTAAAGTTTAAAATAAATAGTAGAGCTAAATTTAATGTAATTTTCAGAATAAATTAAGTAAAATTTAATCATAATATACATCAATAAATGAAACGAAAGATACTTGGCCCCCACGTTTAAAAAATAGATCGTGAACTTTTTTCCCTTTTTGGTGGATTTTATTGTTTTACTAGGTTCATACGTCACTAGACAGAACCTTAGGAAGGACGTTTATGATGCCACGCTTTTAAATCAATGCTTTCTCCAGTTAATTGCTCATTGGTAAAAAATTTACAAAATCAACACCCTAAGCCAGGTAAATTTTTATTTCTTACTATTTGAATTTAAACTATTCCAAAATTTTTAAGGGGATAAAAAAAGGGGATAGTCAAAATAATTTAAATTGCCAGATCAAAAAAAAGTATACAAATGAGGTATCATATTCATAGATCATCCTATTGACCAGATACAATACGGGGGGGTTTCGATATGAAAAAAGATAGATAAAAAAAAAAAAATAAAGAAGTTAATACACTGATGCATTTGTTATCACTGACGTCAAGCACAGTTGTTGAAAATTAAAAAAAACACTTGAACATCTTACATTTTAATAACACTTAAACCCGTTTAATTTTAATAATTTTTAAATTTTTTTTTTTTAGATTCATTTTATCTTAATAAAGGTGGTGACTTGCCACCGAAACGTTAATAGGGGTTTTAAATTGTTAAAATTTTTGTTTTAAAAAAAAACGTAGAACTAGCGATCTGCAAATTTGAACAAATCGATTCTGTGTACGCCAAAAAATAAAGCCTGGGACCAGGACTAAAAGGGCCTTTGTATCTGTCGGTGTCATAGTGGTCAATGACCTGCCGTGAAATGCAATATCGAGTTTGGTGCTTGCACAGAGTCGACGTAAGAAAAAAAAAATAGGAAAAAATCCAAAAAAACCCGCACCCACGGTACCAGTAATTAGGCTCCATACAAACGTTGTGGGCTGCCATAAAATTAAAAAAACATCTCAAGTAACCAAAGATAATATTCAAATTTTAATTATTTCAAAACAACCGATCTACTTATATTACGAATCGTATCACAATATATTAGAAAATTTATACAGAATCCAAACTTACATAGTATACAGAGTAAAAGTGCTTTAAAAAATATAGAAGACTGTTTTGTCTTTTGTTAGTAACTTTTAAAATTTTTGTGGGCGATGTTCATCGATTTTTCAAACATCGATGTTTTGTTACCGATGTTCGACGTTTCTTTAAAAAATTTAAAGAAGCTTAATAATTGCAAACAATCAAAAAATATTTAGCAAACCTAGTGTAGACATTCCGAATATCTGGTGCCGTTGCTGAACCGTAAAGTCTGCTTTGGGGAACAACGGATATTATAAGGTCGTAGCTTTTAAGAATAGTTTTTTTTATCACTTGAAAACGGTTGGGATACATATAACCAAATTTTGTATAATTAACAAATAAAAAATGGAATCCAAGATTTTGTGTTATGAAACCGATGCCCCATGTTTTAACATCGATGTTAGATGGCAAAAATGATATCGACATCGATGTTTACCTTTCAATGTTCAATATTATAAGAAAATATTTTAAACCTAATTTTTTTTTTTCCAGAAATAAAATAATAATTTTTTTTGTAATAGTATATGTTTTATTTTAAAATTTCTTAAAAAAATAAATAATATCAATTTTTCTCCACTGATATCCCAATATTCCTTTTTTGATAAAGGGGGGGTTGCATCGGCAATTGTATCGGCACTCGTTTAATTTAGAGCATTTGAATTAACTTGCTACAGAATTATTTGTTAAGGTTATTTTTTTTTTTTTTTTAAAAACCCCTGGTTTAAAAACACTTGTTTTCATTTTTTGTTACAGTTTTTTTTTATTTATTTGTTATAAAATAAGTTTAGGTTTTTGGAGGAAAAAAATCTAAAATTTAAATAATTTTTGATTTTTTAATTTAACCTCAACTTAAAAAATATACTTTTTTAAATAGTAGCAATCTTTTAAATTTTAACATCGATTTACCCAACATGGATGTTTCAAAACCCGTTTTTCAAGAATCGATGTTTGTTTTCCGATATTAAATTTTGGTCAACATCGATGTTTGTGTCAAAGTCCCAACACTAGTAAAAATTTAAAAAAGGTTTTTAAAAAAAAAAAAGGGTTTTTAAAGAGGCAATAAATAATTTTGAGACCATTTAACACGCGAGTTGCAAGCGCTTTGTTAATTAATTTCGGAAGATAAAATAATTTTTAATTAAATTTTTTTTAAAATTTTTTTGGGAAACCCCCTTTTTTTGGGGGTTTTTTTTTTTTATAAATGATTTTTTTTAGAAAACCAAACCCTGTATTTCCCTTGTTATTAATTTAAAGGGTTTTTTAAATAGACCAAAATTTTTGGGGTTAAATTAAAAAAATTTTTAATGGTAAATAATACTCATAAACGTTTGCCGAAAAAATTTTTTAATTGGGGTTTTTTTTTCCCACATTTTAAAAAAAATCAGATTTTTCATAATAACAAAAATATTTTACTTTTCCTTCCCAAATTAATAAACCACTTGGTATGAAAAAAAACCCATTTTTTTTTTTGGGAAAACTTTCTAACTAGGAAGTAATTTTGTTCTAATTATTCTTATTTTTTATTGTTTTGCAACAGAAGCATTTTATATGACTTTTATATTTGCGAATAATGATCCAGGCAACCTCCCGGTACAATAATTTATTACCCCAGTAAATTTCACATCAAAATTCGGCTTCCTTAAATTATTATTATTTTATTCATAAGACAAACTAAAACCTATTAAATATTTAGCAGTACTTTCAATTTTTGCCATGAGTGACCTATTTTAGTCACCTCATTCAACGTACCAGCGAACATCTATATTTTCCCCTTTCGTTGTTCTCACTTTCAAAGTATTATTAGCACTATTAATATCATTAATCTTTGTCTGTTATTAGTTGCTGTAATATAAACCCGGTGGATGCTCCTTTTTAAACCCAAAAAAAAGGGAGGTTATCAGATCGACACCTATGTAGGTAATAATGGGTTGTTTGTTATTCAGAAATGGTTTACACTATTCTACACTTTTTGTACACCCTATTTTTTTAAAATACAGCTTTGATAGAGCGCTTACGTAAAAAAGTAAATTAGGGGTACACTATTTCTGAATAACAAACATAATTTTTATTAAAACTGCAATATATTCCCCATATTATGCTAACACAGCCACACAAAAAAGTTGGGGATACTTTTCATGAGAATGTGTTTTCCGTAGCAATTTGGCTTCCTGATTACAAATCCGGGGTTAAATTTTCGCCATCACGTCACAATTTATTTCCAACCTCTGTAGTTTTTTTCCAACCTCAAAAAACGGACTTAAAATTTTCCCAAATGTTGTATAGGGTGAAATTTTTTGGGTCGCTGGTTACAAATCTGAAGTCAGATTCTAAAAATTTAAGATGGCTGATCCAAAATGGCGGATGTTTTTTAAGATGGCGAATTTTCGAAAATCAATGGATTTAAGCCAAATTTCGTATGAGGTGGTTTTTAAGGTTGCTGATTCCGAATCTGAAATTATTTTTAAAACATTTATAATAGCGGATCCAAAACAGTGGATTAAATAAGCAAAAACAACGGCTTGGAGACAAATTTAATATATACGAGTTTGGGTAAATTTAAATTTTAGGAACATAATAACCGATTAAGAAACCACAATCGAAAAAAGTAAAAAAAAAATTCTGGTTTAAATATGTTCATATTTTAAAAGGTTTATTGGCTAACTAAACTTTTGTTTATCCTGTTGGGTCCGCCTTTGTGAACATTGAATTCTATCTTTAAATTTACATTTATCTAAACTAGCATTTACCAAATTTGTCTTCACTATATTAAAATGTTATAAATTTGACTTCAGATTCGGAATTCTGTAACTTTAAAAACCACCTTATACGAAATTTGACTTAATTCTGTTGATTCCCGAAAAATGTATTCACTATCTTGAAAAACCACATAGAATGACTTGATATTTTGACAGTAGGTAGGGAATAATCCAAAGATCAAAATCTATATCATGCCGAAGGACGCCTTTACCTTGGAGGTGGTTGCCAAACTATCTCGGGAATAATTTTTTTACATATATTTTGACTACAGAAATCGATAGAAAACTGATTTCTAAGCAAAAAATGTTCCATGCATTTTTTTTGTAAAATGCATACTTTTTAAGTTATTCGCGATCGAAAGTCAGAGTTTTTCGTCGTTAAAATCAACGTTTTTAATCAGTTTTTTACAAATAACTCGATAAATATGCATTTTATCAAAAAACTTCGAATAAAAAAAATGGTAGCTTAAAAAAAACAAATAAAATGGTATTTTTGTAATTGCTGTGGGACCAACACAAACCAAGTTGTGATTTTGTTAAAGGTTAGTTGTTATTCATCAAACACAAAATTTTAGAGTTTCAAAGGCAAATAAGGCAAAATCTACGAATCGAGAAAAACTAATAATAATTTTTTAAAAACATTTGCAAAGACCTTTTTTTTTTTTTTAAAAAAAAAGATATGTATTATAAAAGTTGAGTGAGTTATGATTAAAATATGGTTAGACCAAAATTTTTTAAGTGCAACAATCTCTCTAATTACCACCCTGATTAAAATGAGTCCCTTTTTTATTCTCTTTATGTATCTATCATAAGAAAGATCCTTAAAAATACTAGGGTATCAACATGTATATTTTTGAATTACAAATATTTTGCTTTTTTTTACTGTATGACGAAAACTAAGTGAGATATAAACGTTTAAAACGCGTGTGTATAGACGAGCACTTCCTTGTTTTAGCCTTTTAACTCATCTCTTTAAAAAAGTAAGGGTTTTTATATAAAGAACCTTATAACTCTTGAAAAAACCAACAAAATAGTTTTTTAAGAACTTTTTATTACAAAAACTGAAGGAGATATGGATAAAAAGCCAATTTTTTAGAGGATGCCTAAAGCGATTTGATGCATTTTTTTAAAAATCCGCTGTTTTGTACTATTTTTTGCAGTGTTATAGTGTAAGGGGTGGATTTTCGAGTATAGGAAAAACTACAAAATTAAATTAGTAATACTTTTAAGCAGTCACATTTTTTAATTACAATTTTGTAACAATATGTTAATTTTTTCAGGCTAAACAATTTTTTTTTAAATTAAATCATAATAAGTTTTAAGTTTCAAGGGTTGAAATATATAAAATAATGTTTGAAAGAATTAAGTACTTATTTTTCAATTTATATGAGCCTAATTTTATGTGACTTAAACTTTAATATGAAAGTTTTGAAGGTTTTTGCAATAACGGGTAGTTTTCACCCCTAAAAATAAAAAGCGACCTTCAGCATAATGGAGATTTTGAAAAGGAAGGGTTAGTTAAGCTTTACCCAAATTTTCATGCAAAACACTGTGAAAATATATTAATTTTTTCAGGGTAAATAATTTTTTAAATTATATTGAGGGTTAATTTTTAAGGGCTGAAATATTATAAACAATGTTTCAAAGTAACAAAATACTACTTTTTCCACTTATTTAAGTCAAATCTTACTCAACAAGCTTTAATGTATAGTTTTATAGGTTTTAGCAATAAAGTGTTATTTTTACCCCTAAAAAATAAAAAGCGCCCATCGGCATAATATAGATTTTGAAAAGGAGGTTAAGTTAAGCTAAATCCCAAATTTTCATGCACATCTATGCATATTGAAAAAATTGCCAGGTTTTGCACTTTTTTCACCTTTGTTTTCTGGACTATTTAATTTGTCGACGCATTTTTCCGTTAGCGGATTGTGGCCATTCAATTATTTTAACTTAGGACAGTAAAGTTTTCATTAAAATCGGTTTAGTGCTTTAGATGATTTGGACTAATACGTGTGAAATGAGTTACGGGTGTGGGGTCAAATGATCAACATCTCGAAACTTTGTTCAAATTCTAGTGCGTGTAAGAAACTTTACTACTTATTACAAAAAAAATATAATCCAGTTTTCATTGTAAATTAAAAATTGCGAAGTAAAATTGTAATTAAAAAAAAACTTAAATTATAAAATAATATTTTTGTATATATGTTACGGTTAATGTAATAAAGTGGTTATTATGTACATTATTAGCCTGGGTACCAGGCCACGAGGACCACCCAGGTAACGAAGAGGCCGACGACCTAGCCAAAAGAGGATCAGCCATGTAAATGATAGGCCCTGAGCCATTCTGTGGAATCTCGGCAGGCCTCCTTAAAGCATCTATTAAGAGCTGAGTAGACAAAGAGTTTCAAAGCTGGTGGTTACAAACACCAGGACAACGACAGGCAAAGCAGTTCATTAAGACCTGCTCGGCCAAGTTTACTTCGGACCTACTGAGCCACAGTCGTAAAGTCGTAAGGATAACGGTAGGTCAACTAACAGGACAATGCAAACTCAACAATCACCTGGAAAAAATAGGCCTGGTGGAGGATAGCCTGTGTAGGTTTTGCCAAGAGGCTGAAGAAACAGCCGTACATGTGTGGTGCCACTGTGAAGCACTATGTAGGCTTAGGTTTACTAGGCTTGGTGAGGAAAAGCCAAAACCGGCAAGATATATGGAGTGGCCACTGTCAAGACTCTGGAGTCTAGTTAAGAAGACGGGCCTGGAAAAGGTACTCTAAAGAACAATAGGAGAAACCACAATAAATCTGGCAAGGTTGCAGTGGTGGAGGTCATTTTTGCCATCTCCGCTCAAATAATCTAATCTAATCTAATCTATGTACATTCACCGGTAAATGTGAAAAATTAAAAAAAAAACTGAACGAAAACTAACCAGAACGCACCAAAGTTGTTAGTTTTCGTTCAGTTCTTTTTAATTTTTTACATTCACCGGTGAATGTACATAATTACTACTTTTGTACATAAACCGTAACATATATACTAAATTAATAAACAAAAACGTAGGTACGAAATAAATTAAGGACCTACAACTTTCTTTACTTACCAAAATAATAAAAAATAACGGTTTTTAAGTAAAATCTCTTCTCCATTCCATTTTGTATGAAATATTCGGTTCTATTTTGAACAAATCAAAAACACTTATGTAAAAAAGAGCTATTTTCCTATGCAAAAATCATGGCCTCTTAGTTTTGTCCACAATTTTGATCCACTCTTTTTACTAGGTAAGTTTTTTTTACTGATCTGTATGTAATTATAATATATGTTCTTTTATTACTACATACAAAATTGTAGACATAACTTGGTCCAATTTTAGATCTCAATATTTAAAAGGCCGAGATTTTTGCATAGGAACTTGGCCCTTGTTTTACATTAATGTTTTTGTGGGTTTTCTTTCCTTTTTTCTAAGTTCAATGAGTGGAAAAAAATGGGGGTATATCATGTATCTTTTTCGGTATACCTTGCTCTGTAGCTAAAACTTAACCTTTAGACTGAGTATGTTGTACGAAAATGCTCATTTTAATGTCCCTTAAATCAAAACATAGGTTTTGACATTGAAGTTACCAAAAAGTCAGGTTAGCCAACAACAAATCAAAATTATCCAAGGTGGCGCCGTTAGGGTTGCCAACCCTCCTCCAGGCGGAAGGACTGTCCTCGTTTAAACCAAAATGTCCTTCGTCCTCCTTTTCTCCATAATGCTAAGCTAAAGCGCTAAACTTTTTTTTATATGTCCTCCTTTAGCTCTGTGATGAGTTGGCAACCTAGCAGACGTACTTGTGAATTTACTTTACATTAAAAACGCCTGAAATCAGCTGTTGGCATAAAAAATGCCCAAAAAGTCGCACCAAAGCGGATCTGCCCCAAGTATTCAAAAAGCGTCACACTGTAAAAATACATGTATAACGTGTATGATTTAATTTCATAAAATTGCATCACCGAAGAAGTCCATGTTAAGGAGAAATTAAAGTGGCGATTACTATAAAATTAGTTTGGCCTGAAAATAAAATGATTTTGGAATTTCCGTTGCCTAAATCCGCAAGCGTCGGGTTTTAACAAGAAAGGTGTTTCTAGGTCAACATACAGCAGGAGAAGATTCGAGACGAGGATATCCGCACATATTTACACTGAAATTTAAAGATAAGATATCGTTAAGTTTTTCCTAAAATTATTATGATTTATCGGTAACTCTTTCTTTGTTTGCTCTAATGTCTGGTTAATACTTTTCAATGGCTTTTTGATTTTCTTTATAATATTTAGTCTTCTAAAATATATTTTGGTAAATAATATAGGCCCACAAAAAAAAGTGGTGTGTGCTGGCTGTCGGACTAAGATTTTCTGGCCTATTTTTTTTCCGCTGAACACGAATCCAAAATCAAAATTGGAGGTCGAACAGCAAAAAATCAAGAAAAACCGACACGGTACATTTACGGGCAGTAACCTGCTACCACGGAATGTTTGGACTACGACTATATAATCTATGAGAGATACAAAAAAATAATTTTTTTAAATGTAATTTTAGGGCTTTTTTAATGATAAATCATTTATTTTATTTATTTGAATCCCAAATCAGGGTATACCTTGAAAAAATTCTGAAAATTCGGTTTTTTGATTATAACTCAAAAAAGATTGCATTTAGGCAAAAAGGTTATATTATAAATTAAAGGTCTTGTAAAAATACATAGTTTATGTCATATAAAGTTTCGTGTATCTATTATAGTTTTTAAGATATTGACGTTTTAATTAAAAAAAAAATCGTTATTATCTGAAATTACGCCTTTTCTCGATTATTTGCTGTTTGACCCCCAATTTTTTCTTCAGATTCGTGTTCAGCAAAAAAAATAAGCCAGAAAATTCTAGTCCGACACCCAACACACACCACTTTTTTTTGTGGGCCTGTGTAATTTATTAAATTAATTTGATTATAGCTACATGGTACTTCATGATCATTAAATTTAATAAAACACATTTCTGCGCGCAAAATGCTAAGTAGATTTGGGCTTAAAATAACGGGAATTTCGCTAAATTGCTGTTTACAACGATAATTTTTTTTTCATAAAATATACTACTTACGCAGGCGCGTTGTCAAGTAATTTCTAGGGACTTGTATTTTTTACAAACAAAATATTTGCAGCACTGCTTACCTTTTAATTGACCCAAACTTCGGGCAGCCTTACCGTTTGACAGTGCAAACAAGCATGCGAGAGAGAAAGAAGAATAGATGTATAAACTTTCTCTCTCGCTCCAACGCGGAGTATATACCCCTCCCACCGATCAGCAGCATGTTGGAGCAAGGGAGAAAGGTTATAAACCTATTCTTGTTTCTCTTTCGCACTTAAACATCTCTTTTTGATAGTAATTCTTTTAAGACCAAAATGTTTGTTCTCAGCAATACCATGCAATGCTACACGCGTTTTTAAGATGAAAATTAGGATGTGATCTAAATTATTTGCTCAAATTTTTGATTTCAAATTTGAGCGCAAAAATACCCTAGGGTGCTGGATTTTTTCCCCAGATGCGTCAACGATGTTCAAGTATCAGAATATGCACATAATTTATTTTACAATACCATTTAGGCAACTCGATAGTACCGCCATAGACATTGTACAAATAACTACTAAGTCCGAACTATAAACCACCCAATAGTACCATCTGTTCACCAATGGTAACCCATTCAACTAATAACCATTTGCTGGTCATTTCTGTATATTAATTATAGCATAGGTCCATGGCTTCATAGGTATCGCCCTTGGCGGGCTAACATTGCCCCCTCCCATACCGGGATTTGGGAGTATAAACCCCCGATCCCCAAGTTTTACAAAATTAAAGTGCAAAGTTGTAGGTTTAAAATTTTTTTAATCGAAAATTTCGTTTCTTTAAAATACCAATTTGGTGGTGGAATTTGTCTCAAATTCTATATTTTAAAACAACTGTTTGTATCCGACTGAAAGAAGAGGAATGTAAATTAACTAGTGATGTGACGGATCACATTCAGTCGTAGTTACAAAAATACTGTAAATACTGCAGGCCTACTAAAACGAAAAATTTATACTTTATTAAATTAATAATATGCAACAAGAAAAAGGACTAGTGCTGCCTGCCCTCAATTCATAAAAACAAATTTATCCTCAGCTTAAATATTAAAAAAATCAAAGAGTTTTATTCTCGTTGTAGGTATCATTGATATTTTATTAATAAATCATACATTTTTTCAGTCTTAATATATTAAAAATAATTAAATTAAGTATCTAAGTTAAAAATTTGTTATAAAATTGTTCTGTTGGTATTTATTTATTTGAATAATTTTGTCAATAAAAACTAATAATAATATCACTTTGGTACTGACAACAGATGAAAAAAGAAAAATAGCCGATTTTGTGCCCCCAAGGTAGTTGCGCCTTGACGGGTGCCCATCTCGCCACCGCCTAAATACGGCCCTGCATAGGTCCAACACTATGACTATAAAATATTTATTATAAACTTTTTTAACTAACCTATACAGCTTATAAAATAAGCGACCATTTTTCCACCTACCATAAACCCTATATGTGTAACATGTGTAGAAATATGTAAAATATATATCTTATATAAAAATATGATTAAGATATTAGAAGAAAATCATAGGAAAAAAAGGGAGCTTTGAACATTGCAGTAATGTGTTTATAATAACCTAGATTCTTTGTTTTGTGCAATTTAACCACTCTCTAGTATGGAATGAAAATTGGAAGAGTTTTATCCAGAGAGCGAACATGATTTTGTCTTTGGGATATTTAACTGGACAAAATTTTCAATATAAGTCAACATTCTGTGAAAGAAATATTTACTTTTTTATACTTGTTTCATAAAACAAGCTTACATAATGACTTACAAAAATTCATAGTATCAACGGCATAATAAAATTATGAATGGGTTTGATCTTGGAAGATATGCTGGGGTCAGTAAGGAGCACTGAATTAATAAAGCCAAAGTAGCTACCAGCTTTTTTCGGGTTCGGTAAATTACTCTTCTAGAACCGTCCGTCGTCTGCGCAGTTCAAAATTGCCTGTTCGGGTTTAAAAGAACTCTTTTCCGACTTTTTAATTCTGAGTTCGCGTTTTTCCAGGACTACATTGGGATAGTTTTAGAACCGTCCGTATCAGTCCGCACTCTGTGGCAAGAACTGTTTCTTAAGTATTTGACGTATGCGTAAATTGATTGGTATTGAGGTTGGTTTTGTCGGAGTCGTGAGTATTTAAATTTATTGAATTTTGTGTTTTACTTCGCTTGTGGCAATGAAATGAAAAGAGAAAAACTAGGAATTTTCCTAAGTAATGCATCAGAGCTGTCGCAATTACTTTTAAAGAGTAATTCAATTATCAATTAAAACTAAAAGTAATTGAATATTTTAGCAATTACATACTCTATTTAAATTATCACATATATTAAACACGATACACTAAACAAATAAAATATTTATACTAATATGCATCTTACGCGCAGTCACACTATTCAAACCAAACTGCTTTCTCGGCAAGTTCAACATTAAATGACTCTAAAATATTTTGTTTTATCTTACCCCAAACATCAACAGATTTTTCCACAAAAAAAGTAAAAAAAACGTTGGCGATAAGCATCAATCGAAAATACTAAACGGGCGCGGTGGCGGGGTTCGCCGGATTCAGAGCGGCCCGCCGTGTTTCAAGATGCTCTTTCAGGGGGCCAAAATTTCGGCAGTTTTTCCATAAGGAAAGGTAATTGAATTTTTCGTAGTAATTCAATTATTTATTGGGTAATTGAATTAATTTCTAAGTAATTCAATTACTTTATAAGTAATCAAATTACTTTCTAAGTAATTGAATTACTTGGAATTCGTAAAAATCAAATTATCAATTACTATTACAATATCATTTTAACTGATAATCCAAATACAATAACCTTTTTCGGAAAGTAATTGAATTTAAGTAATCCAATTACTGAGAAGTAATTGACTACGATTTTTCAATTATTTTAATTCAATTACCGACAGCTCTGTAATGCATTAAGCTCAACTTCATCATCTGAAAGTGGTGATGATGTAGAAACTACATTTCTTGTGGCATCTACTGTAGCAAAAGGCTTAAGAGAAAATCCTAGAATTAAGGATTCTGTGGTTATGTTGTGGTTTATGATTATAGCGCGGAATTAAAGTTTAAATATTGAATTCTTTAAAATGCGTTCGAGATTTTCAAATGTCCGATAATTCTGAAACTCTCAGAAAACGGTTTTAAGTATTGAGCTACCGCGCATACAGTTCTGGGCCGTTCTCGGATAGTTTTAGAATCGTTCGTAAAAAGGAACCCAAATAAAGCTACTAACTTTACTTACTTAACAGATAATGGTTATGATTACAAAAAACAGTAAAGTTGCATGAATAATAAAAATTATGACTCCTTCATACAATAAGTATTTAATTTAAATGTTTGCATATATACTCTCTGACACTGCCCTAAATGCAAATAGTTTTAAATATTTGCACATATCTCGAGTAAACTAAGAATAAACTAATGTCTCATTCATTTTTTCAGCATCTATTTTTATTTTAAACCGTAATGCTGTTGTATCTATTTAGGTGTCTGGTATGATTTACATATTTTTGGCTTTTAATTCTTATTTGACCCAAAAATTAAACCGTAAGTCGTTGTTCTATAGGTAAATGCAAATTTAAAGCTACTAAGACCAGCGTTTTTAACATAACTTTACATGATTTATGGATTATAATTCAAACTGTTGAATTATAATGTAAAATGAATATGTAAGCAATGGACCGGATGGAATTTTTTATGATTAACAGAATGTTATTCGACAATTATTGAAACCATAAAAAATAATAATAGTAGGATGAAACCCATTGGAAAAGAAAGAGAATATAACAAAAATGACAGGAAAAATAATTTACGGGCGATCTGAGGTCGGGAAGTGGAAGGGGTGAGTTTTTAAGGGTAAAAAACGGTTTAGCTCAATTTCAGCCAAAACTACACGTTTTATGGAAAAAAGTTTAAGCCGCGTTTACACTATGCAACTTGTTTAATAAACTTTTGTTTGTTGGACATGTTCAATAAAACTTTTGTTTTACAAACCCTAAACTTTCGTTTATCGAACTTTCTTAAACATTTTTTTTAAACAAAGGGTTGAAACACCCTTTGACATCTGCAACATGTTTAAATCTTCACCTCTAGTTGCAATGATGGCTTCAAGCAATGAGGACGTGATGCTTGCTGCCGCCGCTTGTGTGGTTATATGCTGTTCGAAAAATGGAGGGCTAAAAGACGGTTGTGGGTACGTACGTTTATTGGAAGCAATGAAGAAATATAGTGGTAGTGATTTAATACTCGATTTGCAAAGAGATGACAGATACCTGTTGGCGGGGGAACTGAGAACTAACGGCAGTTTTAAGAACTTCTTAAGAATGACAAGTTCAGACTTTGAGTACTTGATTCTGCGTATCGGACGACAAATTGAAAAGAAAACAAAAAGGGATGCAATTCCGATGAAAGAAAGACTAGCGTAGGACCAGGCGCGAGGCTGGGGTTAGAGAACCCCCATGAGTAAAAAAATCCCAAATGGCTGGCGGTAAGCAAAAAAGTAGATCACGGGTCAGGCAGTAAAGGTGTATGCGGGCGGTGATGTTTAAATAATTGTCGTATAAATTTTTCGCGTCGTGTAGTCCCCTTTAAATTTTTCCACATCTTAAAAGGGGAAAAATGTAAGAAAAACTTTTGAAGAGACCAATCTTTAAACCCTCTGCCAAGTTTCAAAAATTTCAATAAGCGAATCTTGAATTTTCAATTTAAAATTAATTGCAAAATTAAGAAATTTTGTTCAGGAAAAACCAAACAGACACCAGCCATCAGCCAAAAATTTGTTATAAGGTTTTATTGACGTACAGGGGGAATACAATGAATGATTTTTTTTTGCTTCTAATCCCCACAACCATTACATTCAAAGTAAAAGACACGTTAACATTATTTTTATCACACCTTTTATTTAATGTACTCAATTCATACTAGAATTTAATAAACCAATAGCAGTATTGTCAGTAAATTCGAGTCCAAAACCATCGCAATTAATAATTGTAATAGATCCGAAAAAAGAGAGAACTGAACTTTTAATATTTTACAAGGTGTGGAAAAATAAATGAAATAAAAAATACAACTTTAAAAATAATAGAGAATTACATAAAAACATTAATAATCAAATGTTCAAACAACTCCATTAACAGCTAAACAATATCCCACCAATCATAAAATTCATTTCTAACGTTGCTGAGTTGTTATTGCGAAATTTTATTACATTTAACGAAATAGAGTTTTGTAGCTGGTTTAGATTCTCAAATTTTACACTTTATAAATGAAACTTTTTTTTAAATGACCACGAAAAAAATCATTCGGTGAAAGATCAGTTGACCTGGTCCCAAAATGTCCGGTACCGTGGAGCAATAATATGGCCGTTAAAAGCATTTTCTGAATATCAAGAAGTGTTTGATATATGATATGCAAGGAAGTGGATAACCCCAAATGTGAAAAAGGGTCTGCATGATTCGAGGGGGCCCGACCCCCCGCAATGACCTCACGCCCTTTCTGAAGTTTAAAAGCCTTTGTCGTGATGAGATGAATTGCCCCATAGACAGTCCCATAATTAAAGGGAATGGAGGTTGGCAAATAAACCATTACCAAAATTTTATCAAAAGACCTTTATTTCAGTAAATAAATTTGATTACTTAATTTGGCAAGAGATCAATGTGCAAATCATTTCAAACCATCGTCCACCACAAGACCCAGAAGTTTAACGTGTCCCCCTAATAAGTTTTATTTATTAAAATTAAAATAAATTTTTGAGTTTTATCTGTTTTAACTAAGACTGTTACTGGTAATGTTTTGGGCCTTCGCAATAGTTTCCCGTCAGTGTTGATTAACAGAAATTTCGTCAATACCAGAGGTAATAATGGTAGAATCATCTGCGTACAATATGCTTTTATTTGGACGGGCAGTGCTAAGTCAGATGTGAATGATAACAATAGTCCCCAAAATTAAAGCCCTGAGGCACCCCCGAAGTTAGATAATTTTCAAGAGACCACTGTGAATTGAAACGACTTGCTTTCTTTTTTTGCAGATAAGTTTCAAGGAGGAGGGGACTCCATTAACCCCAAAGTAATTCAGTTTATCCAACAGTTTTGGGGTGGGAGTCCAAACCCTGAACTATGCCGCTCACGATTTCCCAAAATACGGGGTTATAGTGGAGCAGCCATTTCTAAATCCGTACTGCTCATAGCCAGAACTTTAAAATTTTCAAAATACAGCGTAAGTCTGTCTTTCAGAATAGACTCTAATATTTTAGCAATATGGGCAATATCGATATAGGTCGATAATTTTCCCTTTACTAGGATCTCCTTTTTTAATATGGGGAGAACCCAGCCACCTTCAGAGCATCAGGGAAGGTTCCTTCAGAAAACATTTATTTAAATTTAAAAAAGTCAATAAAGGAGCTAGAGTATTACAAGAGTGCTTGACAAAATGGTATTAATATCGTAGATGTCATAGCAATTAGAATTTTTAACCTTTAATGGTATCGACAAATCGCTTTCAATTACCGGGGCCCGAAAAATGAACCATTTGGTCGAGGCAACCAAAATTCCAAATGAGATACCCGTTGGTTAGGGGATTGTAATTGTACTAGAAATAGTACAAAAAATTATTAAAGTCGTTAGTTAACCGGATTTTGGTTTCGTGATATTACACTTTCTTTAATTAGTTTCCCAAAAGCCCTGATTTATTAACAGATTTGGTCAAAAGTCTCTGTAACCCGTCAACTTGGCTTGGTGACTTTACGTTTATAGTCGTTTTTTAAAGATTTATAGACATAGTTTATTGTGCTCCTGAAGGTCACAGATGACCAAACAGTCAAGGTGTTTGGGTTGCGTCTAAGGTCATCAATAAACCAATTATAAGGTTTAAAAATTTTTAAACTTTTTAAATGGAAAATGTTTATTAATTAATGTGGTAAATTGTTTTAACAAAAAATTTAGTTAGATCATTGGAATCGGATGTTGATTATTAAATATTCCCCGTCTAATTGTCGGAGAGACTCGTCAAACTTTTTTTTCAAGGTTTAAATTTTTTTAAATTACGTATACTAGGAATATAGCGTCATTCGTTTTACCGTTTTTATTGAAAGACAAAACCTGTCCGCGATGATTGACAAACAGGGGTCAATTACTTCATCCTGAAAGACTCACCCCAGTTCGTTAATACATTGTCTATAAAGTTTGTGATGTGGATGTTATTCTAGTGAATTCCTTAATTGAAAAAGCATGAGTTATTTGATTAATATTTTAAATCACAAAAATTAATGTGTTTTTTTACATAAAAGAAGTTTTTTACCCAAATTTCGTTAATTTTTTTTTGTAAAAGGTAAAAAAAAAAAAACCAAAACTTTGGTTATTTAAGTTTTCAAAAATTTTGAGGTTATAAGAAAATAGTCTTAGTACAAAGTTGTAGATCTTTTTATTGCGTACAACTTACATTTAACTTTTTTTTATAAGACTTGTAGTTTTGCCGGAAATCGAGATAAACCGTTTTTTACCCTTAAAAACTCACCTCCTTCCACTTCCCATCTCAGATCACCCGTAAATTATTTTTCCTGCAATTTTTGTTACATTTTTTTTTACAGAGTCATATATATGGCTGTCGTCTATTGACTTATCCAAGATGGGGCAGGGTTGGTCACGTCCCTCTCTTGGTCCTCTTCTAAAAAAAAATAATGCAAAAAAAATAATAATATAAATAAAATAAAATTAACCGAAATATTTTAACAATCTAATTTTGTATTTAACATTATTTGGGCTAATTCATAAGTGGAGGGTAAAAACCTTTTGTCATAGCTACCTTATTTTATAGTGTTAGTGCAATTAAAAGAAGGGTAAAAATTAAAAAAAAAAACAAATTAAATCGCCAACTATTAAAGGTAGGTATGTACCATACTTAATAAATGTTGAAGGGTTTTGTAAAATTTATTGGATAAACTAAAAATATACAGGGCATGCCTTTAAAAAAGTCGAAATTTTTAAAGTTTAATTAGTCGAAATGTATAAATTTATTTTGAACGCCCTGTAGCATCTAACTTGAATTTCTTCACATATACCTTTTTTGTTATCCCTATAAAACGTTTGTATCAGATATAAGTATTCCACCTTTAAAAACAATGGTGGTATTGTCAATTTTTTATAAGAGTAAAACCTAATATTTTTCCAACAACCAAAATTAAATATTAGAAAAACTACTAGGTTTAGGTATATAACATTATTAACAAAAGATTTATAGAATCTGATGTAGAATCTAAAAATAAATTAAAAAATATGGTGTTTCATTTAAAAGAACTAAAGTTATATTCGCCACGCTTTTTTTAACCATCCTGTATACTCAAATATAATTTTAAACTATGTAACTTAACATTCTCTAAAACTTCTGTATTTAACATTTAAACGTTAATAATGAACTTTACTCCATGGTTGACTCACCCTGTATACCTTTGTCTACGGGAAATGTACAGGGTCTTTGATTATATTTACGTGGCTTCTGGAGACTTTATTTTTGAAGACAGAAAAAAGGTTTTATATAAAAATTGTAGGTTTTTTTCCATATTATCTTTTGAAATTATCAGTAAAAAAATATCGCAATAAAAAAGTGGAAAAATATAGGCAACTTCAACTTTTTAAAATGGAACACCCTGTATATTATGCGCTACAATAGAAGATTTTTTTCTGATTTCAAATATATATACATTTATAATATTTGGATGAACCATTTTTGGGATATTTAAGCTTAAAATATAAATAAATTGAAAAAATAAATAATTTTAGTATCAAGAAAGCTATGAAAACAAAAAAAATTGTTTTAATATATTTGACGTATTGATATTGTAAAAAGTTGAAATTTATCATTTTAACTATTAAAAGTAGTTTGTATTACTTTTTTGTCGATGGGCTATTCGGAAGAACAATAAATCGCTATTATGCGTCTTTTTATAGTAACAATAATAATGTGAAGACAGTGCAAAAGGAATATTACTTATTATATCCTTAACAACGGTACCATCTATAGATACTATTAAATAATAGTAAGAAAGTTTATTGGACGAAAAGCTTTAAAATGAAGAAAAGACTGAGCACGAAATCAAAACAAAGTTTTGATATCCTCGTTTTGTCAGGATAATTATTAACTTTTTCTATTGGACTATTAAATTCTAGCATTTACAAATTAAACATTGCTTGCAACTATAACACGCAAGTATAGACGCGGGTTATCTATAATATAACACTTAGGTTACTCTAAGTAGGTGCCTTTAAATTAATATGTAATGTATGTATTGCAATACTTATTCAAAAGTAACAAAGTTGAAACTTTAAAGTAATAAATTTAGTCTTTTACGTTTTTTTGCTAACTAATTAATAATTTCTTCGGAATCAAGTTGCACCGCCAGATCTCAGTGTACGCTTATTAAAGCCAGACTAGTAAGTCTTACATCGCCCATTTTATTTCTTAGGTAAGTTTTTAACCTCTTTAAGGTAGAGAATGATTTTTCGGGGGTTGCAGTGAACACTGGGAGTGTGGCTAAAATAATAAGAAGCTTTTTTCTTAAAGGGAGTACTGATCATCGCAGTTATCGATAGCGTGGATAACAGTTGCAGGTTTTTGTGCTACAGATTTCCACTGATTGTGCCATATCTTATATTCATTCAGAAATATTGTGCCTTCATTTTTCCAACCCAGAAATGTTTGTGCAATCTTTTTAAGATTTTTTTTTATCCTGGAGTCATTACTGGTTGTTTCAGGTAGCAGCATTTGAATTCCCTCGATCGTCGATTCATGTGGTTTAAAACCCCCTGTAATAGCATAATCAATGAAAGTATAAAACACATTTCGTCGGTAGTATATTTCGGCAATTCCTGCTGCAATATTATTGCGCAGGGTTTGCCTTCCAGTTATTCTTGGCACAACTATATCGCTTGAACTCATCTGCTGTGCTTGTTCAAAAAGGATTGCGAACTGACTTTGTTCCGAACATTTAGTAAAGTTACAGTTTTTGTATATTCGCAAATGTTGGTTAAATCGACTTTAACTTTCTGCATTGCTTTGTAAAGGTTTGCTGTATATGAAAAAAACTTTTCTCAGTATAAATAAAGAAACAATAAACTGGCTGTTATCCATAGCGGTTTGAAGATGGTATGCTTGAGTAGCGACGTCGCTACTAGCAGCATCTTGAAGTGCCCCAAGTGATTCGCGTGTAACGGAAACCATTTCTGCAAATCTTTTGACAGCCACGTGTTCCTCGGTCCATCGTGTCTCACAAAGAGATACGCGTTGAATGAGATGAATTAATTTGTTTCCTTAATTTTCTTTAAGTCCGTCGCGAAGCGGTGATAGGCGAAAAAGTTTCGGCGCTTCGGTGTCCATTCCCCGCCCCTATCTATCGTTTTCTACAATCGGCGCTGTCTTGTAGTTTTTTTCTGTTATGGACAAGTAAGATGGATAGAATGGGGGTCCGGACCCCAGAACCCTCCCTTATAACGTCCGTGACTAACTACTTTTGTAATTTTTAGAAAATCCAAAAATATCAATCCCCGGATCCGGCATCTGAACTTAATAAAACAGATTATAAAATTTATTTAATTTTTAAAATTTTCCAAATTTTATCCTTATAAATTTATCCCCGTTCAGAATCTTCCTGAACAAAACATGAAGGCCCGACCTAAGAAATTTGGGAAATAGTTAGGTTTATGCAAGGATTAAAAGTTTTTTAATAAATTGTATTCGCCGGCAAGTCTTCCTTCACTTTGGGGGAATGTTTAATAACAAAAATAAATATTATTGGCCCAAAAAAAACCCTCACCAAATTCAGCAACATAACAATTTTATTGTTTCCATGTCTTTTTTTGATACTAAAATGACACTTTTTAATATTTATTAATAATTTGCCAAAAATATCTCAAAATGGTACCCAAATAATATCAATGTATATATATTTGAAATCAGAAAAAGATCTTTCGTTGTAGCGCATAATATACAGAGTGTTTCATTTAAAAAGTTGATTTTTGCCTATTTTTTTCCATTTTTTTATTGCAATATTTTTACTGATAATTTCAAAGGATAATATGAAAAAAACAATTTTTTATAAAACATTTTCTGTCTTCAAAAATAAAGGCATAAGAAGCCGGGTAAAATAATCAAATGCCCTGTACAACGCCAGGCGTTCGCATTTCTACATTTTCTTCCGAAAACCCTATTATTACACAAAAACATATAAAAACGTAGTAATTTTTTGGACACAACAGTTTATCGAAAGCAACCCTGCACTTTTTACTCTTTAGGTTATAGTCAGTTAGTAGTCAAGAAGTGTGTTTCCTGCGAAAAATGCTTAGAAAGCTTCGAAAAAATATGAGCGATAGCTCATTCAACGCAAATGCAAATCAAAAAAAAGGCTTTTTGGGATTTTTCTGTAACATTTCAGTTGTTATTAAAAAAAACGAAAAAAGCATGACCTTGTTAGTTAGGATATATGTATATAAGAAGGGCTTCACAAAGCAAAAAAAAAATACGACAATTATTTAAATATTTTTTTTAATGTACATTGAAGACAAACATGCGGAACAATTTTGTTAATTAATAATTGTCTAACTTGTTAAAAAATTACCTTTAGGTTAAATTTTTAACGGGAATAAATTCTTTGAAGTCTTCTGAATACACCATGATTTTTTAAAAAAACATTATTATTATTTAATTCCTTAAAAATAATTATTTAGTTTGACGTACTCGGTTTTGACTTAGAGCGCGCACCAAAATGTCTCGCGGAGGCCCATTCTCAGCGTTAAATTAAAGTTATAACTAATGGAGATAGAGTTTTGGAAGTTGGGACCCTTTTTTGATAATTTCCCCCCTTTTAAGGATTTTTTTGCAATTTCCCCTATCTCCCCCCTTGGTTTTTAAAAATCAAAACGGCTTCTTTTTTTTTGTTTTTATTAACAATTGCAATTTTTTTTGGCAGAAAAAATCCTCAAAAAGGGCCCTTCTCAGATTTGCATTCCGCGTCAATGAGCTATCGCCTATCATTCCCAAAACTTTCCAACTTTTTTTTCCCGGGAAAAACCCCCCTTCCCCGACTGGACTAATAATTGCTAAGACATTTAGGAAAATCATAAAATAATAAATTAAGTAAGTAAGGTTTTTGCGAAAAGTAACTTTTATTTTCTCAATTATTTATGATATTTTTACCCAGGAAATGATGATAAATTCCTAAAAAAATTAATCTGCGGTTTAATAATACCTATTATTAGTTATGTTTATATTTCGGAAAAAGTACCTAAAATTGTGTCACGTAGTAAAATTTGAGGAACTGTCTTATTTACGCTAGATCGTTTTATAAATAAATAAATAAATAATAAATTTTCTAGATTATTGTTATCTAATCGAGGGGATATAGTCGTACCTTATGGCGTCTTATTTTCTTAAAACTATTAAACAGGTGTCTAATAAACAAAAAAAGGTTTTTAATATTTATTTTAAATAAATTGGGGAATTAGGTGAAGGTTAAAGTAAGCTGAAATAAATATATTTTTTCCGGATTTCTCGATTGTAGTATATTTAAATTTAAACCTATAAGATAGTTATTCACTTTTTTACAGAACTGGCCCTTTTTGGCAATATGTTCAAAACAAAATATAAAAACAAATGCAGTTGGTTTTGCAGCTACAGAGATTAACTTTGTTTTAGGTTGTCATATTTGTTAGTTGTTTGTCAAAAGTTTCAAAAAATTAACTCTATCATAGGATTTAGAAAAACCGTTAATGATTTGGGGTTCCTTTATATGAGTTTTGATTCTCAAGTAAATTGTTTCTTTATCAAAAGCAAGTAGAATCTCAAGGAAGAAAATAAATCTCTCAGAGCATCCTAGTAGCGTCATAGACCTGAAACCGAGAGGGTTTTTTTCATATCATAGGCCCCACGTCGAGGCTTTGGGGCTGATAAACAACGTTATTCCCCACTTTGAATTTCCGGATGGCATCCTAAGGGGTAGCTTTAGGAGGGTGAATTTTCAAATATTTAAGTAATATCCATGCCCTTGGGTCATAGGCCCCACTTTGATTATTATTTATGTCCACGAAAGGGCCCCCCAAAGTCCGAAACCCAAATGCCATACCAATATGGCTTGATTTTGGTCCGCCATAGTGACCGAAGGTGTAATTTTTCGACTGTAGACATAGACCATCTGGGCCCCACGCTTTTGTTTCGGGTCTTAGTTAAAGACAGAAAAAATTAAAACGCTATACCCCTTTGGGTCGCCAAGTGACCGCCATAATGGGGCACTTGTCATTTTAGCAATGAACGCCCGTTATGGCGGTCACTTTTGATGCCCCCGAAAAAGGGATCGCGTTTGAAATCTTTGTTCTACGTTATTGTTAACAATGAACACGAAACCAGCGTGGGGCCCATGTTATTCCCCCAGTGGAAAATTTACACATTTTGGTCAGTATGGCGGACCTTTAAAAGATGCCATATTGGATGGCACATTGAGTTCGCGGACTTTGGCGACCTCCTTGACGACATAAAACAAGTGGGGGAGGATCCCCGGGGCATGGATATTAATTACACGTTTAAAAAATTTACCCCTCCAAAAAGCTACACTTTGATGTTTGGTAGAATTCGGAGGTGGAAGTAGAAAAAATTCGATAAATTTAAAGCTTTAAGAAAATAGACTTCTAAGCGAATTAATGATGGCGAAGGTTTTGGTTACTCTACGCCAGTTTGCCATTGGACCAAGTTGTTAAGAATAATTACTTAGGAGAAAGAAAACTGGCAAATGATAGAATTATGGTCCAATTAGTCCAAGAACTTAAAGTGAAAATGACCAAATAAGGAGCGGTAAATACAGTGGATAAACTTTGTAGGAGACCTAGAGGTCACTTTAAGCCAAAGAGCATCGGACCTATCAAAAAACTGCTACGTATGTTTTTTTAACACAATACTTTTACACAAAATATTGGGACAATAACACCACCAGCCAAGTTTAAAATTAGCAGTAGATCATTTCAATAATATAATCTTATTTAATTGTGTATATTTTACACATAAACAAAAATTATCATTATTTGTTAAATAATATCTATGTTTTTTTCTTTAAATTTTGATAGTTATATTATTCCAAATTATTGCCAAAAATCATGGTGAGTCAAGGTCATGGCTATAACAGTAACATCATTATTTTCAGTGGTAATCTTTTTTGGCAAACATATATTATATTATCATTTATTTTTATAATTGATGGCACTTTAGCATAAGTGGACAAAAAAAAGAGTTTAAATTAAAGGACAAATATGTTTGGGAATTTTATGGATGGGACATTGGTCTGAATTATATTAACTCTTAGCTTGCGGGCGGTTTTTGAAGTTAAGCTTCATTCATCTTCTTCTTCTTCTTTTTCTATCACACATTTTCTATCCTCTGGATATGGGCCTCTCTCATATTCTTCCAGGTGTTCCTTTTTTGAGCCACCTGATATCAGTTTAGACCGGCTGTCAGTTTAATGTCATCATACCATCTTTGCTGTGGTCTGCCGATGCCCTTTTCTCCCCCATGGTCTCTATCTCGTCACTGTTCCGCTCCAGTTGTCCGTGTTTGATTGGTATGGACGATTTTAAATTATATTCAAAAGGAAAACATTCTTTCAAGAATTTAATAAATATTCTGTCCATCATATCTGTTAATAAAACTAATGCCATTTTCGTTGAGAACTTTGTTTAGGCCAGTCAGAATACTGTATATTTTATAAAGAAATCGACAAGTTTCCATTCTATCTTGCAGAAAAAAATTAGCTATGATACTGGATCACCTGGTATATTAAATTAAAGGTAGTTGTAGACTAAATTTTGTAGGGCAACCCTGCTGTATTCCATTCTACTCTTATGTATTATTCCTGAAAATTATGATTCACAAAGAAAACAGATCTTACTGCAGCTTTTAGAGATACATATGGATTTAAACGCATCCAAGGCTCACTTTTCTTAAGTGAAGGTTTTTAACTAATATCGTATTAGAATTTAGACTATTTTGTTTACATTAAAACAGTCTAAAAACAATAAAAACCAGTCAGTACAATTACTTTTCCGATATTGCTTTCTAAAAAACTAGTTTGACACTGGCATCAGTGCACTGACACAAACTGTTTAAATCAGACCTAATAAAAGTGTCGTTTGACTCTAAAGTTTAATTACTTTATCAATATAAAATTATTATTGAATCTCTAAGAAGTCTAAATTCAATAGGGCGAACAGCCAGGTGGACATATAAGCCCGTAAAACGAGTTATGCCAATACCTACTTACCTGACACATTTTCATGCATATCATTGATGACGGTCTTTACCTGAAAAATAAGCCACTTTTATCTATACTTCGTTTCACGAAGGTTTGTACTTTCGTCATCAATTTCCTTACCTTTTTTAACAAATTAAAAAGGTCAAAAACAGACTGAAACAAATTAATGACGTCAAAAAAGTTGGTCGTTTCTTAAAATCAAAATGGCTGCCGTTCAGCAGCTGATTTTTTAAAGCTACAATAATAATATCCTAAAATATGGGTTATAAAATTATGTCATTTTTCAAACTTGTCAAAAAAATTGTTTTGTCAAAAGTAAGGTCAGATTTTATTTTTATTTTCGTATTTTTATTGTGTAAAATGCCTCGACGGTATTTGTATTTGTATTTGTTATTGGTGTACATATTAAAATGTAAATTATGACTATATTTCTTTGAAAACGTTTGTTGCTAGCAAGGTATAAGATAGCACGGTACAAGAATATTATAAAAAATAAACCAATTTATAGACCGTCTTTTTTTTAGCCCGAAAATCGGAAAGAGTTTAAAATAACTGCAAATCGTTGTATCGCAGGTATTTCTTTCTGGTTTTTATAAGGCTTAATTAACACTGTTGGCTTTAAAAATTAAATCTTGCAAAAATGTTGTATTCGGATAATTACTTGTTCCATTATGCCGACTAAAACACCAATTTTCTAAAATCGGGGTTTCGATGGTCTTTCATCATGAGAAACACAAAAACAAAATTGAGACAAGAATAACGTTAAGTCTAGATATTTTTAGGCTGAGATAAAGAGAATCTTGAATCGCCGATAACTCTGGTCCAATCGAATTTTTGATTTAAGCTTAGCTTTACCTTAAGAAAATTAAAAATTTTATTGGTGCAATCGGATCATGATGAATTAAAATTTTTATTAGAAAACCATTCTGAACGTGCTCTAAAGAACGCATTTAAACGTACTTGCATCAATATTGCCTAACTTTAATTAAAAATGTGAACAGCATTGAATTTATATGAATTAGCTACGACAACCCTTTTTTCCAAGTAATGACGTCATTGATGACGAAAGTACAAACCTTCGTGAAACGAAGTATATTATAGCTACCCCCTGTACTTACCAGGGTGTCCGCCTGCAAAGGATTGCGAATATTTGGCATTGAAAAATAAACAAATTACAATGAAAAAATGTCATATCACCGATGAGGACCAAATTTAATCTTGGCTCTATCTCTTCTACCAGGCCCGGTCTTGGAGGGCCAGGTGCCATAGACACTGGGTATTTGGGGTCCCCCTTCATCTCGAAATCATTCCATTTTGGTTAAGCAAATTTTTGTAAATGCACTAGTACAAATAAAATTAATCGACTTTAATTACCTTAATAAACATCAGAAGTTACTATAGCTACGGTAATCTATTTTATAGAATCATACGGCGAGCTTCCTTCTCAGCAAAAGAACGAATGACGTCATCATAATCAATTGACTGCATTTGTTCTGACTCTGTACATTACAGAGAGTAAATTTAGCCCGTTCTTTTCTATGGTAGATCTTAAGTATTTTTTTACTGTATTTAGTGTCAAAAATGACCGTTCTGCTGAGTAGTTTGACGCTGGTGTACCAGTAGCATTTGGAGCGCAATTCATACGTTCAAATAAATATCCAGAGAGCGTTTTTCTAATAAATATTTGTACAGCTTTAGTGGCGATAGCTCTATAACTTCGTCATTGGATAACAAATGAGCTCGCAGGTGCAGACACTCGTTTTCCAAAGTCCCATCCAAATCCTCTGAATAAAAAGCTATTAGGCTTTTGGCTTCTTCACTGACGTGTTGAGATTCCAAGCATTTAGTTTCGTAAGAAAGTTAAACTTTTTACTCAACTCTTTATAAGTAGATCCGCGTCTTTGTAGTTCTACAATCAGTCTATTTATAATGACATTATAAATAGTAACTCTGAATCTGTCCTTGCGAGTTCGGTCTCGTCTCCCTGGACTTCGTCGAACTGGACTTCACGCTTACGTTTGCTCTTCATGTCATATGCATAGTTAATTTCACCTGATATTTAAAAGGATTAGACCCATAAAGATCAAAGGTACTGGATTTCCTTAAGTCTTCTAGATACGTTACCAAAGATTGATACAGTTCAGCGATAATACCCAGGTCACTGTTTACAGATTAAAGAGACTTGTTCACTTTGTTAAACCGTTCCAATATGTCATTCCAGAGAAGTGTCAAAAAGCAAGTTTCCATCGAGTCTAATGAATTCAGAAGACCTGAAGCTTCACAGCGCGTAGACAGTTTTTCATTTGAATCATTGGCAATTATGTGTAGAGCTAGCGAATAAGCCGAGCAGGAAACGAAATCTATTAGAGGGTTTCCTGGCTTTATTCTCACTTGAAGGTCAGATTACACACCCGATATATTGCTAGCATTGTCGTAAGACTGCCCCCGACAATCGGAGATATCCAAGTCGTGTCTTTTCAATGTCTCTAGGACGATTTTTGGTCTTCTGCTTTTGATTGATTGAAAATTGTTTTTTCTTCTTTACTAGAGCAGAAAAGTAGCATTTTGTGCAGGCTACATCTACACCCAGCACAAAGGCGAACTTTACGAGCATAAGAAGTGAAAAATATTTTCGATAAGGCAAGGCAAGCCAGGCTTTTAAGCAGGTTTAAAGCAGGTCCCACCACTGTGACTGGGGCTCCTAGGCCGGCTGGGTCCCTAGGCCGGGGACTTGTAGTCCTAAGTGGAAATCCGGTTCTGCCTCCTACTATTAATGAAGACGCGCGGCAGTCGGTGGTCGTGCGTCTATGCATGTGTCCCTGCAGTATAATTTTAATCTGAGCAATTTTAATTTTTACAGGCACTCCGACATAGGAAATTACCAGATTGAAATTAAGCTTTAGATTATAATATTACATGACATTATTTAGGAAAAACATAAAATAGTACACTTACAAATAGACCTTCATGTTTATATTTACACACGACGCTTATCTAAAATAAACAATTTGAAGGTATCAAGTTAAATGTTGGCGACGCCACGCTTCAAATTTTTCACGAATTTAAAAACAAAAACAGAAATAACACCGTACTGCTGAAAGATATTTTTATAATCGGCGCAATAACAAGATTATTGATTTGAAATGATAAATGAGTTCACCACGATTGTTGATTTTCTTTTGAATATTTTTTTATAATTTGTTATAAATTTATTAATCACTAAAAATTAAGAATAAAGGATATATTTGCAAAATTTTTATGTAGAACAAGAGCCGGTAATCGCCAAACTTACGTCAAGGTTGGTTGGTTGATTTAAGCGGGGTTGGTCGCGTGGCCATATTTGCAATGCAGCCTATTGGCTTGGTGTGCGTCATAGTATAAAAGCTAAAAGTTTCTCTGCGCAATGTACCCAAGGGTAGTAGGAACAACTGGCTACTAAGAAGATTGGATCATTGAGGCTTCGGCAGGTAACAGGTAGCAAAGGTGTATAAAATTGCTACCCAAAATCGTCCTGGTGTAAAGCCTAATTTTATATATTATATTTGGCATAATATTAGAAATTAGGGAATTCCAAAAGCGTTTTCCGATAACGCGATTTCTAATACTATACCGAATAAAATGTAAAAAAAGCTTTATACTGGGATGATTTCTGGTAGCAATTTAATACACCTTTGCTTCCTGCTATTTGCCAAAGTCACGATGATCCGAACTTTAAGTTGCCAATCATTTTTACTTCTGTTAGGTACATTACACAAAAAAACTTTCATCTTTTATACTTTAACGTAAGTCTGTCGGTCATGAGTCTTATACTGAGTCAAACGCAAGATTTTTGGAATTTACTTAGAACTCTAATCAACGTATAACTTTAACCCCATTTTTGCCCTCCGGAGCTAAAACAAATGTGTTATGGTACGAAAATGTGATTTAAGTCAAAAATGCAAAAATAACTATACTATTTAACCAAAAACAAAATTTGACCAGAGTTTACAAACATATACAATTAATATTTAGCTTAACACATACCACCCCGGAAAATTAAAATACAAGTAATTTTGCCTTATGTTTAACAAATTTTTCTTCATCAAATTTTAATATGTTTGGGAATTTCAGTTGGGCACGGCGAACACGTGCTAAAATTTGCGCCAAGTTCAGCCATTTAACATTGAGTGGTTTAACAAATATAGAAAAAAATCATTTTTATCCTTAATCAACATCTAATCTATATTGCCAAACGTATCCTCATGATCCTTTGTCATGTGAAATTGGAGTATTAATATTTAATGATAAGAATTCGTCTGTAAAAAAAACGAATAATAGAAACTACACAACAGACCTAAATAAAGATTTTCGGAAATATGTTAACATGCAAATTGCTTTTTAGTAAAAAAAGTTTATATTTATTTGAATGGGACTAGAATTTTGAAAACATGTTGTGAACCCAACCCTGCGATAAATTTTGTGTAGCCACTGTAGCTTCTTTATTAATTTCGTTAAAAACACGTACTTTAAAATTGTTATTTGTCATAACATAAGGGGCCGTTTAAAAACTACGTCACGCTTAATTTCACCATTTCCAGAAACTTAACAATGGTTTCATAGTCACATTGCTTCTCCTCGGGAATATTTCTTAAAACCTCCATAGCTTCTCTTTAAAGAGCTAGTACTAGAGCTTGTGCCTTCTCTGGTAAACTCCAATTATTTTCATTGGCGGCAGCTTCAAATTGTCGAAGATACGTAAACCAGGGAACATTGCCATCAAAAGTGGGTGGTTTCATAACAGTTACTGTGGTACCACATTCTGAAACAACACCTGTAATAACTATATTTTTAATCTGTCGCTGTAAATGTTGGACTTCTTGTTGCATATGACCTTGGATTTGATAAACTTTGTCTTCAACCGATTGTTGTATTTCTTGCATCTCTTCTTTAACATCTTTCTTAGTAAGTTTTAATTCAAATAGCATTTGTTTTCTCAGCTCGTCAGCGCATCTTTTCTTTAAGCTCTTGTTTCATTTCTTCTTGGTTTTTTTATGTCTTTTTGAATTTTTTCGATCTGTTGTTTTGTTTCTGCTTCACTTCTCTTCATTTTCTCTTGATTGGTCTTTTCTCTTTTTAGATCTTCTTTTATGGATTCTTAACTGGTCTTCATTTTCTCCTAAATTCTCTTCACTTTTTCTTGACTTCTCTTCATTTCTTTTTGACTTCTCTTCATTTCTTCTTGACTTCCCTTTCTTGTTTTGGGTCTTCTTTTATGGAATAGATTGGTCTTCATTTCTTGCTTTAGATTTTCTTGGCTGGTCTTTATTTCTTCATCATTTGCTTTCTTAGTACAGTCAATTCTTCCATGGCTGCTGTTTGCTGTCTGGTCCCAACAGGCATTCAAATATTCTTAATCAATTTCGCTTTCGTAGGTCCTTAACCCACTTCTGACACCAAATGTTCTGTGACACCCCGTATAAAAAACACGGATCCTGGTTTTACACCTTTTTATTGGAAATCAGGTTCACAAATGTTTCTATAGTAATAATTCAACGTAACGTAATTATGAAAACTGTTTAACCTTTAACTGTCTCTCAATTACTGCTCTCTTCGAAAGATAAAACTAAACTGACCCGTGCGGACTTCCCTCGCGCTTTTTATAGTAAAGTAGAAAAAAATGGAAAAGTCTATAAAAGTCTAGAATTAGCTAGAAGAATTCTTTTACTATAGGATGTAAGAAAAGTTTAAAATGGATGTCTCCAGCGCCCTCAGGATAATCCGCAAAGGCCGTCAAAAAAGCAGAAAACTAAGGTAATTTATTTCAAATAAATTATTAACCTAAATAAAATATTTATAACTTTCTACATTTCTAATAACTAAACAGATATTTTTAAAGTCCGTAACAATACAAATGAATATGAATACAATATCTATATACATATACTAACCAGAACTATCCAGAACACAGGTACTTAATTTTAACTTAATAAGTCTATAAATATTGAATTGATTTTTTCCAAAAATTGTGTCGACTCGTAATGCGACGACTTGTCGCAAGTCGAATTCACCGCATCGAATTTGCCGCGACGTATTGACGTGGCACCAGAAATAATTGATAATGTATCCTAAATAGTGCTTTTATGAAAATAAGAAACTCTGATTTTATGTAAAACTTTCATTACAAACTGGCTTGGTTCGCCTTATACAAAGACAAGAGTAATTAGCCTGCGTAGGAAGAAGGCAATTCAAGTGGGCGAATACGCATAAATTGTCTATTTTTACAATATTTCTATATTCAACTATTACTGCTAGTCTGTCTGTTTAAAGAAATAAATCCTTGTAAATTTTTTAAACATAATTTTTTAAGCCATACCTAATTTAACTTTAATTAAAAATAAAAATAAATTCAAAATATTAAATTAATATAATATATATATATATATATATATATATATATATATATATATATATATATATATATATATATATATATGTATATATATATATATATATATATATATATATATATATATATATATATATATATATATAATATATATATATATATATATATATATATATATATATATATATATATATATATATATATATATATATATATATTGTTATAAATATTTTCTTATTCTTTGAATTGTGTTGGTATATTGTTTATTATTTAGTATTCTTGGGTTTAAAGGCAGATAAAACAAAATTTTCTAAATAAAATATAATTTTTAAGTTAACGTTTCGGCTCTCTAGTATGAGGCCTTCATCAGAACGTCTGCAAATACAAAGAGAAAAACACAATAGAGCTGTGACTAATTACAAAAATTAATATAGTTACCTTATTAGTAGAGATTTCCATGAGTAGTCAGTGTTAAAATTCAACACACATTTTTAAACGATAACTCAAACGATTATTGTATACATGTATTACAAACATAGCGACACAAATTTAAAATTTCTTAATAAAAGGCATCAGCCGTTATGAGTATTAATTTTGTTTTTTTTTTAAATTTAAATTAAGGAATTTATTTCTTTGTAACAATTCACGATAGCGACATCTATGGTATATTAACAAAATATATGTTAATCCACTGCATTAAAATTACGGAGATTTTTTAAAGTTTTTCTCATGGTGAGTATCAATTTGATGGTATTACAACGTACAATACCATCAAATTGATACTCTACCATGAGAAAAACTTTAAAAAATCTCCGTAATTTTGCAACCCCCAGCAATCCCTAGCATCACCCAGAAACCACCCTTAGGTCAAAAATTTTATCTTATTGGAAGAATTAAAATAAATATCTGACAATACGTTTTTTGGTGTGCTAAAAATGACCATAAAGTTAGAATTTATCCATCACCCTTACATTTTGCCCCAGAAATCCCCCAGCACCCCCCATCCCAAAGGGTCAAAATTTTATTCATTTGGAAAAAATATAATAAATATATGACAATACGTTTTTTGGCGTGCTAAAAACGAATACGAAGTCAGAATTTACCCATCACCCTTACATTTTGCCCCAGAAACCCCCCAGCACCCCTTATCCCAAAGGTTCAAAATTTTATTCATTTGGAAAAGATATAATAAATATCTGACAATACGTTTTTGGTGCGCTAAAACCAAATATGAACTTAGAATTTACCAATCACCCTTAGATTTTGCCCCAGAAACCCCCAGAACCCCCCATCTCAAAGGGTCCAAATTTTATTCATTTGGAAAAGATATAATAAATATCTGACAATACGTTTTTTGGCATGTTAAAAACGAATATGAAGTTAGAATTTACCCATCACCCTTAGATTTTGCCCCAACAATCCCCCAGCCCCCCTCCGAAGGGTCAAAATTTTATTCATTTGGAATAGATATCATAAATATCTAACAATACGTTTTTGGCGTGCTAAAAACAAATATGAAGTTGGACTTTACCTATAACCCTTGAATTTAACCCTAGCAATCCCCATCAACTTCCATCGTCACCCAGCAACCATCCAAAGGGCTAAAATTTTATTTTATTTGAAAAATTAAAATAAATATTTAACAATACGTTTTTAGATGTGCTAAAAACGAAACTTAAGATAAAATCTACCTATAACCTATAACTTTTGCCCCATCATCGGTCCCCAGCAACCTTGAAAAGGCATAAATTTAATTTGATTGGTATAATAAAAATAAATATCCGACCATTTATTTTTTAGGTATGCTGAAAATGAATCTGAAATCAGAATATTCCTATGACCCTTAAATTTTGCCCTAGCATGAATGAATAAAATTTTGATCCTTTGAAGGGGGAAGGTACTGTGGGGTTTCTGGGACAAAATCTAAGGGTGATGGGTAAATTATAACTTCATATTCGTTTTCAGTACACCAAACAACGTATTGTCCGATATTTATTATAACTATTCTAAGTAAATAAAGTTTTACCCAAGGGTGATTGGTAACTTCTGACTTTATGTTCATTTTTAGCACACCAAAAAACGTATTGTCAGATATTTATTTTAATTCTTCTAATAAAATAAAATTTTTGCCCTTAGGGTGGTTTCTGAATGATGCTAGGGATTACTGGGGATTGCTAGGGTTAAATTCAAGGGTTATGGGTAAATTCTAAATTCATATTTGTTTTTAAAACGTATTGTCAGATATTTATTATATCTTTTCCAAATGAATAAAATTTTGACCACTCAAGGAGGGTGCTGGGGAGTTGCTGAGGCAAAATCTAAGGGTGATGGATAAATTCTGACTTCGGATTCGTTTTTAGCGCACCGAAAATCATACCGGAAATTACTTCATATATCTGGTTCAGAAATTTTTTTGTGTGTGCCTGTGTAATGATTCTAACATCCTAAAATCCGTAAATTATAGTATATAATTTTGTGATAATAAATAGATTGGAGTAACATTTAAAAGAAAATATAAGAACCATTGATGGGGATCCTACGTAACAAATCAGTTTCCGTTTTAAAAATATAAAAAAAATTAAAACTTTTAAAATAAAACAATTATTAAAATTTAAAGTTAATTTGGCTTTTAAAACTAAAAATGTTCGGAAACGTTTTTTTTGTAACACAAATAATGCAATGTTTTTAATTTTTAAGATATTTGAAAAAAAAAACTAAAATGCTGCATTTTTAAAATTATGTTGGTACTTTTTTATTTTTCGATTTTTTTAATTTATAAAAACTTCTTTTTTATATTTTATTCAAATTATATTTAAAATAGTAACAGCGCTTTACCTTAAAGCAAAATAATGTCACATCCACGTGTGAAAATAATTTTTGATTAATGCCAGCCACACATTCCGAAAATCCTCAGAGGAAAAACAGCGCAGGGCGGGCTGGCGGTCTACACAGTCCAGTAAAACAAAGGTTTTTTTTTACCGACACACACTTCGAAAATCCATAAGACCAGGACTCCGCAGTTTTTCCTTAAAGGATTTCCAGACTGCTTGTGGCTGGCTTAGTGAAGTTAAATTTTAAACATTCAGGGTATCTTTTATTAATTAGAGCTAAAGCCTGTGCAAACTGTTTCAAGCTAAAAAAGATGATACCACTGACGACTTAAAGAAGTTTGAAAAAAAAGTTAGTAAGTTAAGAGAAATATTATACCTATTAAAAAGAAAACTCACTGGTACGTAAGAAATCATAGCTCAGTTACCCATTACCATTAAACTAAGTTTAAAATTAGAGCCTTTTTAGACAACACAGAACAAGAACAAAACAACCCAAAGAAGATAAATAAAAACTAGAAGAGTAAGTTTATAAAAAAGAGAACCATGGTAAATAAGTATATTAACAGGCTAAAACATTTGTGATAATTACTAGTTACATTAATTGACTGTTATTTTGATTGTTTTATTAATTGCCAGCCAATAAATGAACCCTTGGATCAAAAGAAAATATTCACCGCCCCTGAATTTTGCAGCAGTCGTCTGGACGAACCAATTATTATGATTTAGAACTTAAGTTAAAAAAGGGGATGTGTAATTATATGTGATGCATTATTTAGAAAGTAAAATTGTTTCCAGAACTTATCCTAACAAGTTCAATATAAGGAATGTATTAAGTGATATGTTTTTCAAGGTTTAAAAAATGCTTTTATATGTTGATATTTTATAAATGCTATTTATTAATGTTTTAAAAACATCTCAAAAAACTGCGCTGTAAGGCTGTAAGTTATTAAAAATTTGTCTAAAACTTTCTAAACCGTTTTTCGGATTGCTCTTGAGGATGCTGACCCTTTTCCATATTCTTCGGTTTTAGGTAGAACCCCAGAGGCCCGATTCTGTAAGCAAATTTTTTGACATTCCTTTTCCCTATCTCTTTCGAAACAATGACAAACTTATGAGTTACCTGTAAGGGCAACAAAGACAAGTGATCCCTATTTTGACATTCTCTTTCCTTATATTTTTACAGAATCCCAGCTCTGATTCCTAAAATTTATTTTTGTAAGTTCATTAATTTCAAAATTGTTTTCGACAATTGATATTGTAGTTCTCGATTCCTGGGGGTCGATATAAAGAGAGCACTTTCGGTAACATCAAATTTTTATTTTACATTTGCAGTAAACACCTTTATGACATTTAACCATAGTGTTTAAAAGGTAGATTTAAAAAGGTAATAAACAATATAACTTATTGCATTGCAGAAACCATTTTTAAATTAGTTTTATTAGTATCTATATTAATACAAATCTTATTAATAATTATAAATTATTAAACATGAAATTTAAACGTTAAATTTTAATTGTTTCTTTAAATTTAAAAACTGATTGACAGGATTACTCCAATAAAAACCCGTTTATTATAAAAATTAGTGTATACAGAAGTTACACCATTAACAGGTGCTGGCTCAGAGCCAGACGTTCGCAAAAAATTGCGATCCTGCCCTATCCCAACCTCTAACAGCGACGAAGGTCGCGTGTTTGCAAATTATGGGAGTTTTCGCGACGCAAATTCTGACGTATTTACGTTAAAACAATCACGAACTAATCAAAAACAAATATTTATTAAAATATACTTTTTAAGTACATCTATAAAATGCTGGTTTAGAACTGAATATCTGCCCCGAAGGAAAATTTTGATAGTGATTTGGTTAAAATAAATATACGTTAAATTAAAAGAATTTCAACCCAAGTAACACAAGATGGTTCTTTATATAATTTTCTTTTTTATAAAAGTTTTATAAAGGCGTCCAAAGACCTTTAATATATTTATAAAAGTGTTAGTTTACACTAAATAGTTTTTTAATATAGTTGTAAGAACTTTCTTAAAGCTAATTAATATATCTTTTATATAATAACCCTCTATAAAAGTGACAACCACAGCTGTTGGAAAGTTTTCAGCCTTTTATCTGCATAATTGCTTTTTAAGGTACTATATAAAGCACAAATAAAACCAATAAAACCTCAATTATGCCATTAATTTAAACGTTTTTATAAAACCCTTATGAGGCAATTTGCGTATGTTTATCCCAATGCTTTATAATTAACGCCATTATAAAGATTCTTTTTAAATGCTTTATTGATGTGTGTTTTATACTCAAAAGTTTCTAAGAAAACATGCTTTATTACTGGGATATTGTATTTATTTAAAAGGTTTTTATAAAGTAGTCAGCAACGAAATAAAATTGCTATAAAGCAGGCATACCCAGCGGCAAGTCATTCATCGGCTATTTTGTCGTGTGTTTTCTAAACTAAGCTAAACTTATTGAAATTGACGATGACGAGAAACGGGAAAAGTGGCTATTGGAATTCTTAAACGATGACGTGCCATTAGAAGAAGTCGGAACACCTACTGAAAGTAAAAAAAAATATATTTTTCAGGTTAGCTATATGTTCTTAAAGCATTTAATAGCTATATTAAATAACAGGCTACCAAACATTTTACCGGCAGATCCGCGGATACTGCTTAGCACTCCACCCAAAGTATTCGTTGCCGGTCTTTTGGGAGTTACACGTTAGCCGTATCGGCAATGAGACTGCAGTTCGCACAGGCTAAATGTATAATGAATTATTTAAGATAATTAAGCCGAAAAGACAAAAACGTTATATCTACAGAAATAGTTAAAATTATTAGATAAGGAGGTACTGCATGGAATGAATCTTGAAATAAATAAAGGTACATCAAACGTGCAAATAGCCACTGTCTGTTTAATAACGCAATAGTGTGTTGTAGCACCCTTATAAAGCCAAAAGAGATATAACAACGGGATTAGCGCCCTCTGTACATTATTCGAAGTTCTAGAGGGTCGCACTAATTCTTTTATAAAACTGTTATAAAGCAAACCCATAAAAATAGGTTTTTAAAGGCCGTTTAATAGAATATTTCGCAACCATTTCCATTCTGACCGGTTTGCACGTCGCCATTTAATTTTTCTCAGGATGTTAGGGCCGCCATTGTTGCTTAAAGCAATTAAATTGCATATTATTCCTTTCATGTGTAGCTAGTTTGTGTTTTAATATTTTTTTCAGGATTAAAGTATGGAAATTTAACATGTAGTAACATTTTAAGGGTTAAAAATAAAAAAAACAAACAATAAATTTTTGATATAATTTTTTTCAATCCAATTTTTAATTATTTTTAAGGCGCTTTGATGAATTTAGAGGTAAAACTATACATTTTATCAAAAAAATATCCATCGCAAGTAATTTTACATTCTGCATATGCGAAACTTTCTTAAAATAAGTTATTTATTTTAGGTGTAATATATATGTATATCGTAGACCAGTCTGCTCTTGTTTCCAGTTGTGTTCAATAATATAAGATTATGAAAAGAATCGGCTGGGGCGACAACCATAAAATACCTTTTAAAAAACATTTTTTTTCCAAGTTTACCTATGCAACTGCAATAAAGTATTTATTCAGCAATTTGCTGTTAGCTTGCTGCCGGCTGGTGAAAAATGCGCATGACTGACAAGCTGTTTAATCGAATATGTAGCTATCTAGTGACATTGTTAGAGTATCTATAAAGTACTCATATATCCGTTTTATTACTGATAAATTTAATACCATAATAAACCTTATTTATAATGGCAAATTATAACGCTTTAATAAATTAGCTGTATAAAGTGCGCCTATTTTGGGTATATAAGCACTATGTTAGGTTTGAGAGAACGTTATAAAATTTAGAACAAATAATAAAACATTGGGCTGGATAATTTAGTGATGTAGCTTTTAAAAAGCAAGTTGTGTTACTTGGGAATCGATTGATCATAATAAAAAAACCTTTTAAATATTTGATTCAATCAATTTTTATTGACTGCAGCAGGTTATTGTTTAAAATCTGCAGAAACACCACTTAGCTTTTAGATCTAAACAATAAATAATTTCTAAAATATTAAAGCCAACAAATAAAAAAAGTAATAATTATGTAATTGAAATTTTTTGTTTGTCTTACCAATTGATAAATATTGCATTTTTTTCAGGGGTGCTTGTTCTGTTTTAAAGTCCGGAAAGAACAAGATATAACTTAAAAGCTAAGATTGTAAAGGTAGCTTTAAATCTTCGAATTGTGGTTTTGTTTTTTTTTTGTTCTTATAAAAAATAAAAAATTATAAATTAGGCATTTCTCTGTAAACCGGGCAACTTTAGGCGTATTTTTGTCCCGACAAACAGTCCCCTAGTTAGGTTTTTCATAGAAACATAGTTGTATTTAATTATTATCATTGGGCAAATTTAAAAAGCATACGAAGCACAACGTAGAAATGAAGATTAATTGTATTAAATGTTATTGAGGTAGTTTTAAATGAGTCAGAGAAATGTGCGTAAAAATTGGGAACAAAATAAACATTAGTATTTTAAGATGCATTATTTAATTTAAAAATAGATTCCTCTGATATTGTCAGTAAAAAGTTCATCAGATTTCAAATATTATAAGTATGATTTTATTTTAAAAAATATTTGTGAGATAAACACCTTTTTTACCAGGGACTATTTTTGGGGACATGCAGGGGACTGTTCTTTGAGCATTATAAAAACGTTTTTGATGTAATAAACTTTATTTTATTGGATATTGTACGATGGGCCGCGGTAAATTGGGTAATTATCTTTTTAAGTTAAGTACAAATTATCAAATGAACTATATTTTTCATATAATATCGGCCTGGGTCCAGTTTAATAAAACTCTATAAGCTTATTTGTTTTTATGTTTTTTTCTACGTTATTAACAATAGCTGGCTTAGTATCATATACATTTTATATAAAAAATGTCCAGTTAAAAAAACTTTATAACCTTGAATTAAAAAAAAAACAAAATAATTATAAAGAACCAAAATGGCAATGGTATGATTTATTTTTCTTTATGATATTTTTTTTTCGACAAGCTTATTACAAAATATATAAAAAAATCAATGTTTTTCGCAAATTCCAAAATATTTTTTTTTCACCAGGGTGTTCCCCTTAAAGCCATTAGCATGTGGTATATATTTGGTAAGGGTATGGGACCACTTACTTATTAGATAAAAAATTTTAAAAATTGCGATTGTATAGAAGCTGGGCCGAGATGATTTGCAAAGTACCATATATTTCTTACTTCCATGGGTTAAATCTGTTTAGTCCTTTTTTAATAATAATTATAATTTAAATTTTCACAAAAAACCTACAAAATGTTTTTTTATAAAACTTTCTCCAAGCATTTTCCCCCAAGAAAATCCGAAAAAACTCCAAAAATTAACCTTCTTTCAAAAAATCATATCTCCGTTTGGTAAAAGGTTAATTTTTCGGGAAATGATAGGTAATAATTTGTAGTGTAAATGTAGGCTTTTTTGCGAGGCTCACCGTTTTAAGGCAGATCAATATATTTTAATTCTGAAAACGGCATATGAAAGAAGAGATCAAAATCGTTCCCTACATATTTTGAATTTTTTGCTCAGAGGGTGGAAAATCTTCTTCTTTTCTAGGTATTTTTGAGCCACTGAATTCGAATATAATATTAGAAATTGCATTTGAGGGCTTGAAAGGGCAAAATTCACCCTTTTTTACCCCCTGCACAACTAAAACATACATTTCGTTAAAAAATGCATTCCTAACAGAAGTTGCATGAATATTGTTGAAATTGTAATGTATTACTTTAAAAAGTGAATATATTAAATACAAATTTGGTTCCAAACTTTATACCAGGTGGTGTGCGCCTAGCGGAACATAGGAAATCCCATGTAAATTTTAAGGATATAACTTTTTACACTTTTATAAATGACACTTTTTAAGTGACCCTACAGAAAAAGTAATTTGGTGAAAGATCAGGTGACCTGGCTGGCCAAAGTATCCGGTACCGTGGAACGATAATATTGCCGTTAAAAGCATTTTCCCGGTACTCTCTAACCATACGGGCATTATGGGCGGGACAACCATCCATTTGGTACCAGATCATTTGATTTTCCCGAAATACTTTTTCCAAGGCGGGTCCAAATTGATTTTGAAAAAAGTTCAAATAGGTTTCAGCTGTCAGCTTCTAGTCCCTAAAAAAAGGCCAAATAATATGGTGTCCGATAATTCCCACGAACACATTTGTTTTTTGGGGATATTGTGTCCGAGTATGAACAAAGCGATGTTCATTTTTTTGGCTCTAATACCGGCAATTCTAAATATTTGGTTCATTGTTGAGGGTGAATGTACATTCATCGGTAAAACAAATATTTCTTAAAAAATTCCTATCGTTATTTGCTCTTTCCATCATTTCAAAATAAATCCCATTTTTCTCTCTTCATCTTCTTTCTGCAGATCTTGATGTTTTTCGAATTTATACGTATTAATTTTGTGTTTTTTCAAAGTGCGCAATACTGTTGTATAATGTTTATTTACCTCTTGCCCAAGAACCCTCGTACTAACCATTTTGTTTTCCTTCACACTCAGTAGAATATTAAGATCTTTGTTCTCTCTTTCTTCGGCTCTATTTTCTATATCATAAGTTGAACATTTACACAATTACACAATTATTTATTATGGTTGGATTCGAACTTACTGACACTACGTTTAATAGTTGAAATGGACGGAATGGGGGAAATAAACTGAAAACATTTCAGATACTGCTCTAAAACTATTTGCCGCATAATGTCACTTAATTATGGATACTTTTTCGTCGATTGAATAATTCATATTTTTTTTCAAATACCGACTGTCACTAATTTATTGACACTGTTCCTCATGTAAGGGACAATATTCATTTTACTGGTGCCAGTTTGGTTTTACCTGAACCAAAAATTTGGTAATTTTGCAATTACTTGGCACGAGGGCTTGCCAGATTGGTCTCTTAAAAAAGTTATCCTACATTTTTTCTGTAAAATGTACAGGGGAGCTGGTGATTGAACCCCTTAAAATTTATATGGAATTTCCTATGTTCCGCTCGGTGACGCACCACCCGGTATAGTAGGCTAGAAGTTATACGTACGTACCTACAACGTTATACCATGCGAAAACTACCAAATATTAACTACTTTTGTCCTTGCTAATAGAAATAAAATCGTATGCTGTGTTTGTATCTTTTACTACATCTGGATGTCGAAATCGTATAGGTCGCGGAAGTATTTTCGAAATATGAGTATTTAGGTATTTTATCGCATCACCTTGTCATTAGTTCATTACTCGTTTAAATTAGTATTTACGAGTGGCAGTAAATGATGCGGCACTTGCCTTAATTTAAAAAATTCAAATTTATCTCGTTTAAAGTAATTTAGATATTGATGTTTGGAAATTGATATCGCACGCTGAAGCCTTGGAAACCGTTATCAAAACCTTGATTTATAAAAAGCGTGTACTTTTGTTAATGGAAAAAGGTCAAAATGTTTAGATTCTTCGTATAATTTTTGAATACTACTTACGGTTTAACACCAGTAGGCCATTACTATGAAACTTTGAATAAGGTACAAATTAGTAAGGGTAATTTTTTAATTGATTATGTTTTTTGGGTGTACAAATATAACAAAAATTACAAAGTGCTATTAAACTGAGGCTTGGGTTTTTTAAAGCAAGATCAGTTTGTCATCATTTTAAACATTTTAAATTATCTCGAAATGCATGCATTTTTAGCAAAAGTGCGTATAAAGCTTTTTTGTAAAGGATAAAATTTTCTATCGGAATGACACCTTCTTAAGTTTTAGAAACCTTTTGTTGCAAAAGAAATACAAAAAAAAACAAATACAAAAAATTTCATAATTTTTTTTTTAGGTTTTTGCCCACACATTTTTTTTTGAGGCAAGACAGGTATATGCAAAGCTTTTAAGGAAAGAAAGCTTATATGAAAACCTTTAAAATAAGCAAGTATTTTCATCAAAAATTTGACAGATATTTTGAATTTTACCATTGTTCATCAATTTTTGCCGATTTTTCTTTTATATTACATTATTTTTTTATAAACAAATGATATTTTTATTAAAAAAAGTTGTTTTATAACGGTCTTTTAATAACAAAACATAGTTTATTAATAATTATTTGTAAGTACAGCGGTAAAAGAAAATAAATAAGAAGGTTTTCCAATCCTGCAATGCATGATGGAAAATTGGACAAGCGCTCGCGGCCCCACGTGTGTGTCTGGCACAGTAACTGACCTGTAAAGTAATTTCATCCTAACTTTCGCAATAATAAAAATAAGGATAAAAATACTTTAGAGGCTAGTTAGTGTGGCAAACACACTCGTGGCGGCGAGACCGTTTAACATATTTCGTATCATACATTGCAGAATAAGAATACCTTCTTATTGATTTTCTGATTAAAAAAACATTTTAAAAGTGAATGTTTATTAAAACAGAATTATTTTTGGGTTGGGTTCAGTTGTAAGAAAGGTCATCCAATCAGAACTGAGCCTGTTCCTAATTTGTGGCTTTCTTCGGATTTATAAAAGAAAAATACTTAAGAAAAATCATCAATCACCAAAACACCATATTTATTGGTTCGTTTTTGAAAGCGTGTCATTTTCTTTGATAATTTTCAATAAAAAGTATTTCGTGTTTATTTTAGTAACAACAGAATTAATTTAATTTATATGACAGAATGCGATTTATATTAAAAAATAAAAAAAGGTAACAATAAATACCTGCAATGCCAAAACATAAAAAGTCAATATTCTGTCAAACTGTAGCGTTATCATAGTTATAATAATAATGATATTAATAATAATATCTTTGACGGGTGTGTATATAAAATATAGTTTCTTATGGAAAATGTGTGTTGGCCAATTGTTTACAAACTTTGCATAGTGATAGTTCTCAACACCCTGATCAAAAGTCTTCACAGGCACAAAACCCGAAAACCCTCCAACCTCCCCAAAATCACCCACAAAGGTCACTGGTATTTTTCTTATGGAAAATGGGTTTCGGCAAATTCTTTTCAAACTTTGCATAGTAATAATTCCCAACACGCTGATCAAAAGTCTCCACGCACATAAAAACCACAAATCCTCCCAACTCCTCCAAAGTCACCCTCAAAGGTCAGTGGGATGATTTTGACTGATGGTTGGGTCAATTGCTTTGCGAAATTTTTTAATAGTGTTGTCGAATTGTAGTCACTTACATAGCTACAGTCTGACATCCCCAGTACCTGCATTTCTTACGGGGTATGAATCCCCCCCGCACCCCAACACCTCCTCGCCTGACTCCAGACACCAATCTCACCAAAAACTAAAGTCTGCTTCCTTGTTGACCAAAGGCGAAGCCATTTTATCATGAATTTTATTCTGTATGGCCACGTGTTACTCTCCAACCCCAATAATTGGATACCCACTACCCCCCAAGGCCATGCCATATGAAGTTTCTTCTCACGGATTTTAAACAGTTTAAAGCGAATTTCTTCCTGTGGTAAGGTCACGAAATACTATCCAATATCCTTTACCCCTCCCTCCCGGTACAGGGGTTGTCAGGCTATAGCTCTGTAACTATTGGTATGGCTTCAATTCCACCAACCTATCAGTCAAAACCATCTCCAGTGACCTTTGAGGGTAATTTTAGGGGGGTTGGGGAGGTTTTCGAGATTTGTATCCGTGGAGACTTTCGATTAGCATGTTCAGAACAGAACTATCAATATGCAAAGTTTGAAAACAATTGGCCGAAACCTATTTTCCATTTAAAAAATCTTCAGTGACCTTTAAAGGTGATTTTGGTGGGTTGAGGGGTTTTTTTGGCTTTGTGCCCAAAAAGACTTTTAATCAGCGTGTTGACATTTATTACTGTACAAAGTTTGAAAACAATTGGCCGAAACCCATTTTTGATAAGAAAAATCCCAGTGACCTTTAAAAGTGATTTTAAGGAGTTGGAGGGTTTTTGGGTTTTGTGCCTGTGATTAGCGTGTTAAGAACTATCAGTATATAAAGTTTGAAGAAAATTGACCAAAATCCATTTTCCATAAGAAAATTGCGGTCCTTTTCATTCTAAAATTTAGTATAGCTTATAGTAATAAATAAGATAACCATATTCTTTTTATCCACTTGTGTCTCAAAAAGAATTAAATATAATATTATATAAGAGCATTGCCTAACACTAACTACGAAACAAACAATTTTCACCTTTTTACTGCAAATTATAACTAACCCAGAACTTCTTGCTCTAGCGACTGTCTGTACTTGTGGCATTAATAACAAATTTGTAAATATTATAAAACTATTTTCTAACACAAACTACAATTATCGAAAAACGCGTAAACGCAGAACTAAACTAATTTGACAAATTTGATACGCACGTCCAAAGTCAATAATTTTGTTGCAGAAATAGAGCGTAAACGCCCTATATACCAAATTTCTTAATGCAATGGGGGATTGATTATTTACGGTATAAACTTAATTAATATTTTTTTTATAAGACATAATGTGTCGTAATTATGATATAGAAATATAAAAACTAAAAAAAACTGGTCAATATTTTAAGTGGTAAACTAAATAAATTTTTAATTTTCTATAAGATTTTTTTTAATCAAATATTTTTTTTAATCATAGAAAAAAATTAGATTTCGTCTTATTTTTTGAAAATTGTTTTAAATTTAATACTTCCCTTTCTTGTCTCATAACATAAATTATTTGTTTACTTACATGGTTCAATAATAATACCCAGGCCTTAAATATTAGTTTTTTTAAAAAAAACTTATATCTCTATCAAGAGTGCAAAAAATTTTTATTTATTTCGCTTTTTTTTCCTTTAAATAAAATAATCATAAACATTTAAAGAACCCCGAGAACAAATATTTAATGTTTTTTAAATATACCTAATTAATATCTATATTTAGCAAAAACGTACTAAATGGTTTTAGAAATTTCAATAAAGTTTCCCAAATTTGTAGCATCCTGGAAAAAAGATGGATAAAGGGATCTTCACGGTGACCCTTGGACCTAGTCTGCAACTTCAGTATTTTAGATTGGGGGCTTCTTGGAATGTTAAAACTAAATGTGATAAAAGAAATCATTAATTAAGCCAAAATACATTTTTTAAGAATCAATCGACTTTTATTCTTTAAATCATAAACCCCATAAAAAAAAACTATTAACTAGCTCAAACTGTTAGCATTTAAATATTTTTCTAGCTTTTAAATTTAAAGAAACCGTCTCTTTGTTTTTTAACTACATGCCAATATTTTTTTTAATGGACTATCTTAGGTGGCGACAAAAAGAACTTGTTTTGTACTTTTATTGCAAAATAAACAATTTTCTCCTTAATTAGTCCTAAAAATGGCCGGTAAATATTGCGTAGTTTTTTTAAAGCAGCTATGGCTACTCTCCCGGAAATATTGGGCCAGATGGCCAAGTTTTATCTGGAATAGATGGCCATAAAATTTAAACCGCTACACCAGATATTATTTTGTATTATGTTTTACAGATGCCTAATGTTTACGTGCAAAAAACCACTGCTGTTCGGGGAACTTGGAAAAAAGAAAACCTTAAAGCTGCCATTGTTTCAGTCCAAAATATAGTTCTGACGACCTAAACAGCTTCCATTCTTTTATCTTCGACGTTTGGTGCTGACAACGAAAGGAAACTCTGTTAACACATCATTGATAAGCAGTCTAGAGTATTTTCCTTAATAACTGAGGATACAAGAAGTACAACCTTTTACTTTGCCTAGCAGCTGCAGCTTAAATAAAGGTTTAATCATACTACTCAATACTATGACTGGCTTCAGCTATTTTTAAAAAAGAATCCAGCTGTTACATTGAGAAAGTCAGAAGGATTACCACTCGCTAGAAGCCAAGGAATGAAAAGCGCAAAAGTAAATGGTTATTTTGAGGTGCTGAAAAAGGCTATCTGTGAAAATGAAACATTTTTAACATAAGTAAAATTGGATTGCAACTTAACAATTGTCCTGGACATGTTTTGGCTGCAAAGAACTCCAAGGCAATAGCTACGACGACTTCGATAGAAAAAGAGGAAACCATCACAGTCTTTACTTGTTGCAATGCAAAGGGTAATTTTTTACCCCCTGCTTGTATCATGAAGGGGAAATACAAAAAACCGGAGTTCGTAGATAGGTTTCCTCCTGGATCACAGCTCTTCATGTCTCAGAAATCCGCCTACATAACCATTGCAATATTTCTGCAGTGACCAAAGATTCACTTTGTGTCTCGAAAAGCAGCTGGCAAAGTACTTCTTTGCTGCTGCAATTTATTTTTCTGTTACTTGGTTAAGATGTCGGAATATGCAACTGAAAAATGACATCATCTTACTGTCCATGCCAAGTCACACAACTCATTACCTTTAATCATTGGTGTCGAAGCAGTTAGGTAACTAAAGACACATTTCTAGGAATCTTGCAGGATATGGATTAAATAGCGGGATGCCGCATTTCAAAATTGCAATTTGGCACCTTGTTTAGTCAAATTTGGGGAAATATGTCCATGATAATATGTGGATCCGTGATAATTGGACAGAATTTGATAATATGTGTTCGATCTGCGGAAATAAGAAAAAGGAACACATAAGGCAAAGGAAGAGCAAAGAAAAGCACTGGCCATCTCTCCTCGAACGCTATGGCGATCACTCCCGGACAGTCAGGGATTTTTTAAGGGGAATTATTTTAGTGTTTATAAAACTAAGGACTTATTTAACTATGTTTTTTTTAGAAAAAAAAAGAAAGTTTCATTTTCAATTAAAACCTTTGTTTTATTTCTTTTATTTTTTAACAAGTAATCCATCAAACCATATCTGATAAACCCTCCCGAACTTACCCTAATAAATGTAGGATTAACAACAGTTAAAGCCCCCTGACTAAAAAATCTCAAGCCACCACTGACTAATTGCCAAAAATTAAACCCAGAAACAATACCTTACATAAGAGATTTGAACGAGCGACGCTAAAACGGTGAATTCACATCAATTAAAGGTTTTACATAATAACGCGGTAAGTAGAGCATGCGCCTGCAGTCTACCGTGGCAACGAATAACAATGGCCACAGCGAACAGACACCAAACGAGAGGAAAAGGAAAACAAACTGGCACAATTATATAGGGTGGTCTTTCATTTACGGATATAATGCTAAATCTGTGGGTAATTGTCGGGTGTTATGCTATGGAAATGCTTGAAATTATTCCTAAACTAACTGGGGGTTATGAGTTTAATATAGCCAGCATAGAATGCGCTATGTAGAGATACACCTCAACTAAGTTAAACAAGCTTAGCTTCAGGTAAGAAGGGAAAATTGCAACTTTTACGGCCGAGTGATGATCGCGTTGTTAAATTTAGCGATGGACTTAGCAATTGTTAAAAGTTAACAACGGTTTAGAATGTTTAACAAAACGTCATTGTCAGTGTTATTCAATGATTTTAGTAGGCAACCTGTCAAAATCTGACATTTTGTTAAACATTCTAAACCGTTGTTAACTTTTTACAATTGCTAAGTTACTTAACTGGCACAAACACATTACATTCATAGCCTCAGCAGCTTTAAAAAAGCTTGGATTCCTTTTTCGAGCCAGAAAGTATTTCTCTAATTCTAATCTGCATACTTTGTATGTATCCCAGATCAGACCCCCTTTAGAATATTGTTCTCACGCCTGGGAATGGCGTCTCCTACAACACTTAGCATTCTTGACTCCATTCAAAGAAAAGCTGTTCGTCTTATTAATGAGCTCCGAAGAGTTGGCCAGTATAATTCCTTCTTTGACAGCTCTCAACAGACCAACACGTAGTGCCACTTTTATGCATCCTTTTACAGTCCAACTTGAGAGGCCCCGAACTTCCCACCTTGTTCGTTCTTTTATCCCTAGAGCAGCGTTTCTCAAACTTTTTCACATATGGAACCCTTTTTAACAGGAAAAATAAACACGGAACCCTCTTAATGCTGTACAAAGAAATATTTTTGCATTTTAAATTATAGGAATCGATAGACTCGTAATATCGTTATAATTTATTTTTTACAAAATATATTAGTAATACACTTAAAAATATTTTATTAAAGAACCTAAAAGGAATTTGAACATGAAATAATAAAAAGGATACATTTATACATAGATAAGGCTATCGATGCAAGGAATAAAACTATTTTCACTATTCACACAATTTTTTTATCTTGGGACAGTCCACGAAGTCTGTGGCCGTACTGTCCCGTGACTGTCTGAAGTGTGGTAAGAGGGAATTTATTCGCACAAAACTTAAATATTTGAAGATCTGGAAAAAAAGGGAAAACTTCTGCGTGTAGCAGGTTTCATAGTCTGGACAGGGATAAAGGAACAAACAAAGTTGGAAGTTGGGAGCCTCTTAAGTTGGACTCTAAAAGGATGTATAAATGTGGCACTACGTGTTGCTCTGCTGGGAGCTGCCAAAGAGGAATTATACTCGCCAACTCTTCGGAGCCATGAAAATACCTATAAAAGAGCGACAGATACCTTACAGCCCGTCGGTGGGCAACGGAAGGAAGCTTTGCTGTAAATGTGGGAACATTAATAAGACGAACAGCTCTTCTTTGAATGGAGTCAAGAATGCTAAGTGTTGTAGGAGGCGCCACTCCCCAGGCATGAGAAAATCATAGATAAATTAGCGAAATATGAGTTTTGACGATAATATTTGATTAAATTCACGAAAAAAATACAAAAAGAGGATTTGCTTCTAATAGTCCGATTATTTACTAGCTTTCAATTTTTTTTACCAGTGTCCCCCCTAAGGCCAATAGCATCTGGAAAATTTAGTGTGGTTCTCATGTCTCACTTTTTAGATAAAAAATTTTGAAAATCCATTAGCTGGCACTGGGTCTTATTGATGAAAGTTGCAGTCTCATATCGGACTTCGCGTCCAGCTTATTGCATGCGATACTTATTTTTCGGTAATACGTTAATCAAAAATCCAGTCAGGATTCTGGACTCGGAGAATCATTTTTTTTTGCGGAATCCTTGCCGAAGTGTCCAGACTACGGAACCTGAAACCGGCAGCAATTTTTCCTTCTCCCCCAAATCTCCAAATATTTAAATTAGGCCTCAACCTTCGTGGACTGTCCCAAGATAAAAAAAACTTTAATTTTCTCGTGAAGTGTTATTTTTTTATTTTGGGATAGTTCACGAAAGCTTAAAGCCTAAGGACTAATAAAGGTGTTTTAAGTAAAACAGGTATCAACTTAATAACATGGGACTTCACGGAAATTTCGCCGTTTGGAAATAAAAAGAAACCTCGGTTCGGCGAATTCGTGAAAATAAAGTGGAACTACCCCAGATAAATAGTAAAGTCACTAGATAGGGAGGAAGCATCGACTGTATCAAAGATGGCATTTACAAATATAACGAAAATTTCTTTACGATCCGTCAAATTAAGCATGACCAAAATTTTCTAATTTCGCAAATAAATTGATGTTTTTCTTTGGGTTAATGCCAATTGGTTGTAAGATGCTAAATTATAAATATAAGTTAAGTAAAATTAATGGGGCCTGCATATAAATTTTTGTTGTAAAGTTGTTTTGTTTAAGGTGCGGAATCAGACTTAAAGAATGCCGATTGAGATGATTAGAAATTGAAATCCAACAATATATCTTACTCTAAACAATGAGTCCATGATTAAAGCCATACAGCCACATGATTCATAAAATATGTACTGTTTAAATATATTGAAATAGGTTTACGGTTGAGAGCGCATCTAGACTTCGTAGACTAGTGGAACGACGCGGTACTTCGTGCCGCTGAACTGCTTTTCTGGTGTCTTGTGCAATGCTTTGCGAATCGACCATACTGAGGATTTAGTATGGGTGGTAATGTTTATCATTAAAATTATTATTAAACCTTTTAAAATACTTTTAAAAATAAAAATTTATTATTAATAAAAACCATTTTTCTCTTTTGATCGGTTTGTGGAATTATATGGTAGGGTAATTTAAATGATTTTTGATAAATTATAAATATTTTTCAATTATCTTTGTTAGCCGAACCGCTAAAGCAACTTTAACATACTATGTTGTAGACAGTTGCTCTACTGCTCTAGGGTATGTGTCTGTTACCAACAAACACATATCAAGACAAACATTAAACATTATTTGGAGCACTTAATAATGTTGTCCAAAAAATCTCTAAAATTTTTTCAGATTGGAATTTTGATGATTCACTTAACCAGTTTAAGCAACTTAAGCTTATAGAGATTTAATAGCAATTTTAAAATGGTTCTTATATCTACTTATACTCAAAATCTAGGATTTTATATTTGTACAGTTTCCTCTTAACCTTGAAGTTTGGTCTTAATTTTGATCATGCTTGCACATAATAGGTAGTGACTCCTGATCTTTTTTACAGACTTCTATTTCTCCGATTTTTCTTGCTAAATGCCTACTTGTATCAGTCACTGCCTAATTTTAATTTTTCGTTAAAGTATTTATAAGGAATGTAACTTTGTGGATACAAAAGAATCTGTGGTGCCGGATTACTGGATTGTATAAAAAAATTCATAGTAAATAAAATAAAACATTTCTTAAAGGGAATACAATGTTTTTGTGTTTATGTTCCATACGTTTTTCTTATAACCATAAAACACATACCTTACAAATAACTAAGTACATACCTTAAAATAATCTTTAATTGAGGTTTGTGGTGTAGGGAGTGGCGAGAGCGGCGCGGGCGGAGGGTGCCGGATTATTGGACGTATCGGTTTATTGAAGTGCCGGATAGTGAGATTCTACTGTACTTTCAGTAATGACCCTAACCGGTATAAACCTTCTTAGCTACAGCAGCTTCGAAAAAGTTCGGATTCTTCTTTTGAGCCAGAAAGTTTTTCCCCTTTTAACCTGTATACTCTACAGGGTGTCCTAAAAAAACCCTACCATTTAGAGGTAGACTCTACGACCAAAAATATGAGGAAAATCACTTATGTCAAAATTTTGAAAAATGTCTCCTTATAAAATTTTGAATATTAAAATCAGGCAATTTTTGCCAGTTAAATATTTCAATTGGAATTATTAATTTAAATCTAGTCATCCTTGGTAAAGACAGAATGATAAATTTCGAATGTCAAAGTCATAGAAAACAATTTTAATCGCCGTTTGCACGCAGGCACTGAACAAAATGGTGAGCATTTCGAACTTGCAACTTGCCTTTGTAAATTTAAATGTTTTTTTTATTATGTGTTTAATAAATGATTTAAATTTAAACATTTAATTTTATTTTAAAAAATTGATTTATTTCATTGTAGAAGATGGCCATAATTTCAAAAGAAGACATTTTTCGAAATTTTGACATAAGTGATTTTTGTCTTTTTTTGGTCGTAGAGTCTACCCCCAAATAGTGAGGAATATTTTTTGGGGCACCCTGTATATATATAGTATCCCAAACCAGACCCTGTTTGGAGTACTGTTGTCATGTCTAATAAATGGTGTCTCCTACAACTCCTAGCACCCTTGATTTACTTTAAAGGAGAGCCGTTCGCCCTATTATTGACCTGATTTTTGCAAAAGAACTCCCTGCTCTTGCTCAGCGATGATCTGTAGCGGATTTGTTCTCTTTTGTAGGTATTTTTACGCCTTTTCCTTTAAGGAAATAGTTAATATAATTGATTCTCAAAGAGCAATACGAAGTACCACCCTTATGTATTCCTTCACAGTCCATTTGCAGAGGCTCTGAACTTATCTTTATTCGTTCCTTTATCCGTAAAGTGTCAAGACTATGAAACCCTGGTACCTGCAAAATTGAAAAACTTATTGCACCAAGAAAAAAATAATTAAACAAATAAAATATTTTTTAGAAGTTCAAAACCACTAAAAATATCAATAATTTTGAACTTCCAATGTCCTTATTTGTTAATTGTTACACAGCAATTCGGGTAGTGATGTAGCTCCAACCGTTTTCAAGTGATAACCAAAACTATTTTTAAGAAACCCACTGAAAGAAAAGAAAATTTAAAAAAGCTGTAATAATTGTAAACAACCTAAATGTATTTAGCAAGCCTAGTATCGATATTCCGAATATCTGGCAGATGTTGCTGAACCGTAAAAAGTCGGTCAAGCTTCGGTGAAAAAGAAATAATATATAAGTCGTAGCTTTTAGAAATAGTGTTTAGTTATCACTTGAAAACGGTTGAAGATACATCACTAACCGAAACGTTGAGTAACAATTAACAAATAAAACAATGAAACTCCAAGATTTTAGTGTTATTGAAACCATAACATTATCTAACACTCTCAAGGAAACCTCTAAAAATATATTTTAAAGGTGTTATCCTTGATTTTAGTAATTCGAGCATGTAATTGGGTTAAATAATATTCTGATTAATACAATATTGGTTTCGCCAAAAATAGTTTTTTAAGTCATTTGCAAGGAGATGTTTAAATAAATGTCTTGATCAAAATTTTCTATGGGGTGACTTAATTCTTCCTGTTTCTAGATAGGTATGGATTACCACGTTAAGCAAAATATAACTGTAAATTTAGTTGAAAAACAATTTGGTAGTAACCAATCGCTAAACTTTGATTTATGGTTTTTTCTCATTATACTTTCCGTTTTCATTCTCTTCCATATCTGTTCCGTCTAGATAAAATATTATTACATGAAAAGATTCCATTTCCAATCAGTGTCGGTCAAATTGCTTGGTGACATATTTTTGACGGACAGGCTAAGACGTGTCGGAAGCGGTACGGATAGTAAGAACATTGGTAGCTTCATTTGCTCTCAGTCGCTGATATCTATTAATTTCCTAAATGTGGTATTTTCTTTCGCAATAACTGGTTCAATTAAAAAATAATTCCTGGAATTATATTGTCTGAAAATATTGATAAAACTTCGTTTCGTCATCAATCAGTTCTTGATATAACGTTTATAATTATCAATATTATCAATGTTATACACCCGTTTCTTTTTTCAACCATTCTCATTTAATAGAACTGCAGTTATAATTAAATATAACACACCCCCTTTCTGATAAAACGGAACTGATCATGAACGACAAAATGTAAGCAAACAAAAATTTAACCAAAAGTATATGGTATGGTTATCGGAAAATGGAAGGTATAATAAGAATCAACCTTTAATCTAGTCCGAGCAAAATATTGTTACAACAATTATCACTATTGGGTTTAGATCGTAGGAAGATATTTACGTAGCATTTTTGCATACCAAGGCGGTTTTAAGTAGGTTTTCCATAGGTCCGGATTTGCCCGGCATGTCTGGGGACGTCCGGCCGCATTTTTAATATAGGTCCGGGAACACATAATTTTTCATCCCACAAAAAGTGGTCAGTTAATTTTCTGCATTGCTTGTCTATTGAAGTTTTTTCAGAACTGTTAAAATTATGCAAATTCTTTTTTGTCGTTACTACCCACAACGCAAATGTGGAGCGAATATTTTCGTTAATTGAAGCGCAGTGGACAAAAGATTGAAATAGGCCAACACTAGCATCTATAAAAGGCATAATAATAACCATATTTAATTTCGATATGACCTGTTCTGAGTTGTATGACTTTATATTATTACCAGAAGATAGTTTTATCTTAAATAAAGTCTAGGACATCATATATATAAAGTATAAAAATATATATTTTTTAAAATATTTTTATTTATACCATACATGCTATTTTGGTTTTTACCTGAGAACTTTTTGTTTTATGTTGCCATATCTGAGAATTGTATGTTTTATATTACCATATAAGGCTAATGTGTCTTTAATTTAGGTTTATAATGCATTTTTGCATACCTATAATAGAACAATTATTTAAATAAAATTTTAAAGTATTTTTATTTCAATTTAGCTTTTATTGTTATAAATAAATTTATAACATATTATATTTTTTGAACTGTTCGGATTTGTCCGGATTTTTGGACTCACATGTGCTGGCTTTGAAAGATGCGATATGGAAACCTAGTTTTAAGTTAATTTTAAAATTTACCAAAATAATACAAATGAATAATAAATCAATAAAATCATTTTGTTGTTTATATTTCACAGTGAGCTAACTAATATTAAAAAGTTTAATTTTCTAAGTTTGTTTGTTTTTCTGATATTATGTACCTTCTGTAGTAAGGTGCTAAATTTTGTTAAAAACTTTAAAATATTATTTACAAGTTAAGTTTTACATAAACAACCACAAAAATAAGAAATACTAATCATATAATTTTTAGAAGGTCATTGAACAATTTTAATCTGTTTAAGTTAGTTTAGTAGTTTAAAAATATGGCGATTAGTGATTTTTTACTGTCATAATTATTAGGCTAATTTAAGCATTAAGGGGTAAGTTATCTATAATCCATAATTTATTCTATATATCCACGTGTTAACAATTTAAAAGCAATACCGAGATATAATTCTCACAATATTATCAATTTTATTATAGGAAATAACATGTTATAACATTAACATAAAATGACTAACCTCGCAGAATGATACATTGGTTATGAATAAAATGATATAAAAGTTTCATTAACAAACATTAATACGGGAAAGGGATATCTGTTTTACCTAAAAATATACTTCAATAATTATAAAAATACATATTTATTATAGAGCACTGATCTCAGTAACAGCATAACTTCTCTGTAAGGCCGAATAAGAACACATAAAAATAAATATGTGTTTTTTTAATAAAAGGTAAAATGTTAAATGGTTATATGGGTAATAGTTTAGAAAAATAAGTAAATAAAACGAATAAATCTCGCCCCTTATAGGTGGCAATATATGCAAATCAATGCACCCGGACTATTAAAAGTGAAATGGAAAACACGGTCAACTACGGTATTAAATGAACTGCTAAACTGCAGCAAACCATAACTTACGTAATAGCCTCTTTTGCTACACGGAAAGTTTTCCTTCTCAAGGTTATTGTTGTTGATTGCCTATGCTTCGTGTTTTGCGAGAATAATCTTCAGCAAAGTTCTTTATTCTTTAGTTATTTAATTTATTAACCCATATTTCGCATTAAATTTATTAAGGTTGCTGATGAATCTATGGTAAAAAAGTTAGCAGCAATTACAGAAAATGAAATAAAACTATTAGCACAAAGATTATTGTATTAACACCCGTATTAACTAAGAGTGGGAAGGTAGTATTGACCGACTAGTTGAATACAAGGATTGCTAATTTTGGGGCTGAAGTAAAACATTTTTTACAAAACGCCAAGCTTTCGAAAATTTCTTTGTCCTATTTAAGGGTGCAAAGTTTTCTTAAGGGAAAAGTTGATATGAAAACATAGTTAATTTATTGTTTTGTTGTGTATTATTTCTATTGTTATACACTTTAAAAGGTGAAAACGGAGGAAAAACAGAAAACTAAATATTATCTCACCCATTTTGACTACACAGCCTTTGTGGGTTGTTTTAAAAATAAAAGAGAGACTAAAAATTTTTGTGAAATACGTATGTAACGTTCTTTATTTCGATTTGGATATAAACTGTAGGTTAATTTAAATCAAATTATTTATTTTTCATCACTAGAGTTGCTAACTCGTCACAAAGCTAAAGGAGAACCCATGAAAATATATCTTAGCATAACAATTTTAATTTTTTGGCTTTTAAAAATAATATCTAATTATAAATTTTGTATATTTTCAATTTTATCAATTGCCATTGTTGCTAATGTTTAGTTGGTATTTTGTTTAATTATTTATTTTTTAAATATTTTTGACCATTACAAATTAATGTTTTTTTTGGCATTAAAGAAATAAAATGCATTATGTAGGAAATGTACTTAAATACCACATTAATTAATTATTTTATTTTAATTACCTAAATACTGTGCAAAATAAAATAACAGAATAAAAAAAGAGACTTAAAAGTGTTATAAGTTAACAGTAATATGAATCTTTGTTAGACAAAATAATAAACTTTAAAACAAAAAAAAAACGGAATTATAGAAGATGTTTTGTTTTTGCATTGACGACACAGTACTTGATGGTAAAGATCGTTTCAATATCAGATCAAGAAACAATCTACAGATGATGCATCATAGGTCATTCCATTCACCACCGAAAGTACAGTTCCTTTATTATGATAAACAAGTAAAACCGAAAAAAAAGTAGAACTGACGTAAGTTAAAACCATCTTGACTTATAGTCAAGAGCAACATGGATCATCCAAACCATATTTTGGACCAGAACCTGCCTTTGGAGTGACCCACAGTGAAACCACAGCACGAGGACAAACCAGGGAATGGATCCGAAACAAACACGAGGAATACTGGGAAAATCTCAGTAGAATAAGACATGGAAAAAGCTTCATAAGAGGCCCATCCAAAAAACGAAGGGAAAACTACTCAGACAAAGTAGGAAAAGACTTCGCATAACAGTAGGGTTGCTAACAGGACACGATAACCTAAGAGGACACCTACACAAAATAGGCTCGTACAATGGGAACCCAAGTTGCAAAATGTGAGACGAGGGGGACGAAACAGCTTACCATATACACAACACATACAAAGACAGGCATTATTTGGGCAACCGAAAATGAGCCCACAGGAATATATCAACCAACCAGTCTTGAGGTTATACAAATTTGTAAAGGAACAAGACTAATGGGAGGATTAGTATAAAAGATAAAGGGAGATTAGGCACAAAAAGACCAAGAGGCTGCGCTGCCTCCGGTAGTGAATCAAGACGGCTCCCAGGAAGAAGGAGAAGAAGATGAATAGTCAAATATGAGTGACCTGTTTTTTTAAAATTCACTTTTGAGTACAGGATCATATTTGTAACATTTCTCGTAATAAAAAAGAAATATATAAATAACCAACTTGTGTACAGGGTGATCAGTTAAGGGTAGCGAGCGGCCATATCTCATAAGATATTGGTCGTATAGATTTGAGAAAAAATCATAAAGTCCAAAAATTGCTGAAATTATTTTTGAGTTTTAACGTCTGCTGAGGGTAAACCAACACCAAGTAGAAAATGGGATTTTTATAGAATTTTGTCTAATAAAGTATATCGATGATATCATTTTCATATTTACTGACCATTTACCTACATTTTGGTCAAAACCGTTTTGTTCTATCTATCAAAATAAAGGGTGGGGGAAGTTCAATTGTTTTTTTTAAACAAACCAAGATTTCTCCCGTTTCTTTGACCGATTTTAGCAAACTTAGGCTCATATGAAAGAGCATAATTTGCACTACAAAACGCTTATTTGGTTTTGCATTTTGACTTTGCTGTCGCCCTAGATGGCGTTAACTGAAATGTAGCAAATTTTTGATTTTTTTCAAAAAAAAAATGTAATGGTATATTAATTTTTATATATTTTAAAGGATAAATTTTTCTATAATTTAATGAAAAGAATTTATTATCTACCTTTTGAACGTTGATATTGACCAAAATATAATTTTATTACATTAAAAAATGACGCCACCAATGTTTTATTCAAAATAAAAATCAGTTTTGTAATCTCTTATTAAGTTGCTAACAAAAAGATTTGATTTTTTCGTTAACAAAGGTTTTGGATTAAAAATAAAATAGGTTTACATACGGTACCTTATAATTATCATTGTAAACAGTATGTAAACCTATTTTATTTTTTTAATCCAAAACCGTTTGTCTAACGAAAAAAAGTCAAGAGGTTCTTTTTGTTAGCAACTAATAAGACATTACAAAACTGATTTTTATTTTGATAAAAAACAGTGGCGTGCCATTTTTTAATGTAATAAAATTATATTTTGGTCAATATCAACGGTTCAAAAAAAGGTAGATAATAAATTCTTTCATTAAATTTTAGAAAAATTTATCCTCTTTTAAAATATATAAAAATTAATATACCATTACATTTGTTTTTTTTGAAAAAACTCAAAAATTTGCTACCATTTCAGGTAACGCCATCTAGCGGCGACAGCAAAAGTCAAAAATGCAAAATCAAATAAGCGTTTTGTAGTGCAAATTATGCTCTTTCATATGAGCCTAAGTTTGCTAAAATCGGTCAAAAGAAACGGGAGAAATCTTGGTTTGTTTAAAAAAACAATTGAACTTCCCCCACCGCTTTATTTTGATAGATAGAACAAAACGGTTTTGACAAAAAATGTAGGGAAATGGTCAGTAAATATGAAAATAATATCATCGATATACTTTCATTAGACAAAATTTTATAAAAATCCCATTTTTCTACTTGGTGTTGGTTGTTACGCCCTCTAGCGGACGTTTGACAAACTCGAAAATAATTTCCAGCAATTTCTCTTGGCGACTTTTATTATGATTTTTTTTCTCAAATCTATACGACCAATATCTTATGAGATATGGCCGCTCGCTACCCTTAACTGATCACCCTGTACTGTTTTACGTGGAATCTGAAAAAAATACTTAAGAAAATAATTTTATTTGAAAGATATCAGATACAAACTAAAATACACAAGATTGCTATTAAAAATGTTTTTTTTCTGATAATGAAAGCCACAAATATGATTCTTTTTAGTCTTCGTCGAATGACCCAGAACAAGAAGATTTAACTTCAGTATCCTAAATCCTATTTACTATTTTAACGTTATATAAAAAAGTTATAATATTAAAATTAAAAGAATAAAGGAAAATGTACCAAGCTGTGGGATCGGAAATATTTTATACAAAAATTATTGTTTGGTTACGCATAAACCACTTCACTATTTCCAAACAAGAAGCAACGAATTCCATTGCCCGCTCTGTTTTGACCTTTCTCACCTGATCTGACAACATTAAAAAAAGTTAGAAAACTTAACCAAAACGTTATAAAAGTTGTGGACTTGCATAGCGTTAAAAGTTTGCAGAATTTGCAGAAACGTTGTTACACTTGCATATCTTTGATTGGGGAATACATTAAAAAAATATATTTTTATTTTTACATTGTTTTCTTCCCTCCGCTGTGCTAAGGATTTATTATTTCACCCTGGCATCTTTTTATACCTTTTCGTCCCAATTTTTAGACTCTTATATTTAAACCATAATTTTAAAATTATCTTAAAAGCCATGAAAACCAGAGTTGTGGTTTGTTTTACCTTATTTTTAAAATCAAATTAGTTTCCTTTAGATTTGGTTCTGGTAAAATTAGTTTTTATAAAAACGTCTTTAGAAATCCTTTCTAGATTGGGTAAAACACAACAAATATCATGATATAACTTCCTTCCATAGTTTTGTTGATGATAATACCCTTTAGTTTATTGTTTTGTTTCTTAAGCCAATTTTTGTACCTGTTTTGAAAAACAAGACCTTTATAATATAGGATTAAGGCGGTTAAAATTTTGTCCAGTTTAATGCCTTAATACTACAATCATGTTCGCTCTTCCAGAAAAGGTCTGCCAATACTTATTCTTTACTAATGAGCTGCCAAACTTTAAAGAACAAAATGTCATTTAACTTTTTAACCCTTACTCTCAGAGATAATTGGCTTAAACACATGAAAACCACAGCTACTGCAAGCTTTAAAAATGTTCGATTCCCATTTTAAGCCTAAAGTATTTGTCCACTTCTTATTTGTAAACTCTGTATTTAGCTCAAATCAGAGCCTGTTTGGAATAGTGTTTCCATGTCTGGGAAATGGTGTCTGCCTTATAGTACAGTCACTGAAGGTAAAAAGAGGCTATAACCTCTGAATTCTTTGAACCTTCATCGATTTTTATGGAATTTGTCTCCCTAAAATATTAAATCGCGCATTAATAAATAATATAATTTACTGATTTACTGCAAAATATTCAACCCTTAAAATCCACCCCTTATCTTGAGATCAATGAAACAAATATTTTTTAGCAGCTTAAATGTTTTCAATTGTGCATTCATGACTAAAAATCTTATTGTCTGATTATGCATTATTTTTTTCATTATAAAATTTCGATCCTTAAAAACTACCTTTTATCATGAAATTAATAATAAAAAAATAGCAGCTTTAATAGATTTAATCGATTACAATATATGAATAAACAAAAGTTTTGACTTATGTTTTGCTAAATGTAATGAATACAAATTATCAAAGCCTTATTAATAAAAATTTTAAAACTATTCTTTATCAAAACTATTATCAGAATCAGAATAATATTACAGATACAAAATGTATGCTCCCAAAATTTAAAAAAATAATGCGATGGGTTTTTTACGATAACTTCGTTAATTTTTATGTTAGAGGGTCCACCCAGAAACCGTTTTAAAGGTAATTTTAAGGGCTATAAGATCATTGACATCTTTACTTTCTCAAAGCTTTCATTTTTAAAAGTAAGAGGGTTTAATGGCTCGGGTCAGATGATCCTCACAATAAAATTTAAACTTCTAACGATGATATCTCGGTGTTTTTTTTATTTTACAGAAATAATTAAAAAAAATTGTTAAAAAAACTAAATTTAGGTTTTCTATCCTTTTTTACGTATATCTAGTAGTTTTACAATTATTAAGACAATAGAGATTTGAAAAATTATGTTTTTGAAAAATCGTACTTTTTAGAACAAAAGCATTCTAAGCCGGTCAAACTTCTTGGGCTCATAGCTTACACGTAAATAAAATAAATCCTTCAAGGAATACTATAATTTCAATTATGGAGGAAGTGGCGTAGGTCTTATTTCTTACTTTTTCTTTAAAAATTCGAGAGCACCGTCTTATTTTCATCATAACTCGCTTAATTTTAATGCAATCTACTTTGGGGCTCATTTGAAACTCTTAATATGTACTTTAAAAAGTGTTTTAAAAATATTTTTAGAAAAATATATCGGTTTCCCGTTATTTAACCTCGAATACTTGCGTTCGAGAACTCACAAAAAAATGACACCTTTAAGTAGCTATAGGTCGCTTTAGATTCAATATAAAACGTTTTTAAAAAATAATCTCTTTGTTTTTTTATTAGCTTTAATTTTGGTAAAAAGCATTTTTTTTTGGAAAGATGTACACTTTTGGAGTTATTTCTAAAAAGTTTCAAAACATGCATATTTTTCATAAAAAATCCACGTTTTTAATGGTTAATAACTCGAAATATATTAACTTATTAAAAAAACTTATATCATAGACCAAAATTTGCTTAGAATTAATACCTTTATCGATCCCCTGGGTTATTTTGATAAAATAATTTTAGCCTCTGGGAAGGGCTGGTATCCACTCCCAGAGTAAAAGCGCCATGCACTTTTGTTACTTGAGGCACCTTCTAACTACTCACCAATTTTTACGCAAATCGATGTAGGTCCAAAGAATTCTGGGTTGAAAGTTGAAACCCTTCAGTGACCGTTCTAATACTCTTTTAAAAAAGCGTCATTTTTTACCTTTTAAAGGTAGTATTTTTCTTTAGCAATTTTCAGTAAAGCAACATCGAGTGCCTTTCCTATGCATTCCTTTATAATCCATCTGGAGAGGTTTCAAATTTTTGTTCGTTCCTTTATATCTAGTCTGCGAAACTTACGGCCTGCAACAGTTTTTCGTTCCTTTTCAAAATTAATTTAAATTAAACACGAGCAAATAAAAGTAAGTTAAACACTAAAACTATTTTTACTCATAAAATTATTAAGAAAATTAGTTTTTTTGGACACTTGCTATCTGCAGTAAATGTATTACATAACATTTTTACCACAAAAAATTAATTAGTTATGATTTAAAGAAAAAACCATCAAGGAAAAAGTAGGCCACCCATTTAAAATAATCAAATTAAAGTCCAAAGTATTAAATTCAGTCAGTTGTATACTTTCTATAGATGTAGCGGAAACTAGGTCAGCAAATGAAAGCGAAATCGAGTATTCTCACACAAAATACTAACTGGCACATGCATTTGAATACAAAGGGGGTCTAATGGTTCATTGTAGTCTTTAATTAATAATACAAATTACTCCAGCAGAAATAAATATAAAACGTTTTCGCGATTCGCAAATAAACGAGGAAGTACTTAAAAAGTATGTCTTTGTTCTAAAATGGAATAAATTAAATTACTTTGGAATTTTTTATTGTTTCTTGGCTCCGAAGACCAAATGTTTTTCTTTTTCTTTTAGTGCCCCTACTAAGAGTGATACAATAGTATACTATATTATAAGGACTAAAAGTGCATCTTTTTTTACGAGCAATTTTGCAGTTGCGAGGCGGAGCGCAGCGCAGCTGAGTTAATGCAAAATTGCAAGTAAAAATAAGCACTTTTAGTCCGTATGATATAAATATACAATTTTTTCTCCAACCAAGTCAAAATAAATATATTTAGTTATTTAAAAATCGTTTTTTTATCCTAGGAACAAAAGTAGCACTTTTAATCCTAAGATTAGAAGTGTTGCTAAGCAACGAGCACATTTTTGTACGGTATAAGAATTGATAGCTTTTGCACCTGAAGATAGTACAAAATGTCAACATTTTTGACGGTTGAAGAAAAAAGTTTTTTTATCGCGTCTAGTTGTCCCCCGTAGTTAAGTTTTTCAAAACCCAATCATGTTGGCTGTCGCGAAAAATTTTGCTTTTTTTTACCTATGAGCGGCCAAGTTCTGTCAAACAAAGAGGCATTTCACCTTGTGAACGTTACTTTTAAGAACAAGAAAGTATTTACTTTCTTCTTACTTGTATATTCTATCCCAAATCCGCCCCTTCTTGAAATACTGTTTCCATATTTGGGGAGTGGCGTCTTCCGCAACACTTAACATTCTTGATTCCATCCACCCTATTGACATTATTTTTACAAGAATTTTTTTTTCTGTTTTCCAACAACCGGCTATAGGGGATATCTTCCTCCCTTATGAGTAAGTGTATTTACGGCTACTGCATAGAGAAATTATAACGGTAAATATTCCTTCCTTAACAACCCCCATCTGGAAAAGCTTTAAACCTTACACGAATAAATAAATGACGCTACAACATTTCTATATTTTGTTGTCCCCCACATTAAAAGTTTTTTGGTTTTTCATTTCTATTAAGGGCCCTGTTATATATTAACACAAAAACCTTTTTGATCACGTCTAGTTTCTGTAATATTTACATTTTAAAATACATATTACAAATCAAATTAAATGGTTTTTATTTGACTGACTTCGTAGCTCAGAAGAACTAAATAGGAGGTAAGTTTTTTTTTTTAAATTACATTTTTTTAAAGAAATTATACTAACTTTATTATTAAAAGTAGTTAAATGACGATCTCAGTTTTTACCGATTAAATAAGTAAGTCATGAGTCCAGAGCTGTCGCAATAACTTTTAAAAAGTAATTCAATTACAATTACCAATAACTCTTCTAAGTAGTAGTAAATAACGATTACCAATTACCAGCATGTTTGTTAAAAAGTGATTCAATTATCAATTAAAACTAAAAGTAAGTACACTTTTTATTTACAACCATGCATGTAATAATAATTTTTTCCCTTTTGAAAGGTAAAGTTGACGTTTTTTTACTTCTACTTTCCCCCCGGGGAAAGTGCCACTTTCCACCCGGTTGGAAATTTTTTTTTTTTAATTTTTTTTGAAATTGATATTTAAAAAGGTATAGTGACACACGAACATACGCATTCAAAAAAAAAATAATATTCCGAATTTCTGGGGAGAGCAGCAAACTAAATTTCCCCTCTGATAACTTTTTTTTATTTCAAATTAAAAAAAAATTACATTCAAATTTAAAGCGTCTTCCATGTATGTATTGCCCCTTTTAAACCCCGTTCCCGAAACATACAAATTGAAGCAGGCCGCCTAATAAAATTTTACCCATCAATTTTCAAATTTTAATTTAAAATAATGGGGGAAAGAATAAAGGGTTGTAAATAGTATAAAAACTGAGGTTTTTTTTTCGTCTGGGGGAAGTATAGTAAACGATTCGACAGAAATGAAATATTTTCCATGGGTACGTAATATATATTAAAAAACTCTCAAAAAACATATAATTTAATTTATTTTTTTTGATAATTGTTTACCATATTGTAATTGAACAGTTATGTCTTAATTTCCCCCTTATATTTAATTACCCAATTTTTCAATAACATTGAGAAACTAAATTACTTTAGAAATACTTGAATAATTTATCACCAGTAACCAGAAATTTAATAAAAAAACCCCTATCTTTTTTTTAATAATAAAAGAAAACAAACTACAAAAAAAAAAATACTAAAAATTTGGGGCGGCGTTCGCCAAATTTAAACGCGCCGTGTTTCAAATTGGAAAAATTCCGGAGTTTTTCCAAAAGAAATGAATTTTTTTTGGGGAATTAATTATTTATTGGGGAATTAATTAATTTCTTGAATTCGATTTTTAGAAGTAATTGAATTACTTTCAATTAATTAATTATTAATTGGAAATCAATTATTTTACATTTTATTATTCTTTAATTTTAACCAAATACAATTACCTCTTCAAAGAATTAACTTATTTAAAAAAAATTGAATAAAAATTTTAAACTTTAAACAATAACTTCGCTCCATAAGTATTATGAATGAAATTGGTTTTATTTTATATAAGTAAGCATTTAATTATCTAAAAATATCAAAATTTTTGCAGATCATTCAATTTTTTAAATCTTAAATTTTAAAGAACATGGTCTTCTATTTCCCCCGTTCGCTGTCTGCCTTGGCTTCGGTCTGTTGGCCCCTTTTGTCTAGCTTCCATTACGTTGTAACCCAAAAAAAGGAATGAGATATTATTTTTAAATTTGTAAAGATTAATTTTGTATGTGGTAATTAATTTTTATTTTTAAAATTTGTAAAAATCTGACTTTGTTTTTAATATATTTAGTTTTATTTTAAATGGGGAGGGGATTTACAATTTTGTATGCGTTTTTAGTAATTTTTTTGCTCTTTTTAATTGTTTGGAATATTACATGACCTTACATTTTTATAAAAAAATAAATTGAAGGAAGCGAGGAATGTTTTAAATTTTTTTTCTTTGTTTAGGGCTAACAATAAAAAAAAAATAATACGAATGATATTAAAAAAAAATTTTTTAAAAAGGGGGGCCCAAAAAATTTTTAAAATTGTTAAAAAAAATTTTTTTTAAATATTTTTAAAAAGGGGGTTTTAAAATTAATTTTTTGAAAAAAGTTTTTTTTAAATTGTAAAAGAATATATTTTTAACGGGGGTTTTTTAAAACCCCTTTTTCAATGGTTTTGTTAATGATATAAGTTTTTTTTTTAAAAATATCATTTTATATTTCCCCCTTTTTTTGGGGACATGTAGTAAAATTAAAAAAAATTTTTTTATTTTAAACAGGCTTTTTTTTTAAAAACCCCCTTGATAATATTTTTAAATATTTTTAGCAGAAAAAACAATAAAACTTAATAAAAAGAACCATTTTAAACCCAAAAATTTTTTGGGGGGCACAATTTATTCTTAGTATTAACCCCCCCGTTAGTGCGTCAGTTATCGTCTCACGATCAGTCGCGGGGTGACAAGAGTCAACCATTTAAAAAAAAAAAAAAAAAACCCGATATTAAAAATATTTTTATTTATCTGAAAAGGGGGGGCCACCAAATTTTTAAAAAGGAACTAAAAAAAATTTTGAATTTCTAAAAAGAAAAAAAAAACAACAAAAAAATGTAATAATAATAATTAAAGTAATTTTAAAATTTTTACTTCATTGTAACAACTCGTGCATTTTTTTTTTTAGGTGGTTTTTAAAACCTTTTTAAAAACATTTTATGCACCATTTTCTGGTTTTTTTTGAGCCTTCCAATTTTAAAAACAGCGCCCTCTAGATCCTTCCTGACGTGCTTGAGCCTTTTTTATTAGTTGAGGGTTTTTCCCCCCAATAGTAAAAGGCTCTGCGACGAGCTTTTTTTGGGAACTTGTAATATTTGTTTCTGTGGATTTGTGATTTAAATTTTTTCCCCCAGGCAGCATTTTTGAATAAATTGTAAAAATTGATTTTGTCCCCCAAAATTTGGGGTTTTTAAAATTTTTAAAATGCAGATGGCGTTTATTTTAAAAAAATTCAACAAATTAAAAAAAAACCACCATAGGCCAACCCCTTTTTTATTTGGGGGTACATTTTGTAAAATGTGATAATTTCTGTTTTTTTTTTTTTCTTCTGTTTTTGGATAAAAAAAACCCCTCTGGGGAAAAAGAGACCGAATTATTTTGGGGTTTTTTTTAAAAGGGAAGAAATTTTTTGTGGTTTTTTTTTAAAGCCGAACACTGATGTGTTTTTCCTTTTCTTACGGTTTGGAAAAAATTTTCCCAAAATTTTTTTTTTATTTTTCTAAAACCCCAAAAAGTCAATTTTTTTTCGTTTAGTAATTCATAAACCAGTGGAATACGGGGAAACCAATTACCCCCGTTATGTTTTTTGTTGGTGCTTTCAACTGGTTCTACCATTCTCATAACTATGTCTTTAGGATTATTACTTTGCTGATATGGACCTACGGGTTTGGGGGGCCAACATATATTTCAAGTTTAATTGTGTGGGGTGTTTTCGCATCGACTAGAGCAAAGGTTTTTATCCCATTTTTTGGGCTTTTGGGGGGTATATTGACGAAAGGAACAACGCCCCCCCAAACTGCTCATCAATTGTTAGATATTCGCTTGGGGAATATTTTTTCCCCAAATTGTTAACAAATACCTCAAATATTTTTCTGATTGGGGTCATCTTGTCAATTTCTACGGACATTTTGATCTTGAATGTTATCAAATCTTATGCATCTCAAAAGGGGAAAAGAAAACGTTGTTCACCAATGTTAAGTAGCAAGATTCAATGCCATTTCCCTTTGAGTTATCCCCACAGGGGCATTTTTACGAGAGCATCTGAAAGAACCTATAAGGTATAACAAACCCATAAACCCTTTTTTTAAATTTTAAAATTTTTTTTATTGCATCCCCCTTTCCCCCCTTTTTAAAAATTTTTTTTTTACTTGCTCAAAACAAAAGTTTGTAGAAACAGTTACCATTGCAAAAAGATTATTCCCCAAACAAATCTAAAGCCTTAACTACTGTTTTTTTTTTTTGGGGCGCTTCACGTTGAGGTGCTGGTAAATGGGTAAAGTTATGGTCTCGAGTTCTGACATTAGTGGATGGTTGTATTTTTTGCCACTTACTTTCTCCGTCCTTTCCAGAATAAAGAAATTGGAAGAACTATATTCACTTTCTGTATCCTCATTTTTTTTTTTCAATATCAGAACAAGCTTTTTTTTTTTTTGAATATCTTGTTCGGTATCCGTTTGGTAATCACTGTCCATCACTACATCTTCCTCATCTTTGTCACTTTCATCTTCAATATCTGGCAATCCGCTTTCTTCATCACTGTCCATTTCTTGATACCATTTTAGCCACACATCTTGGGGTTTTTTCTAAATTCTAGTTTTCTTCTTTTGGGGGTGACATATTTATTTTTTAAAGTACTTTTTACCTATCTAGTAGTAACTATAAATGGGGGCTTAAAAAAAATTTAAAATTTTTATCAAAAACACTATAAATACAATTATTACCATTATTAAAAACACTATAAAAACAAATATTACTTGTGAGAAAATATCCTACGTAAACCAAAAGGGGGAACCTGTCCCCCAGTGAACTTTGCGTCAAAATACGGGCCAACGAATAGTTCAAAAAAACTAAACTTTTAAAACCCCCCGATTGACCCCCGGTTTTAAAAATCGAGAGGTACTGGGGAAAAGGGGGGGGGCCGGGGGAAAAAAATTGCCTGGGTGATGTGGCAGTGTAATAAAGTGAGGGGGAAACCAACTGCGGAAAAACTGGAGGGGGTTTAAAAAAAAATACTACTTTAGGGATTTAGTTTGGAAAAAAATCAAAGTCATATAAAAATCATATGTAATTATTCTTTATAAAAAGGGAGTGTCATTGTGTAGTATGCAGTGTCATCTAATAATGAAAAACAACATTTTATTATAATACTGCCTCTACCTACTCAAGAAAATCGCTAACCAACAATAAATTATGAAGAAGTTAAACGTTAGCATATTTTAATAAACCCACCGAAGAAAGTTAAAGAATGGAAAAAACAGAAAATAAAAGATCCTAAATACTATAAATTTATGTTGGTCAAAAGTCAATTCAAATTCAAGAATAATTACCTAGTTTATTAATTTTCTGCGCAAAAAATAGGTGTTTCGCGTTGCATTATTTACAGATGAGTTTTAAGAGTGTATTTACGCTACACCTTAGGGGTCGGGCGAAAGGAAGCGGAGACGGTGGGCGGAGACTAACAAACTCCCACTACCACAATTTTCGTATGACCGCATTAAAAATATTATATTTTATTTAGGTTTTTCCAAATTCGGTGTATCGATGCGATGTTGTTTCCGATTGCAAGCCTACAGAAGATAACGTTTTTCAGTAACTATTTTTTTAACTTAATAACTTATACACCATTTTAAAGGTAAGGAAATAATCTATGTCTCTGCTGTAACGGATTTTTGAAATATGAGTCGAGTTAAGAGAAAATAGTATCTAAACATAACCGATTTTAGGGTGACTTTCACTCAAGGAAATATTAAAAACTAAATCCAAATTTAAAAAACTATAACAGCAGAAGCCTAGATTTAAGTGTTGGCTTTCATATAGTTTTTAAAAATTATCGATAACTTATACCGTTTTTGAGAAAAACATTATGCCCCGAACCCCAAATTGGATCCAATTTTCGCGGCGCGAATGGACTCTTAAGGAGAATTTATTTAGTTTTGCTCTGAGCCTAGTGTATAAAGAATTAATACCTGGATCGTGAAAAATTTTCTCTCAGATTTCTCTAGGTTTTTTCGTTGTAGGCTTACTAACCAAATTCGTTCGGTTTATCTATCGGTAAGATAGGTAAAACAATAAACAAAGAGCAGAGAGTGGAATTTGCTTTGCAGTATTTACAGGAATGGTTGGAGTTTTGGAAAAAGGTCGTATCTTTGGATGAGAAGACCTTTCAATCTTCTTATAATGGCCGAGTTAGAGTTTACTGTCCTCGAAACACAAGATTTAAAGAGAAGTATACCCAAACAGTTAAAGCAAGTGGTAGAATATATGACCGCAAGAGACCTTGGGTTTTGCCACTGCATTAATGGAAGATTTACAGTAAAAGTTTATATTCAACATATTTAAAACGTGTTATTTATGCTAATCTCATTAACTAATATCTTTTCTCAGCGAAACTTTATTTATCAAGAAGACAACTGCCCGGTTCATAAGGCAAGAAGAGTTGCTGACTGGGTGCGAGAAAATAATATAAATTTTATATATTGGCCCTCAAGAAGTCCAGATGTCAATCCTATAGAAAATGTTTGGGGTCACATGGTCAAAACGATGAATGGGGCCAATGATATTCGTCCACAAAATGCAAATGATCTATGAAACAAAATTAAGGAAATATGGAACAGCTATAATGCACATTATGTCTAAAAATTAATAGCATTCATGCCAAAGCGCTTAGAACTAATTATCAACAAAAACGGCGCTGAAATAAAATATTAGTCCACCAATATCCTTGATATTTTTTACCTTTCTGTTGTTTTAATATATTTGAAAACGAAATAAGTAATATACTTATTAAACGGATAATTGTAAAAGAGTTTGCACTTTTTAATTTTGTTAAAAATTAATCTGTTTTAAATATATAAATATCTTGATATTATATAATATCTGTTGAAATTTATTTAGTAACTATTTTGCTTTTTGGTAAAAAACGTTACTTATTAAAAAAATATAACTTTTTTTTTCCAGTTTATTTGCTTAAGGCCTTAAAAGTAAAAACCCAGTTCACGCAATTTCAAAACGATGACAGAAAATCAGGGCCGGATTTGACTTTTTGCTGCCCATAGGCTCATATATTTTTGCCGCCCTAATATGTCAATATTTTTTGGATATCATTTAGCATTAAAAGAATGTAAACTTCACTAGTAATTCTTATAAAAATTTAATAAACAAATTTGAGAAAAGTAAATCATAAGAAAATTAAATAACAATTCTTTAAAACAAACAAATCTCATGATATAAAAACAAAATATAAATTAAAATGGTATAACAAAGTCTTTTTTGAACTATGTATTATTTAATCATAAGCAAAACCCTATAGTGACATTTTTCTTCGAAGCTTTTTTCTTTCAAATCATTAAATATATCATTAAAATTTATGATTACATAAAAAAAAATCGTAAATTTGCCGCCCACAATATTTGCCGCCCTAGGCTTCAGCCTACTCAGCCTTTATAAATCCACCCCTGTGTACCAGTCCAATTATTTTTTCCAGCATTTTTATGACTTTAAGATGATCGTCTAAAAATTTCAGACCGGTATGAGGGTAGGATCGATTTATGTTAATTTTTTTTCGGCCTGCGAAGGTACATGAGAGTTAAGAAGAGGTGGTTCTAAGGTTGTACCATTCCAATTATTTTGTCCAGCTTTTTTATGGCTTGAAGATGATCGTCCAAAAAGTTCAGACCGGTATGAGAGTTGGATCAATTTATGATAATTTTTTTTCTGCCTGCGGAGGTACATGAGAGTTGAGAAGAGGTGGTTCCAAGGGTTGCACCAGTCCAACAATTTTTTTCCAGCTTTTTTATGACTCCAGGATGATCGTCTTAAAATTTTAGATCGGTGTGAGGGTTGGATCGATTTATTTTGATTTTTTTTCGGCCTGCAGAGGTACAAAGTTAAGAAGGGTGGTTCTAAGTGTTGTACCATTCCAATAATTTTTTTAGCTTTTTCATGACTCCAGGACGATCGCCTTAAAATTTTAGACTGGTGTGAGGGTTGCATCGACTTATTTTGATTTTTTTTCGGCCTGCGGAGGTACAGGGTTTTCCCGTATAATTGCGCACCCCTTTAAAATCTTTATTTTTATAGATAGAAAATATTTATGAAAGTTGCAGGATTTTTCATAAATTTTCATTGTAAAAAACAAATGATATGTGAAAATTAGAAATACTATAATTTTTTGTTTTTTAAATGGAAAATTAAAAAAAATTCCCAATATTCCCTTTTTATTTTTAAATAAATTATATATTAAAATTAAATTTTAATATTTTTTATATATATATATATATATATATATATATATATATATATATATATATATATATATATATATAATATAAAAAACTTATCTATCCGGTTAAAGAGTTAAGTTTTTTAATTTAAAATCTTTTTATAAGCCATAGTGAGCCATGGATAAACCCAAAATTGACTTCTGTCAAATATTTATATTTTTTTTTGGTTTCCCCAAGACGAACCATGGCTAACGCGACTTAACTTTGAAACTTTGGGTTGTATCCATGGCTAACTATGGCTTATAAGAACAGATTTTAAATTCAAATAACCAACTTTTTTTCCCAAAAAATTATATATATTTAAAAGAGGAAAATTACGGAATTTAAATTTTCAATCATATGGGGTTTCCTTTAAAAAAGAATTGATAGGTTTTTTTTTTCCGAAACATTTGTTTTTCTTTTCTTACACCGAAAATCATGAAATCTTCATGAAAATAAATAAAAATAAAGATTTTAAAGGGGTGCGCAATTATACGGGAAAACCCTGTACATGGAGTTGAGAACAGGTGGTTCCAAGGGTTGCACCAGTCCAATATTTTTTTTTCCAGCTTTTTTATGACTCCAGGACGATCGTCTTTAAATTTTAGACCGGTGTGAGGGTTGGATCGACTTATTTTAATTTTTTCGGACTGCGAGGTACATGAGGGTTGAGAAGAGGTAGTTTCAAGGGTTGAACCAGTCCAATATTTTTTTTCCATTTTTTTATGACCCTAGGACGATCGCCTTAAAGTTTTAGACCGGTGTGAGGATTGGATCGACTTATTTTATTTTTTTTTCAGCCTGCGGAGGTACATGGAGTTGAGAAGAGGTGGTTCCAAGGGTTGCACCAGTCCAATAGTTTTTTTCCAGCTTTTTTTTGACTCCAAGACGATCGTCTTAAAATTTCAGACTAGTGTGAGGGTTGGATCAAATTATTTTGATTTTTTTTTCGGCCTGCGCAGGTACATGAGGGTTGAGAAGAGGTGGTTCCAAGGGTTGCACCAGTCCAATAATTTTTTTTCAGCTTTTTTATGACTCCAGGACGATCGTTTTAACATTTTAGACCGGTGCGAGGGTTGTTTCAATTTATTTTGATTTTTTTTTGGCACGCGGAAGTTCATGGAGTTGAAAAGAGGTGGTTCCAAGGGTTGCACCAGTCCAATAATTTTTTTTCCAGATTTTTATGACTCCAGGACGATCGTCTTAAGATTTTAGACCGGTGTGAAGGTTGGATCGACTTATTTTGATTTTTTTCGTACATGGAGTGTAGAAGAGGTGATTCCAAGGGTTGCACCAGTCCAATAAAGTAAATCATACGGAAAATTAAATAACAATTATTTAAAACAAACAAATGTTATAATATAAAAACAAAATATAAATAAAAATGCTATAACAAATTTATAAGTCTTTTTTGAACCATGCATTATTTAATCATAAGCAAAAACCACATTTTTCTTCCAACCTTTTTTCTGCAAAATCATTAAATTTATCATTAAAATTTATTATTACATTTAAAAAAAAATTAATCGTAAATTTGCCTCAGTCTTTGCGTAAATCCACCCCTGCAGAAAATGTTAACCTAAGTGTCCGGAATTTTTCGCCCACAACTGTACTATCGGTCTACTGAATTCAGTATTTATGACCCCTAGTTTACAGTTTATTTTTTCTATATTTTTTTAATATTTAAAAAAAAGGTTTGCTCACTGTATAATAATTATAATACTTTACTGCATGTCATATTTACATCACGCATAGTACATAAAGTTAAAAATTTAAAAAATAAAAAACCCACACTGGCTTTGTTTCCAAACAAAAGCATAATAAAATACTCTTTTTGGTAGAAGGCTTGTATTAGGCTAAATTTATATGTAACATAAATATAAAAGTAACGGTCCATTCGGTCATTCTTAGTTAACAGATGGAGCTTAACAATGCACCTGTAGTCGGCTAAAATTAGGAATAAAAATAATTTAATAACTGATTTTTAAATGTTTGAAAAAGTCATAATTTTATCATTAATTTAAATTGTTAGGAAATAAAATCCTTTGCTCTTTTGAAGAACCCTGCATGAAAAAATTAGATTTATTGTTTAAATTCACTAGTGGTATGTAAAATTAGGTTTTAAGTAAAAATTTCAAGTTTTACCTAAAAGTATGGAATTTATTTCATTTCAGTAAAACTTTTTTCTTTTAGCTTCCAATATTGGTTAAATTTTCATAAAAAAAAATATAGAATTTGACACAAATTCCAAAAACATCTTTTAAAAAGAATTCTCGTTAAAACTTAAACTACAACTTTTACCTCAAATTTGCAAATTTCCGAGGAATAACCCGAAATTCCGTTTTCTTTGGGATTTAATTCTTCAAATCCTGTATGCAATATAAGCCGCCAAAGGGCCGCCATACCTAGGGACTGGATCCTTGCCAACTTGCCGATTACCTGAAAAAGAAAACCAAAAAAGCTCTCCCAAAATAAAAACAAAATAGCAATATTTCGTTGCCAAGTTGGACGCCGTTTTCAAGATACAAAATAAACCTTCAAATGGGTTTAAAATTAAACAATAATAAAAATTTAAATTATTTAAACTTTGCACGTTTGTAAGATTACGTCGCCGTTGAGACGTCCAGCCAAGTCGCCAAATCATTTTGCCCGCAATAAAATATTGCCGAAAATAATTATATCAAAACTTACTAGAACTAACCAAAACTCCAGTTGGACTTGGGAGCAGACCATCCAACTATATGGACAGAGCCGGCTTTAAGACTGTGGAGGCCCTCGGGCAGATTTCGTGTGGGGGCCCTAGTTCTTACCATTCAAAAAATAAGGAAAAAATTACTTTCCTTTTACAAATATATTTTTAAGATAATGCCAATTAAAAATTAAAGTAAAGTTCTTACGAAATTAGAACAAAATACGAAAAACAATAACATTATAAGTTTAATAGAGTGGAGTCAGATGCCCTGTCATTAAAGTTCTTGCACTTTTCTAGATTTTTTAATTGTTTGATTATATCAGACATATCTAATTCCTTTAAAACATCGTGCTCAATATCAGTGGCGTAGTCAACCATTCAGGGCGGGGGGGCCAACGTTTAAAGGGGCGATCTATTTCTTAAAACATTTTTATTAAAAAAAAACACACAACAATAAACAAACAAATCTATATTTGAAACTTCAGGCCAGAAAGGAAAAATAATGACAATATAAAAAAAATGTTCTTACCCAGCAGTTTTTTTGAAAAAATCTTGTAATTTTTGGCTGTGTGTTACGCTAACATCATTTTTTTTCCACGATATTCCTTCCTGAACTCAGCACCTGACTTTTTTTTCTTTTTAACCATTTTTACTCTTAACAAGTTTACCCTTGCATAGACAATAAACGACCAAATAACACCACAAAGAGGAGAATATGAGTACCAGAAATAAATAACATACGTTTGAAATCTGCCGATTTGCAATATTAAAAAATAAAGTAAACAATTCTGGAATATATCCAATACCGACACAATAAAAAGAAATGCCGCCACAAACGGATGCCGCGCTCAGCGGCTTTTTCCGCGGTGTTAGTGCTTTTGAAGAGAATAACCGCTCCACTGACACTGTGGAACAGAAAAATTATTAACAAAAAGTGTGGACAATTATTATTTTAAAATATGACTTCTAAAATTACACCAGCAAGTAAAAAATGTTTAAAGCACAGCATAGTATGTTGTAAATAATACCTGTTTTATATACGGTAGGTTTGTTTGGGCGCAGGGGCGCTGATCTAGAGGGGCGGGGGGGCAGTCGCCCCCCCTGGCCCCCACCTGGCTACGCCACTGCTCAATACTCATTATAAAAGGATGATTTCCCACTCAGCCATTGAGCCACTGCGACACTCCCTCAAGATGGGGAGTAAATTGCAAGTGGCCATTCAATTAATCAGGGTCATTTGAGATTTTGATATTTTACTGATTGAAGTGAACAAATATAGATCGATTATTTCTGTAATCATGTTTGTACAAAGTATACTTTAATATGAAAGAAAAAGTTGTTTACTAGTGTTTACTGGTCTGAATTTGAATTTTATTACCGAAGTCTCTATTGTGGGGGCCCCTGTTTTGTAAATGCCCCGGGGTGTAGCCCCGGTTGCCCTTCCCTAAATCCGGCCCTGTGTATGGAAATTTACAGATAACTTGCGTAAGGTGCGGAAAGGTCAAGATGTGTACTTTGGGAATTCGAGCAACTTGTGGCAGAATTATTTTAGAATATCTAAGAGAACTAGCACATAATTACCACAACCAAAATAAAGCATTATTTTTCAAACAGTAGTTTATATTTATGTATTAATTTAGGTAGGGTAACAATTTTATAATCCTTAAATGTAATTTTTGTTATACCGGTTACCTGTCCAACCTTCAATAAACGGCAATGACGAAATGGCCACGCCAAAATGGCCACGTCGAAAAGTCCCATCCCGGTAAAACGCATCTTGAGTAAAAGTCACTGTAATTTAGATTAGGAATATTTTTTTTATTATTCTGTCTCTAATGTGTTAAGTATATGGCCAAACTGAAACGTGTTATTTCTTAATATTTCCAATTAGTTTTAAGGCAAAAAGTGTATATAAACATAGGTCCTAAATTATCATATAATACAGTGTGTTGAAATATAAAAGAGGCAAATAATTATGACGCTGGTCCCCTCTTGCTCAAATGGCAGTAAATCCTTCTTGTCAAAAACATTTGTTCATTTTTCCCATCTCTACCTTAAAAGATAAAACTGTTTTTACCTCTAAAGAAAACACAAACAATTTGCTGCCAATTCTACTCTTGATCCTCCCGTTAATCTTGCTTTTTCAATAGTTGCCCTAGTTTCTCATTAAATAACCGATAACATTTTTAAGGTCAAACAGATCAGGCGTATCCTTTCTTTTCTTAATATCAATAAGTCGTCTGGGCTGGATATCACACCAGCAATCGCGTTAAAAAAAGTGCTCCCGAGCTTTAAAAAAATACAAAAAATTACATGGCAGACAGTATAGATTTCTCCACAAAAGACCCACAGCCGATCTTCTTTTTTGCCTCATACAACTGGAACTAGATCCTTGAATTGGGTTATTCTTTAAGCTTTTACCAAATAAATGTTGGGGTGCTCGAGGGCTTAGTACTCGCACCAACTCTGATTCTTCTTCACACCAACGATCTTTTCTCTTCTACAATCAATTCTATTTATAGTTTTACTAACGGTTTTACCCTTTACTCTAATATTAAATTTCTCAAGCCAGCCTTTATGCCTAATATGAAAAACAAGCGCAGGGCTATGCAAATATCTCTTTTACAAGACCTTAAACTAATCTTGAGTTGCCTCAGCAGCTTCAAAAAAGTTGGATTTCTCTTTCAAGCCAAAGCGTATTTCTCTTCTTCTGATCTGTATCCCCTCTTCAGAATATTTTTCTGATTTCTAGGGAATGGCGTATCATATATCTCTTAACATTCTTGATTCCATTAAAAAAAATATATTCGTACTCTTTATGATCTCATGCTTACAGAAAAGCTTCCTTCTCTTAGTCACAGACAGGCTGTTGCTGTTTTATGGGAATTTTCAGGGCTTCTGCTCCGAGGAGTTGGCAAGTATAATCTCTCCTCTAGCAGCGACCAACAGAGCAATACGTAGTGTCAGTTCAATGCATTCTTTTACAGTCCAACTTAAAAGGTCCCAAACGTTTCACTTCTTCGCTCCTTCATCCCTAGAGTATCCAGTCTGTGGAACCTACTGCCCGCAAAGGCCCGTGTTAATAAACTACCTTTTACCGCACTTAAGACACCCACGATACCCTAGCATTTAGGCCTTCGTGGACTTTCCCAAGATAAAAAAAATCTTATTATTAATAACGGTTCTTTATTTATAAAGATGATTTATTAAAAATTTCACAAGAAATTACATTTAAATACGCCCGTCTTTTACGTATTTTTATATTCTCCTTATTTGTACCAGCTGAAGCAGTACTACGGTTTCGTTTATGGTAGGCAATGGCAGGGCATGCATCCCAGTTCCGATGAATGAATGAATATGAAAGAATAAAATTAACAGCAAAATGATGTAACACCGTTTGGTTTTATGTAATAATTTAAAGATGATTATGCGGTTCTTAATTATAAGTACGGGTAAATTAGTAAAGCAAATCGGTTTTAAACTTTGCGAAAATTAAATTATCATTAAGCAACTAAATTCTCCCACTTTGAAAATTAATTCGATTCGACCTAATGGCTTGCGATAATAATTATTTGTCGTGTCGTTGATTAAAGTTTAGCAAATTATATAAAAATACAAAGTTTTGTAATAAAGTTGATTGACTTATTACTGTGTTGTTAAATATTCAGTTTATAGGTTTAAAATTATTAGGGGCATAATTGTAGAATGCATTATGCTATTGCCACGCACTTTGTTTAAAGTAGTGTTTAGAATAAAAATTGGTGTGACTATGATGAGCCACACCAATTGTTCAAAAAAAAAAAATACAATAGATTTGATGAGTCTGTGAACAGGTTAGCTTCACGCCAAAGCAGGCTGTAGGTGTGCGTGCAAATCTACCCGAAGCTCAAGTGCCCTAGATGTTATAGGAGCTTGCTTGCATTTTTAAAGTTAAATGGCCGAAAGAAAAAAAAATAACAAAGAAATTATTCTGGTGTCAGGTGAACTATATAAAACCAATTACAAATTAAAAAAAATCACATCTATTAAAAAAAAGTTTAAATTACAGGAAAAAAAAAGGTTGTTAGTATTAGTTAGGTTTTTAGCTTAAAATTAGTATTCCTGTGGTATTGATCCTGATGTATGCATGAGAGACTAGATTTCACGAGTTATTGAGTAAGTAAGATGAAGAGCTCACGTGAGTCAGTGAGTAGAATACTAAGTCTATAAGTGAGCAGAAGAGTAGAGAATAGAGGTGAAAAGAGCCTGTACAAGAGAGTCTACAACTAAGGCCCTACAAGCAACGGTATTCATAAAAATTTATAACAAAAAAAGAATTCAAGTTTAAAACAACGACATAAATGACTGAAGGCCTTACAAATATTGCCAAATTAAAAAAAAAAACATAAAAGAATTGGCTGAAGACCTTAGATAAATTATTAAAATTTACAAAAAAAAAAAAATCAAATAAAAAAAGTGGCTAAAGGTCTAAGAAGGACTGTTAAATAATATAAAGTAAAAAAATACAGAATCAATAAAATAAACCATTTAAATAAAACTACTCAATCAGCAGGCTATTTATGCCAACATTGTTTACAGGACATACCAAAAATAAATAAAATTACTTCCACAAACTAACCTGTATTTTTTTTGAATCTTGAAACAGTCCACAAAGGCTTAAAGCCTAAGTATTAACTTACCCTAGATGTCTTTAGTGTGGTAAGGGGTAGTTGATTAACACGGGACTTAAATATGTGAAGATTTGGAGGAGAAGGGAAAACCTCTGCGGGCAGTAGGTTTCACAGCCTAAACACTTCAGGGATGAAGAAACAAAGTAAGTAGGAAGTTCGGAGCTTCTCAAGTTGAACTGGAACGAGATGCAAAAGGGAGTTTCTACGTGTTGCTGTGTTAGGAGCTCCCAGAGGAGGAGTTAAACTAGTTAATTGCTCAAAGCAGAAGCTGTGAAAATACCTATTAAACAGATCAGATCCCCTACATCTCGTCGGTGAGCAAGAGCATACCTTTTTTGAATAAAATTAACAATAATAAGAGAATTGAAAAACAATGTTCTTGAGGGGTTCTAGTTTAGGATACATACAGAGTGTACAGATTAGATGGGAAGATTACTTTCTGGTGTGAAAGAGGAATCCGAGCTTTTTGAAAGTTACTTGCGCTACCGATATAATGTACTTTGTTTTTAAAGTGCTCCACAAAAACGTAATCAAAACCTCAAGATCAGAGGACCTTGCGGCCACCTAATAGGGCCCACATTACCCATCTACCTATGCGGAGATCTGTATTGATCCTGCTCTAGAGTTATGTGCAAGAGCTGCGTCATGTTAATACCAAAATTCGTTATAATTTTTAAGGTGTTAATTATCAAGCTATTTCTCAAATTCAGTTCTCAAAAACGGAAGGTATATTTTGTTGCGTTTTATGCCTTTCCAGATATACACACTAAGTATATTTACGCTATTTTCGTACAATTGCTGTCAAATTTATAGTACAGTTTTTTTTCTTTATTAGAAAAACTAATTTCTTTAGAAAACCCGCAAATCTTTTTTAACAAGGACTGACATTTTTACAGAAAAACATTTGCCTGAATTAAGCCCAACTAAGACGATATTTATTTTTTAAATATAAATGAGGTTATGAGGTTTTAAAATATACCATCACAAATATTGTTGAAATCAGAATAAAGAGCAGTAATGTGGCATAGCAAACTCATGACAGTTAAAAAATTATGCAAATTTATTTTTTATCATTTTAAAGATATTGCTAAAAAATATCTTTAGAATTTCCTTTTTTTTCTAAAGTCCTTATTGATGAAAACTTGTTTCGAAGTTTGGTCGTGCAGGCAGCAGGTTCCACTGTCTAAATACTCTAGAAAGAAAGAAACGAACAAAGTGAGGTCTCTTCAAAGGGGCTGTAACTACTAGTTACTGAGGAAGAAACTATATTGACTAATTCCTTAAAGCAGTAGTTGTAAAAATACCTATAAAAGAGCGACTGGTTCCCTACAGTTTGTTGCTGGGCAAAAGAAGGGAGCTTTCTTGTGGACATAGGGTCATTAATAAGGTACAAGCTCTTCTTAGGATGGATTAAAAAAAAATATTGAAAAATTAAAAAAAAATCAAAAATCACTTTATGGAAAATGTTAAAATTGCAATTTTTTTCTAGAGTATTATAATATTAAATCTGAAATTTTTAGTAACAAGATATTCGCAGATTCCTGTACATATAAACTTCTCCAATTATTGTGTTAAAAATGGGTCTAAATTTTAAAACTACAGATATAATAAATAAATAATCTTATGTTTTAAAAAATAGGTATTTGGGTTATCTTTCACTAGCCGTATCGTGTTCATGCATTTTTATCAGCCTAAAATTATCTTAACAGGATCGCGGAACAATCTATGCACACAAGATAAAATACAGAGCGTTTTTAACTAAAAATAAGATAAAAATAACTTTACAACACGTGGATAACCTAGAATCTATAGTGAAAGTGGCTCACCAAAACATGGATTAAAAATAGTGCCTTATCGTTTTAAAGAAGCTTAGAAACCTATTTATAAGTTTAACGACTGCGGTTCTTCTCTGGGTGAATTTTTTATGAAGCCGAATACTGTTACCTTTATTTTATCTTTAGTTAACCCATGTCCAAATTTCAATAGATTTATTGAACTTATTGTAAGTAATTATAATACGTTCAAGTGATAAATATTAGATTCGTACCTTTAAGTCTTGAATGCGTACATTAAAAAAGTGTTTATTTTATTTTATAATAAAAATAAAAATTAAAATATTTTTTAAAATTTAAAGGGGAGAGGGGTAAAGTTTGAAAGATTTTTTTCTTTATTTTTTTATTTAATATTTTAAATGTATAACATTTCAAGAATATTGTAACACATTTTGATGTCAATCGAAGCAAAATTGACGGATTTATGATAGTTTTAATGACCGTTGCTCCAGCTCAGTTGCGTGAGCGTACAAAGCTGAAAATCAATTTTCTCAAACATGTAATTTTTAAAGTCGGTGACCATCATTCCAAAAAAACTACTGAACCAATCATTTTAAAAATTTGTGCACATATTCTATATACAAATTACTATCAAGTGACTTCGAGTTTTTTTTTTAATTAGTATCAATCTTACAATAACAAAAAGATCAATTTTATTGTCAAAAAATCGACATTTTAACTTCAAAATGATGCAAAAAAATTAAAAATTGATAAAGTAAAAGTAACTCGCCGTCAACTAAATAATTAATTTATTAAAACATTTTTTTTTAATTGCAAATAATCCAGTGCTGAGGATTCGCGGTCACCACAGGAAATAATTTTTCGTGGCACCAGCGGAGATCTGCAATAAATCCGTTATTTCTTATATTTTTGTACCTTTTTTAAATGTTGTATTATAGTATATGTACTTACTTTCAAAATAAATCTTTATTATAAAAAGGCCATTTTTTGACCGAACAAACTTTACTCTAAATAAGTGTTTTTTTAATAACTGCATAGTATATTTGGTTCTTCTTCTTCCTGTGAGCCGTCTTTCACTACCGGAGGCAGCGCAGTCTCTTGGGCTTTTTGTGCCTACTCTCCCATTGTCTTTTATACAAATCCTCCCAATAGTCTTGTTCCTGCTAGAAGTCTGTATAACCCTGAGACTGGTTGGTTGATATATTCCTGTGGGCTCATTTTCGGTTGCCCAAATAATGCCTGTCTTTTGTAATTTAACGCCTCACATTTACACAGTATGTGGTAGGCTGTTTCTTTCTTCTCGTCACACATTCTGCTCTTGGGTCTCCAGGACCTCCAGTTCTTTTTGGCATTTCCATGTCAGCTTAGACGTCACCTTGGAGTTTACTAGTGCCCCTAGTGACGCCTGGCTGTCTGTTATTATGCAGATCCGCTTGTTTTTGTAAGCACTCCTGTTATTTTCTTTTGCACAGTGCAGTAAAGCATATATTTCTCTTTGAAATACTACTGTGTGTTCCTAGTGGAATGGAGAATTCCTTATTTCACTGTACACGCACGCTCTGCCCGGTTTTGGAACCATCCGTATACCATATGATGTCTCCAACCGTGCCGGGGAGATCGGGTTGCTGCCACTCACTTCGATCTGGAATTTTTATATATTTGGTTGCTTCTACCGCTTTTTTTTACGTATTTATGATGGACCAATTATTGTAACAGATGTGAAATTAAAAATCTGTTTTGTTGTTTTAAAATTTGTTAAAAGCTTAAACCTTTAATAAAAAAAAGTCTAAAAATTTTATTTTCTAATGTTAAAAGCGATTTAGTAGACAACTTTTTAATTAAAGAAATGTTTTGCGTTAGCTACTTGAACCTTTCCGTTTTCACACAGATATGTATCCAATTGAGCTAATAAGTAATGTCCTTAAAACTATCCCGACAACTTCTTTAAATTAGTGTTGGTTGTTTACACATTTAGGATCTCCTGTGGTTCTAGAATGTAAAAGTGTCAGAGGAAAAGCAGAATTAATTCTTTATTCTTGAATTTGGATGTTTTTATCATTTTAATACCTCTCTGCGCAGAAATAGCATAAGATAAGACAAAATAATATGTTTAATCCTAATTTTTTGAAGGCTTTCCTATGATGCCAAGGAGAATACTTCTACGTAGGCACATGGTAACATTATGGAACCACAGAAACTAAATTTTCTTGGTAAACCGTAGAAACACATTATGGTAGAAAAACTCATTTTAATAGAAATCATTACAGAAAAAATTAACTATGTGGTAATACCGACACGACGGCGACGCCTCGGTTATATGCACTGCAAAGAAGAGCTCCATTTCAAGTGGATAGTTTGACAGTTATCAAAACTGACATCAGTAAAAACCGCAGTTAAAAGCAACACTATCTTTTAAAAATGACATCTGTTAAAAATAATATAAGCACCATGAATGGCAAAAACATCTGACATAAATTTTAAAATCGATTTTATATGTTATGTAGATGATATTTTGATCCATGCATTTAAAGTTTAGGCCTTTTGTAACGTAAGCCCAAAGCATACTAATCTTTGTACAAAATTTAGTTTAATATGACTTATTATGACTTTGGTAATTTTTTACTTACCGGGCCCACGGCCGATTTTATTAAAATTTTGTATAGTTGGGTTTTTCGAGGCGCTGATCACGAATCTGAAGTCAAATTTTGTCGGACACTTTTAGTTTTTAAGTTACAACGCCCCACTTGGACCTAACCTCAAAACTACATAAACTTTTCTAATATTTCTCCTTCTTAAAACTGATGACAGCCAAAATGGAAGCTTTATATATATATATATATATATATATATATATATATATATATATATATATATATATATATATATATATATATATATATATATATATATATATATATATATATATATATATATATATATATATAAAATATTTTTTAATAAAAACAGAAAAATATATTATTTTTACTTTTATAAATGTTAACAAAATTCTCTAGAGATTTTAGACAGTTTTATGTTGGTATGCCAGGGACCCGCAAAACAATTGAATGGCCTACTTTATAAATTAGAATTATTTTTATTTTTCCCGATTTAAATTTAAAAAGTAATTATTTTGCGGGTCCCTGGCGTACCAACATAAAACGGTCTAAAATCTCCAGAAAGTTTGTTGACATTTATGAAAGTAGAAGTAATATTTTTGTTGTGCTTTTTTTATTAACAATATTTGTTAAATGAAGGTGAAATTAAGTTTATTTTATAAAATAATAAGTATATTTCCATAAAAGCTTTCATTTTGCCTGTAATCAGTTTTAAGAAGGAGGAATTTTAGAAAAGTTTGTGTAGTTTTGAGGTTAGGTCCCAGTATACAAAATTTTAATAAAATCGGCCGTGGGCCCGGCAAGTAAAAAATTACCATGACTTTTTCTGTTATTTCGGCCTTCTAAAATATTCTGTGCGCCTGTGTGTTGTTAGAATTACTCCGAATTTACACTAAACTGTCTAATTAGTCATGTTTTTTTAATATATTTTTTTTACATTTTTGACAGCCTAAATTATTTCGTTCACTTGCGTCTATGAGTCTTACAAGTATCCAGAATCCAAGGATCTTCCTATATAAATTTTTACCTTTGTATATTAAATGGTTTAGTTTGGTTATTATGTTTATTAATATTTTTTTTTTTAATTTTGGCACAAAAAAATCCACTTACGTACGCCAGTGTCTTGTATAATTTGTCAGAAACAAGATCTTCTTTTAACTATGTTGTTTTCACCAAATTGGGTTTAGTTTATTGGTTTTTATGTTTTTTTTGTTATTTTGATCCCTTGTATTGTATTGTATTGTAATAAACGGGGTCGCTCGGCTCTAGTGTAGCCCTCCTTCACTTCAACCTAAAGAGATTTTTTGTGAATACCCTTCGTTGTTTAGTGCCCGGTAATTCCTATACCTTTAGCAAAGTTCAGGATACTACGCGGTGCAAGCTGAATATCTCTAGGAGTAGGATATACCCCTTCGAGGTATTTAAGCCGTTGTCGGGTCAGTTCTCTGCATTCACAGAGAATGTGTTCCGCAGTTTCGTTTGCCTCGTGACAAAACCGACATTGTTCATCCTCAGTCTTTCCCATTTTTTTGAGGTGATACCTCCAAGGGCCATGTCCTGTTAGGAAGTCGGTAACCAGTTTAAGTTCATTTTTTGAAGTTCCAGTAGCTTCTTTGTGTACTTAGGTGAATGCGAAATAAATCTTTTCGCCTGCCTTTGTCCTGGGATGTTGTTCCAGTAAGTCACTTTTGATTTTTTTTCCCATGTCCTGAGTTCCTCGTAGAGGTGGCCTCTAGTGGTGCCACAAAAAGGCTCAGGTCCATAGAATGGTCTCTGTGCTCCTTCCTTGGCGAGTTGATCGGCAATTTCATTGCCCTCCACTCCTTCATGTCCTGGTACCCACTCCAGAGTAACTCTGTTGTGTTTGGCCAGTTGGTTTAGTGATTGTCGGCATTCCCAGGCTAGCTTTGATTTAAAAAGAGCATGAAGTCAATGCCTTCAAAGCGGCCTGGCTGTCCGATAAAATATATATGGTTGCGCCTCGTAGGCCTTTTTGGCACATTCAGAAGCGCAAATATCAATTGCATGGATTTCAGCTTGGAAGATGGAGGAGCCTTGCCGAGAGACTTTGATAGTCTGCATCTAGGTCCAAAGACACCAGCTCCAACCCCTTGTTCCATCTTAGATCCATCAGTGTACCAGACAAGTGAGCCTTTTTCATGATTTGGTTCCTTCACACTCATAGTTTGAGGTGACCAGTCAGGTCTCCTGACTTTATACTTTGTGTCTGGATTACTCTGGAGGCACTCAGTATCGCCTCCCTCTTTATGTGCAGGTGCAGGGGAAGGAGGTTCAACATTGTCTCCAGAGCTGCCGTTGGGCAAGATTTCATTGCTCCAGTAACTCCCAGACAGGCAAGTCTCTGCAGTTTCAGAAACTTTCCTTGTGTAGTTTTTTCCTCTGTTTTTGGCCACCAGACCAGTGAGGCATAAGTAACTATAGGTATTACAACTGTAATGTATGACCAGTAGATCATTTTGGGTTTTAGACCCCATGTTTTACCACATAGTCTGCGGCACGCCCATAGTGCCGTTGATGCTTTTGCGATAGTCCTTTTATTTGCGAGTTCCAATTGAGTTTCTGGTCAAGGACAATTCCAGATATTTTACTTCTTTAGAAAGTTTTATCGTATGTTAACATAGGACTATAAACCTTGTTTTCCTCCTTTTGTAAGGTATTATAATTGTTTTATTTGTGACATTTAGTTCCGTTGAGCCAGTTCTCAACCGTTTAGGGCCGCTTGCATGCGAGCAGATAATATGCCATCATGCCTGCCCCTGATGGTGATTACGAGGTCGTCTGCGTAGCCTTGTACATCGAAGCCTCTTGCTGACAGCTCCGCCAGAAGCCGATCAACCACTAGGGACCAGAGCAGGGGCGATAGTACTCCACCCTGTGGACACCCCTTTACCGCTCTGACCATTGCAGTCGCGTCCCCCATAGCAGAGCTGATTTTGCGGCTTCTTAGCATGGCTTTGATCCATTTAATCGTTGAGGGTTCAATGTCCCTTGATTCTGCTGCTCTTTGTATGGATTCGAATGAGGTGTTATCAAACGCACCCTCTATATCAAGAAATGCACACATAACCGCTTCTTTTGCATCGAATGTCTTTCTATGTCTCTGACTAGACATTGTAGAGCATTGATCGTTGATTTTGCCGGTTGGTAGGCAAATTGTTTTGGATGCAGTGGAGCTTTCGAGATAAATTCGCTTCTTATATGCTGGTCGATTATTTTCTCCATAGTTTTAAGGAGAAAAGAAGATAAGCTAATGGGGCGATAGGACTTCGGCTCATCCATAGGACGCCGACCGGCCTTTGGTATGAACGCCACCTTAACTTCCTCCAGTTTTGTGGTATGTAGCCCAGTATGTAACTGGCTTTAAATATTGCTTTGAGGTTCGGTAGTATTTCCTCTATGCCCTGCTGTAGCAGGGCTGGAAATATGCCATCCATACCTGGGGATTTATAGGGTTGGAAGCTATTAACCGCCCATTTTATTTTATTATCTGTGAAGATTTTACCTGCTAGGCTTTTCCCTGCTTTGCTGGGGCGTGGTTCGTCCCATGTTGGGTTTTCCTGTATTTGGTTATCTTCTATGATGGTAGATCCTGGGAAGTGGGTTTTTAACAAAATCTCCAAACTTTCCCTTGGAGTCTCAGCATAGCTGTCATTGGTCTGTCTTTTAAGTAGTCCAATTTCGTTTGAGTGGTCTCGTGCTAGGACCTTTTGGAGTCGCACTGCCGGGGTAAGATCATTTATCCCTTCGCAGAACGTTCTCCATGTTTTCCTTTTAGATTTCCTCAATTCTTTGTTATATTCAGTAAGGGCTCTGTGATAGTTGTCCCAGTTGCCCGATGTTTTTGCTACATTAAAGGCTTCCCTAGATTCAACCTTTAGTCGGTCAAGCTCCCTGTTCCACCAGAGAACATCTCTCGAGGTTCCCTTTCGTTTTACCGGGCAGCTTTTTTCATATGAAGAGATCAAGTGTTCCTCTAAGTTAATGGAGGCTGCGTCAAGTTCTTCAATAGTTGTTATGGATGAAGGTAATCCCTCAACTTCTGACTTTAGAAGTTCCTTAAATAGGGACCAATCAGTCAGTTTGGGCACTCGGTATTCATCCAGGCATTTCGCTGTCGCCGCTATGTCAAATCGTATGTGCATATGGTCCGACATAGATAGGTCATTGGAAACTTGCCAGTTCTCAATTTGGTTAGTTATGAATGGCGTAGCTAGGGTTAAGTCTAGTACCTCTTTCCTAATCGCATTCATAAAGGTGGGTTTATTTCCCTGGTTGATAATGTCTATATTGTTAGTAGACAAATATTCCAGCAGATACTCACCTCTATTGTTTGTGTCTGTGCTGCCCCATATTGTATGGTGCGTATTTGCATCACAGCCCAGAATAAGTTGTTTGTTCCTTCGGTTGCACCAGCTTATTAGTTCTTGTACGCTGGCTGGTGGTGGATCTTGTGTATCCCCTGGGAAGTAAGCTGAGGCAACTATAACGTTTCTTTTACCTCCTTCAGTCGGTACTTCCACCATAGCTGCAACCAAGTCTCTCTTTATAAACTCTGAAATTGGAACAAAATTAACATTTTTACTAAAAAGTAAAGCCGCTCGAGGCCTTTCATGAGATGTTTCATAAATTAACTTACATGACTGAGTTGGAAGTCCTCTAATCGTTCCTTCATTTACCCAGGGCTCTTGGATTAGCCCTATGTTTATATTATTCCTTGTAAATTTTCTATTAAGCACACTAGATGCAGCTTTTGAGTGTTGAAGATTTACTTGGAGGCATCTGAGATGCCGGTGTTCTTTGTTAGGCACGTTTTTAGGCAATTTGCCTTTATCTGCCTTTTTGTGGTCCTTAGGTTTTTTATCGCCTTCAGGGTCCATCTTTTTGTTTGAAGGCTTATCCTTGAGCTTTGTGCTGCCTTTGGATTCGCCCTTTATTTTGGAAGTCTCTGTTTTAGGTTTTTGCACACCTTTATGTGGAGCTTCCTTTGAGGTACCGGGCTCAGCATTACCTGAGCTTCCCTCTACTTTTGAGGCTTTATGCTTTGGTCTAAGCTGGATTTCTCCAAACTTAAAGTTCAGCTTATAGCCTCTTTTTTTGAGTTCTACAGCGGATTTTTGATCCACTGAGAACGTCATTTCCACTGTGGGGCCTACAGGATTTCTCCTAAGCACCCTCCAGCAGGACAGATCGAGGTCGTTTTGCGCCTCTAAAAGAGCCAGGATTTTTTCGTTTGAGTAGTCCTGACTATTTGGTAGGTACGCTATCAGTATTTCAGTGTGAGGCATTTCTGCTTCCTCTACCACTCTGACAGCCACCCCCTCTGCTGGCCTTAGGTTCGCGGCTATGCCCTTTAGCCACTCAGCTGTGGCTTTGTTGGCCACCCCAAGGCGGCCAGCCCGGTCTGTAGCTGGAACTGTGGAAGCTGGGTTTTATGCCAGTCCCCGTCCCAGTTCTACTATCTGGTTCATTATGGACTCCTGTATGGCTCCTAGGTGTTCCAATGTCAGGGTCTCTTCAGGAAAGTTGGCATGATTATACCAACTTTCGTACCTTTACTACTTGGCTATAGGTCGTTTGGGAGGTCTGTGGTCTAGAAGGAGTTTTATTACTCTCCTTTTCCTGACCTTTAGACCTCTTTATAGGTTTCCCCTCAGGAGTATTTTCTTCTGATCGGACCCTTTTCGATCCTTTATCAGAGGAATCTTTCATGGTGGGGTTTATTGGTTTGAGAGCCCTTACACGGGCTTCTTCTCTGGCCATCCCACTTTTCATGAGGTATTTAAACCTCTTTCTTGCAGCGCCAGAGAGCTTTGGTCTCCCGGGTTCCCCTGTTTTAGGGTCACCCGTTTGCCCCCGCTCATCATCGCTGCTTTTTAAGAGCTCTTCTTCAGCTCTATTGTCATCGGGATTTTCAGCTCCCCGTATAGTTTTAGTTGAGGAGTTAGAGTCCTCTGTATTGTCTACCATCATTGGCTGCAGTGAACCCTCTGTTAGTCTTTGACTTTGACTTTTGGGGACATTTTTGCCCCCTTCGTTAGTTGTGCTGAGGACAGCAACGGTGTCCTCTGTTTCTTTTTCTTGGGTCTTATTTTTTTCGTCCATTTTGTACCCACGAGTAGCGGAGGAAATAAAGGTCACCTGCAGCAGTGCTTCGCTTACTGCAGTAAGGCTGAATTAAAACCGGGTGTCGCCCGGTTCCCGGAGTTCGCATAGTAGTAACTAAGCATCCCCTTAGTCATGCAGTCCTCGGCCTATGCTGTTCCACCTTGACTTGGGGGTTCTTTTTCGAAGAACCTAAACTAGATCCGATGTGTTCAGTCTAGAACAGGGGTACCTCGTGAAGGATGTAGCTCTTCACTACGCACATCGGTCTTGGGGTTGGCATGCCATCGTCCGCGATAAAGACCCTTGTTAAAAACTTGGGAATGTAACCCGGACGCCTAACATACGCCCCCTGACGAAAGCTCGTCTCACCCCCATTTTGATCCCTTAAAAATGACACTAATTTTAAGAAAAATGCACATATTTTTGCGAAATTTAGGTTCAATAGAATTTGATCAAATTCACGAAAAAAATCAAATTAGAGGATATGCTTATAAAAGTCCGATTTTTCCCTGGGGGGAGGGGGGACTTAAAAAAACTTTTTCGCAATTTTTAGAACATTTTTTTTATTAAAAAAAAAACAGAGTATACCTCAATAAAACCAGAAGTTTTAATTATTTTTTTATTAAACACTTCTTATATACTACTTAATGTATTTCTTTATTTATTTTTTTTTGGTGTCCGTTTTTTGCTTTCTTAGGCTGCATTTATTTTGAAAAATCGTCACGGGGTGCCTCAATGGGTAAAATACCAGCGGTAAATTTCGAACCTCAGCATTTTTCCCACTTACGCTTGTCGAGCGATTTAACCTCGGTGTATATTTTTCGTAGCTCTAAGGGTTCTTTTTTGGCAATTGTCTCAAAAGTTGCCTCCTCTCCGATTGTGACCAAATTTGGTATATGGGGTTTTTTTGGTGCGCTAATCACGAATCTGAAAAAACATTTTTTGGCAACGTTTCGTTTTCGAGATATTCATCATTAAATTTAAAAATCAATCTAACCTCATTTTCACTATATTCCTTTTTCTTTTTGCACAGAATTTATCATTTTTACACTAAATTGGCACACAATATTACATAAACACCTTATAAAAATGTGTTTTTTAAAATTCATTTTCACATTTTTTCCATTAAATTGCGAAGTTTTAATGTCAAAGACCGCGGCCATATTTGCTGATAAAATCCCTAGTGTATACATAGTTGCGGCGTTTAAAAGGGAGGGTTTTCAATTGAATGGAAAAAAAGTGTGAATAAAAAAACAAGTTTTTAAAATATAAATATTGTATGCCAATTTAGTGTATAAATCAAGAATTCTGTACAAAAAGAAGGAGAAATAGTGTAAATAAGGTTAGTTTTATTTGTAGCTTTGATGATGAATATTTTGAAAACGAATCGTTGCCAAAAAAATAATTTTTAGATTCCTGTTCAGCGCAAAAAAACCATATACCAAATTTAGTCAAAATCGAAGTGGAGGCAACTTTTGAGACACTTACCATTTTTTCTATATACCAATGCATCCGATTTACCACAACCTGCATTTTCTATTGATTAACTTATTTTGCCCCAAAAAATAAAATTTCATTGTTTTTTCGCTGATTCGTATTATGTGATCGAATAACGAAAAAGTATAAGAGCTAATTTGATACTAATAATATAAAGTCACAGAAAAAGTAATTTGTAGGGATTAAAGCTGTAATCTCGATTTGGTAATTCTTAGTAAAAAAAAATTATAAGACTTTGTTTAAACAAACCCACAAAATATTGTGACCTCAGTTAACAATGCAGGAAAAAAACTGGACACCATCAATTATTTTTATTTACCTTTAATTGACATATCTTATATATAGCTGTCATTAAAACATTTTATACGTGTTTTATATTTCCCACTTTTCAATTCGGTTTTTTATACTTTTATTATTTATTATCATGAACATTCTTATCCCAAACAGGTATAGTACGGATATTTCAAGCACTAGAAGTAGCAACAGATATAGTGAAACACTTAAAAAGCCCGAACGTCCAGATCCAGATTCTTATATAAGAGATTCTATTAGGTAGGAAACATTAATTTTATTTGTTAAAAGTTATGCAGGATGCCTCAGATTCTACTACAAACAGGTTGCGCAATGGGTCCCTTGCATAAAATTTATTTTGAACTAAATTCATTACCAGTACGAAAATGACGATTTTTCCGTGCACGCGTGACAAATTCTCGGGAAGTCATGCAAGAACGGAAAAATCCATTTCTGGACGTGTAATGAACGATATTTTTTATTATACTGAAAATAACATAAACAAAAAACATTGCAAAAAATGATTTAAGAAAATTGCGATTATTTATTTTTATTTTTAAAACAGTAGAGCACTTTAACAAAAAAAAATTACAAGCTAATTAAATCTAAGAAAATTGATTTTGGACGGAACCGTTGTGATTAATGGTTATATTTATTGTACAATTCGTATTATTGTTGAAGCTTAATCCCTTTTGTATTTCTTTTTGTTGAACTAAAGATGTTGAAGCGGAGTGTTCGTGTATGTTTTGGTTCTCTTGATTGACTGTTTCCAAGTTACAAGGCCTAAACAACTTTCGGGACACTTCAATTTTTCTTTGTATGGACTCCTCTATATATCCTTCTGCTACATTGGAAGAAAGCCATCCTCCGTGTCTTTTCAAAGTGAGCAAATCACTGCCGCTTTCTACCAACATGGTAGCCAAAGAACGCCTTAGCCCATGTCCGGTTCGTGATTTTTTAGTTTAAAGTGTTTTGCAACAAGTTTTGGAATACCACTGATAGTATGGCACCCAACATGTTGAGCGTAACATCTTGGGTTTCGGTATGCAACAAATAATCTTCTACTCTCTATATTTTTAGGGCAGATATCTGCGTATTTACGGTAAAGTGTACAGGGATTGAATTTGAAATTTTCATTGGTAATGGTAAAACTTCTTGACCTGTGAGTTTTTTCATCTCGTAAGAACACGATAAGGAAACGCATATTATCTTCCACATCGTCTAAACTCAAACGTATTAAATCATCTCTGCGGCATGCGTCGAAGATGCCAAACACTAAAATTACTTTTGCTAGTAGATATTGTCCATCTGAAGCTTCACATAAAATTTTGGTTACTTGTTCTGATGTAAGAACCTTGGATTTCTTTGGTACATATCTTACAGCTTGTCGTTTCAAAAAAGCGATAGTTTTTGGATATTGGTTGTGAGTATTTTTTTTGCCAAACAACTCTTTAACATGGAGAATCGACTCTATAAGGTAGAGGACTTCATAGATTTGACTTTTTCAGAAAAATAAACTAAGAGAATATCGTCACTCACAATTTTGATTCTTTTCTGAGTCCGCCATTCGGTAAAATGTGATATTTATGTTCATATTTCTACCTGGATTTCACTGGTAATAAATCTGTACTCACTTCTGCCGCTTGTTGTAATATAATATCGGGAATATCCGGATTTTCTTCCAAATCTGAATTCATTTTTTGAAAATGGCATAAATTTCACTGACATAAAATAAAATATGTCATTAATAAATAAATCGTTGTTATGAACAGTTTCCATGGATGGAAAAGAGGGATCGGGGAAAAAAATTCCGTGCGCTGTTCTGAAAATGTCATGTTTACTGTATTTTATACACAGTTGAAAATGTAGTATTTTCAGGTAAGTATAATAAAAATCTCTTTCTTTGCTTATTAAAGAACAATTTTCCAAATATCTTGTCTCTGAAAAAAAATAGTTTTGTGGTGGTTACGATTTAAAGTTTACATTTGGCCCTTTAAGTTTGACGTCAGACCAAAACGCCCAACGGTGCCGAGTTCCAGTATAAGTTTTTGGTGTTAAGTGTCTCGAAAGTTGCCTCCATTCCGATTTTGACCAAATTTGGTATACAAGGGTTTTTTGGGGCGCTGATCACGAATCTGTTAACATTTTTTTCGGCAACGTTTTGTTTTTGAGATATTCATCATCAAAGTTATAAATCAAACTAACCTTATTTTAACCATATTTCCCCTTCTTTTTGCACACAATTTATCATTTTTATACTAAATTGGCACACAGTATTTCATAAACACCTTATAAAAAATGTTTGTATTTATTTTTACCTTTTTTGCATTAAATTGTAAAGTTTTAATGTCAAAGAAAAAAAAGGTGTAAACTAAATATAAAAACAAGTTTTAAAAGGTGGTTATAAAATATTGTATTCCAAATAAGTGTATAAAGCAAAAATTCTGTGCAAAAAGAAGGAGGAATAGTGAAAATAAGGTTAGTTTGATTTCAACTTTGATGATGAATATCTCGAGAACGAAACGTTGCGAAAAAATGTTTTTAGATTTGTGATCACCGCCCCAAAAAACCCCCGTATACGAAATTTGGTCAAAATCGGAGTGGTGGCAACTTTCGAGACAATTACCTAGTTTTTTTTTGTTCCATTAATTTTTTTCATTTAGAGCAAAAACAGAAAATCAGTCGTGTTTCTTTATCCGGTTTAAAATAAACCGGTATAATATCGATTAAATATGCAACATAATAAATAGTGAACGTAATTACGTCGTTAAAATCCATCGCAATTAACACAAAAAATACATTTCACAAAAAACAGGCCAAAGCATTTCATTACTGTTTAAGAAAAGCACTTGGTGAGTAATCAAAAAATTCCAGCCCCCTAAAAAACTCTTTGAATAAATGTTTTCCCCTAAATTTAGGGAGAATACCCCGGAATTGACAACACTGTTATTTTATGCAAATGGAACGGATATGGTAGCGAACAAGGCGAAACGTATAATGAGAATCAACCTTAAGCGGCAGTGACGCTGATCCAAAATATTTCGGTTTTAATTAATTTTGAGTAACCAAACTTGCAGGATCGGGGAGTGAATAGGGTTGCTGGGCGGAGTAAAATGGGTTAAACGAAATACTGAACTTTAAAATTACACACAAAATTAAGTATTTTAAAAAATATTTTTGATAAGAATTAGAAAAAAATTAAAATTTTACGTTAATAATATAATCTAAGAGTGGCCACAAACCATTAGAAAACGTAAATTATACGATGTAAAATATGGACAGTATTTTGTATATAGTATTTTAATACAAATTAATACGACAACAGTCGTTGAAATTTAGTCAATATACGACAGGTTGTGCAGTATTGAGGTAGTAAATGTTGAAAACTGTAACTAAGTACTCTACCTAAGTAAATAGAACCACACTTTATGCTATTGATATATGTCTATATTTTTGACAAAAGGTATTTATTTTTTTTTATATTACTAACCTATAAACACAGTAAAGAATAAAACACTTTTAGGCGTAGGTTGCAATCAAATGATTTTGTAGAAGTAAATAACAGCAATAATGAATTTGCCACTATGGGAATAGTTGAAAGAAAATCTGTAATTAGTGAAGATAAAACTGAAAGGTCTGCATTGGGATGGAGGTATGTCGCAGTCGCAACTGAAAGCGACAAGAAGTATAGAGTTGAACGTCAAGGACCTGATAAAAAACAGGACTTAAGGATGAAATATTTTCATAAGCTGAAGTTTTTAGCAAATTCAGAATATCTAAATGATGCTGTTGAAGACCGAAAACAAATGTCTGACGATGACGCGGAGTATAGGACTGAAAAACTTGATACAACAAAACAAGATAAACAAAAAAGCGTTACCAAAAGCCCTGAAAAACAGAAAAAAGTCGAAAACTTGGTTTTAATGGAACAACCTTTTAGGCATAAACAGTTGTACGCAATGGAACATCATAAACATAAAAATAAGTCTTTATCAGAAAACGATCAGGCACCCAAACATGCTGTTATATTAGCTGCACCAGAAGTAACTACATTAAAAGATAAACCTTCTGGTAAACATACAACCCAAGACGATGCCTTTGACAACAAAAAAGAGGTATACTGACGCATAGTGTTTCTGCGACGGGAGAGAAGCCATCCTCTCGTCTTGTCTTTAGGACTCGACAGAAAATGGCTCCTTCATCTCAGCCAGAATTCCATTGTCTTGCTCGAGAGACCACTCTCTCTTGTCTTATTGCGTGTCATTTCCTTTCTCTCGTAATAAAAATCTGCAGTTGATCTTTTTTTTTACTCCGATGCACGGTTTTTGCTTAAAAAAATAAAAAACGGTTTCTTGGCATTATCATTACAATATCGGAAAACAATATTACCATGCAGAAAAATATCTAGATTTAATTTTTCCAGATGAAAACCGTGCGTCGGTCTATAAAAATTAGGAGCAGGTTTGATCTCCTGATTTTTTTTAGGCCGACGCACGGTTTTCACCTAAAAAATAATCTAGTTATTTCTCTGCATAATGATATTGTTTACCAATATTGTTATGATAATGCATGAGATACAGTTTTTATTTTTTTAAGCGAAAACCGTGCATCGGATTAAAAAAAAATCAAGTGATCAACTTTGCTCAGAAATGATCGGGGATTTAAAAAAATATATTCTGGCAGAAATCATACGTTTAGGACATACGTTTATATAAAGTTTTCTTCCTAAAATAGACCCAAAAATTGCGCCCTAATATTAATATTAATATATATATATATATATATATATATATATATATATATATATTTTATATATATATATATATATATATATATATATATATATATATATATATATATATATATATATATATATATATATATATATATATATATATATATATATAAAATATATATTTTAGGTTAAATTTAACCACTCAGATCTAGCACTCAAAAGTATGAAAAGAGTCTCAGAACTACTGGGTTTTATAGCACCAGCAAGTACAAGCAATTGTGTATTAGCAACCAAAGTTCAAAGTTTAACCTATATCAAGGAGAAACCAACATCAATAAATGCTCCTGTGCTAAAAGTGTCGGAAAATAAAATTTCAGTTTTGTCGGATCAAGAAATTCAAGTTACAGCTTCGCATGAAAGTAAAGACGACAAATATGAGGTTGAATCAGGATACACTATATTTAAATCTTTAAATCCAATTCCGTAAGTAAGCTCAATAGTTAAAATTAATTAATAGCAAATGGGGTAACATAATTTCACTCAGCGTTAAGTTTTTTAACTTGAAAGTCTTATCTTAGTAAACAAATCTTAAAAAAATACACCTCATTCAAAAAAACTTTTCCAACTATCTCTGTTTTTTAAAAGACACTAAGGATGGCTTTCAAAAGCGCTCTGCCCGGATTTCAAAATATATAGTTTTGCATGAAAATAGGCACTTTTTAGGGGTAATTATTTTAGTATTTAACAAAACAGCATTACCTCGAGACATATCTAATTTTAAACACCAAACAGATATGTTCAAATAATTACAGATGTTACCCTTAGCTCTTCTATTCTTAAAAAAAAGACGACATATTTTAACAATCTATTATATTTATTAAATATAAATGTTACCGTGAAAGTCCGAAATTGGTGAATGTCGATATTTAGCGGGAAATGTCAAATATTACAAAAAAAACTGAACGAAAACTAACCAAAACCAACAACTTTGGTGCGTTCTGGTTAAATCTAAAATTTTTGGTTAGTTTTGGTTAGCTTTCGTTCAGTTTTTTTTTTAAATATTTGACATTCACCGGTGAATGTCGACAGTCACCAATTTCTAACTTTCACAGTAACATAAACATATAAAACATGTGGAATCTATGCAAAAACAGTACTGAGGATTGGTTGTTATGTGAATAAAAAATATATTGCACGAGATATGATACAGCGACAAAAATGTGCACTTTTTCCTTTTGTGTTCTGTAGCATACCTTTTTAAAAACCAACAGTAGTCGTCCAACATAAATGGGTTTCAGCGTCCATGGTATCTTGTTTTTATCGTCCTGATGTCCTGGCAAAACCTCTCTCCTTATTCGTCGCTGACTGCACCCAATTTTTCCGGGAAAAAATTCAAATGGGAGTGCAAAAAATGTATTTTTGGAGACATGCGACACCCTAGTAATTTATAGATTTTCAACAGTTTATCTATGGGGCTTTTATAGTCTTTATCTTTTTTGTAGAAATCCTTTTACTACACGCACAAAACACGTCCAAGCTGTCAATTCGTTTTCGTTTAATTGTTCTTGAAAACGGAAATAATCTACTAGCTTCTTTATCTAAGGTCCAATAAATATGCCCTCTTTTAATTTTGCATCACTTAGTTGAGGAAATATTGTTCTTAGGTACTTGAAACCAGTACCTTCTTTGTCCATGGCTTTGACAAAGTTTTTTATTAGACGAAGCCTAAAATGAAGAGGCGGTAGCAGCACCTTTTTTGGTTTAAGAAGAGGGACATATTTAATGTTTAAACTACCAGCTTTAAAAGAAATTCTATGAGACCAATCCTTTTTACTAAAGTGTTCTTTTTTTTGCCCTACTGTCCTACAGACATAAAAAATAGCAATATTTTGTAAAAACCCCTTGAAGTCCTAGTAAGATACCTATGAGCTATAAATCTCCATAGATATCCCACTGTTACGGTTCATATACAACACGATTTAATATGGTTGCTAAGTTGTCATAGGTTTCTTTTATTATTACTAAATTTGCTAAAGAAATAGATTGTTTTTTGTTTCCATTATAAAGCAGGACTGCTTTTAGCCTGTATTTCAAAGAATCTATGAATAAACTACACTCGCTAGGATCAAGTTCTATATTAAGCTTATTCATTAAACCATCAATATGGCATTAAAAAAAAAACTTGATAGTTACATTCCGTTTTTGGTAAAGTAAAACACTTGCCTTATTATCTAACAAGTTCCACTGTTGAAGTCTAGAATCAAGAAGTTTCGATTTTTGTTTTGACAATCCTAGGTCATGTACCAAGTCATTCTGAGTTATTAGGTGAGGTTCACTGGTAATTGGTAAAAATGTTGGGTCACAACTGGTGTTCTCAGGAAGTTATGAATCAGATTTTGATGAAGAGTTAAAATCACTGGTAAATACGATGTCCAAGTTCAAAGGCGCTTTCAGTACCGGTAGTTTCTGGCAATGAGGAACTGGCCTTAGCGCAGAAAGCAAATTTGGATACTCTATTTTGTCTCTATACCTTTTTAAAATCGCTTTTTTTTTAGTGATGCAAAGTGATGGTCAGTAGGTTTCCTCCACACCATAGGAACAGCAAACGGCATAGAATTTTTCTTGCGATACATTCACTGCAGTAAATATACGTGACAACTCACACAACAAACATGAGGAGCCAACTTTTATCTTGATCCCCAATTTGGCACCTACAATATAAAAAATAGGCTTTCTTGACTTCCTCAGATAAAGACATAACTTGGGACTTTAAAATAAATCGTCCACATATATAACAAAACTTATCGGTTGGATTTTTGCAACATTGACGACCCGAATGTGCCATTTTATATCAAAATCGATTTAAACACTTGGCTGTACTATAGACGAGACAGAAACCAACTAAACTTCAGAAAACAATAAAACTCTTAAAGGTTCGTACAATACTGTAAAAATAACCCCTCTGCGGTCTTATTATACTTTCCGGTCCTAAGACAGGTAAAAATGATTTTAAAGATCGCATTATATCAAAAGGTACTTGAAAATAAATAAGACGTGCTAGGCCATTTCTGGAAAAAATATTTTAATAACTTTCTAAATGGGACTCAAAATAGGCATTCTCATCGATGTTACAAAAATTATGTCGACTGGTGATATTATTATTTGTCACATCACAGGCCACTTCATTTGGTTTTTTTTATTTCATTTGGTCATTTTTATTATTTTTTTAACCAGACTTTTGTTGAAACTATGACAGATTAAAAAGTTTCAAAAAAATAATTTTTAATTAAACATATAATTTTTTTGGCTAAAATAAATTTGAAACATTCAAGATTTTATTATTATTATTTTTTTTAATATAGTAAAGAACACATGAGTTATGTCACACCCTATACGTGTTGCCATAATAAAAATGCTGATCTTATTATTTTATAATTCTTTTCTATTTAATTCTATTATGCAATGTATGCACTTTTAGCTGGTCACCAGCCTTTTGTAATAATGTTTTATGAGTCAGTCAGAGTTTAATCTAGAAACGAGTAAGACATTAATTTCGAATTATTGTATTTTAATAAAATAAATTGTGTTTTTAAAAAAGTAAATTCTGGTTGCCGTTAGTTAACTGGCGCAGTCGGTAATTCTGATAGTGTCGAATTGCATCGCGCAAATATCGATTTTCGTTTCATCGATTAGACTATCAAACGAACATTGTGACTTTTTGCTTCGTGGAGGTGTTTCATTCTACAGAGTGGCTTCTAAAAATCAGGAGACCCGATCCATCGAGGACTGTTCAACTCACCATCCAAAGCAGAATCACGGGAAAGGAACCAAATAGTCCTTTTCGCAAGACGTCTTGAGGGGCCTACGGACACACATCGCTGGACCTTCTCCAAGATATCTTATAGAGGCGGCAATGACCAGAATTTTTCTAGTTATGTAAGTGCAATTTAAATGTCTGCCGATGATTTATTGAATACTTTAAAGAATTTAAATATTAATACAAACCCTTCAATTGACTCTGACTCTACTTCCCAAAATCAATCGGAAGTAACAGATACATTAATCGATTTAATAGGTCAACAAAATTTTGATCAACCGCAAACTTCAGGTGTTCAAAACTTAATAAATTTTAATTTTGATATTTTTAAGCAAGAAAAATTTTCTTCTTCGAGCGAAGAAACAGATTCAAATATTAGTGATAATAGTAATCTAGATTTAGATAATTTAGAATTAAATTTAAAAATGGCAAATACTTTTAAACCTGAATATTTAAGTTGTGTTCCAACATTTGACGGAAATCCGACAGAACTAAATAGGTATTTAGCTACTTGTAATACCTTAATTACTAATTTTTATGATGTTAATAATTTAGAAAGCTTCCAAAATAAATTTCTCCTAAACTCTTTAATCGGTAAATTAACTGGAAATGCCCGATTAGTTGTTAATATACAAAATGTTACAACATGGGCCGCTCTGCAAGAAACTCTCTATCGAAATTTTGCCGACAGACGCGACGAAAGTTGCCTAAATAGAGATTTAGTGATGTTAAGACAGTTACCCAATGAATCACCTCAGATTTTTTATGATAAATGTCTTGAATTATTAAATTTACTTGTTAGTTATGTCGACGCTCACGAAAATGCAGAAACAGCCACAATTAAACGAAATTTATATCAAAATTTAGCTTTAAAAACATTTTTGTCAGGCCTTAGGGAACCACTAGGTACTACGATTAGGTGTATGCGTCCAAATACTTTAACAGACGCCATACAGTTCGTAATTCAAGAAGGTAACGTGAGATATTTCCAAAATAGTTCACACCCACCAACAAAAAATATATATAACAAACAATTTTTACCTCCTAGAGGTACATATCAAAACCAAGATAATTTTAATCCACAGATGCAATTTCAAAATTTACAACCTAATAATCAGTTACAACCATTTAGACCGTTTAATGCTAATACTAATAATAATCAATTTCGTCAAAGTTTTCCATCGCAACCAATACCAATAAGACAAAACCCAAATTTTAAACCCCAAAATTTTTCACTAATGCAGAAGTTTTTGGAAGATCACAAGGTCAACAAAATGTCTTTAGACCAGACCCAAACAAACCATTGCCTAACCCAACTCCAATGAGCACCACAAGCAGGCAAACTTTTAGACCAAATAATCCTCCTAACCCAACTCCAATGAGCACCACAAGCAGGCAAACCTTTAGACCAAATAATTCTTTTAACCAAACCCCTATGAGTATGTTGACTAGACAAACTTTTAGGCCCGGTCATTCCTATCAGCCAAAATTAAAATACATAGCCGAAGAACTTTTTAACACTGAAATAAATCCGTGCTCTCAAGAATACGACCCCTATAATGAATATTATAACAGTAACCATGACCTATCTTACGATTATTCTCAGTATTATGAAAATCATCCATCTGACCTTCCAAGTAATTCGTACAACGAAACCGATGAATACTATAACGTACAGTCGCAGACTGAAAACGAAACCCAAAACGAAAATAGAGAGGACCCCGGAATGTTTAAACCCGATGAAAATGTCTATATTAAAAAACATATCAGACAGAAAAATGCTGACAAATTCACAAAACCAACCAAGCTTATTTCTGTGAATACAAAACGTAAAACTGCTAAAACAAGTTCTCACGAAAAAGTACATCTAGAAAATATAAAACGTCCGTTACGGAAAAGATACAGTTTCGTTTAATAATTACTCTAATTTCTTTTCAGGGTATTTCTTCATATAACACTCGGTTTTGAAGAAAAATTAATGTGAGACAGATAAATGATAATCCAGGCATAATTCCATTTAACTTAGGAAATGCTAAAGTGCAAAAATCTGCTTATACCTTATTTTATTATTACGATCTTAATCCAATAATTATAGAAATTAATAAATTATACATAAAATCCAAAAATTTATCACAGATAGTAAATAATCATACAGAATATTCGTTTGAAACTTTAAATTATTTCAAAATTTTAAAAATTATCCAAGATAGGGTAGAAATTAAAATAAAACATATAATTCCCCATCCAAATAGAATAAAACGAGGCTTAATAAACGCATTAGGATCAATTTTTAAATCTATTACAGGTAACTTAGATGCTTCTGACGGAAAAAAGTACGAAGAACTTATTGCCGAACTACAAAATAATCAAAATAACTTGGCAGGAAATATTTTAAAAGAAAATTCAATATCACTAAATATCATAAACAAATTTAATTTAACTGTCCAAAAAATAAGTCATAATGAAATATTGTTGGAATCCAAATTAAATCAAATAGGCTTAATAGTTCAAAAAACTGCTTACAGAGAAAACGCTGCTATTATAAAAGATGTCTTAAATCAAATAATTAATATCTACGAAATCATAGACTCGATTTTACAAGATATCGAAAATTCAATAGCTTTTTCTAAATTAAAAACTATGCACCCTAGCATAATAAAAACGGAAGACCTTTATATCGAATTATATAACATTCAGAAACAAATTGGCTTAAATCAAATGCCATTAGAAGTAACCTTAGAAAATACCTTACTTTATGAAAAATTAATAAATTTAAAATGCTTTATTCTCAATAATAAAATTACGTATCTGTTACAAATTCCCACAACATTCCCAGAAATATTTAACTACCTTCACCTTTATTCCATTCCAGTCTTGAGAAAGAGTCTATTTAAGGTTATTATTCCGCGAAATAAATTTTTGTTAAAAAATGAATTGCACTACGCATATCGAAAAGAAGAATGCCTAGAGGTCAAAGCCCACTACTACTTGTGTGACAAGATGGAACTACAAGAAATCAAGAATGACAGTCCTTGTACCGTCAAACTACTGGGCGCCACAAAAGACACCTCTACCTGTCAACAAATCGAAATGAAAACCACAATACCTATCATTAAGCAGCTGGATTCTGCCGATCAATGGATTTTTATCCTGCCCCATGAAGAAGTCGTTAAATTTAAATGCAACCACCAAGAAGAAAGCCAGAAGTTGTTTGGTAGCTACCTAGTCAATATACCAAACAATTGCCAAGTAAACATAAACCAAGAAGTAATCGTCAATAACCAAAAATCAGCGTCCCGTAACCAGAACCAACCAATTTTTTTCCCAGATTTGGATAATAAAATTGATTTATTACCAATTCTCAAAATAAATGCCTCATTAGAAGAAGTTAATTTAGACGAACTCCATAAACTCAAAAACGAAATAAAAGAAAACCAGCCACACTTATTTTTCGAAAATATCTCAGAATACCCAAGCTCATGGACAATTTTAATTTATGGAATCCTTATTTTCTGTGCAGCCTTATATTGTAAAAAGAAGCTGAGAAGCGCAACCTCAACAAGCCTAAAACAAAGAACCAAGAAGAGCAAACATTTGAATTGGAAAATGTCCAACTACCCCGATGACCGTGGAGTTCAATCTCAGGAGGGAGGAGTTATGTCACACCCTATACGTGTTGCCATAATAAAAATGCTGATCTTATTATTTTATAATTCTTTTCTATTTAATTCTATTATGCAATGTATGCACTTTTAGCTGGTCACCAGCCTTTTGTAATAATGTTTTATGAGTCAGTCAGAGTTTAATCTAGAAACGAGTAAGACATTAATTTCGAATTATTGTATTTTAATAAAATAAATTGTGTTTTTAAAAAAGTAAATTCTGGTTGCCGTTAGTTAACTCATGTAAAAGCGCAGTGGGTGTTCTATTTATTTTTTATTGCGATTGGCGAAAAACTTAAAATTTTGCGTTTAGTTATGGGGTTTGTTTTGATACACAAAAATTAATTTAAATATTTTTAGGTGGTGTCAGAGAGAATCTAAAATACAGCCACAATCAAGTCATGCTGACATGGATAGATTTGAATTGGCTCACAAAGAAATTTGTGAAAATCAATTTATAAAAAACGAAAAATGTACAGAATTTTTAAGTCCTATTGAGGCCGCTAAATTATTTGTTACTAATACAATAGAGAACGCTAAAGGTAAACCAAAGGTGAAAAAAAATCATTAGGCGCGTTAATCAGAACCTAGCGCTATGGTTCTAATCCATCATTTGAAATATTTCGTATGGTTTTAGTGTTAGTTACGTTCTGCTGACACTTGTTTAATCATGTTCAATCATAGTCTTAAAGCTGGCAGCCACCTTGACAAATATGCAAGATACAAAGTTTCAATTTTGTGTATAAGAAATTAAATAATAGTTAAATAATAAAATCAATGTCTTGCACAGTTAACGCGAATAAAAATTTACGGCCAAAATTTTTAAAAAGCAAAATAATTTTAAAACTTACTGTTCTTCTAGAAGGGCTGGCGTAAATATGTTAAAATAAGTTCTTGTTGGGTTACGCGCCTGAAAAGTTTTTAAAGAATGAGACCACTTCGATTCTGGTTCCAGAGTATAGAGAAATAAGTGAGCTCACTCCTATTGACCCCCATGAACTTGCAGAGCGCCTGAAACAGAAAAAAGAAAAAAACAAAAACTTTTCTACGTTTCGGTGGCAAGTCGGCCACCGTTGTCAAGATGAAATTAAAAAAAACAAAATGAAAATTTAAACTAAATGTTTAAGAAATTTTGGTTTTAAAATTCTGAAAGCTTTTTTTAATATTTATGACGTTTTGTCATAAATATTAAAAGCAGGTAGAACGAGAAATCAACGAATTACTGTGGAACATACTGTCCAATATATATCTCATGCGTGTTCAAAATAGTAACGGAACCTTCCGAATGATCTTCGAATATAGAAATGTTTCGAATGATTCGAATTTTTCTTTCAAATTTTCAGGATATTCAGCTGGGATATATAACCGCTACTTATCGGATGAGTTCATTCGATTCGCGGTTAATTCAAGGTCAGTCCTAGTTTGACCGAAATAGGAAGAGCTATCAAAAGAGTGCACTTGAAAATTTAAATGTTGGATACCACATTTTAATTCGTTATCACATAATTTTATATCTAATTATAATGTGCATTTCCATCATAATGCATTTTAAATTCAAAATGCAGATATTATACACAAAAAATTAATATTAAGAATTTTTCCACGTGTCGACTTTTTTGGCGGCCACTGTATACTATTCTATACACCACAGCAATAATTACGAATTAAAATGAAAACAAAACTTCCGCCTCACCCCCAATAACAGCAAAAAAATTAAAAACGTACACGAATACGTATGCGAACACAACATCAACCCAACAACTAAAATAGTCGACTGAAATCAAAAGCCGAAACAAAATAATTTATTTTTTATCTTCCGACAACTGATTTATCCGGAATAATTCATTATTTCGAAGACAAACGCTTCGACTTCGGGGTAAATCGACGGTCGGCGGTCGGGCAATATTTCGAATATCGACTAGCGTTGATCGGTCAATGTTTCATAATGTCGAATGATATTCCGAATATGAAGATCTTTCGGAATACGAATATTCTAATATTAAAATCATCCGAATATACCCATCACTAGTTCAAAACCAGTTAGGATCCATATTTTTTTGTTGGCTAATTTCTCAAAATCGTGATTCTTTGTGTCAAACTAGTTTAAACAAAATTGCGTTCACAGGATTTTACTTTGTTTAATGTAAAAAAATATGAATGATTTTTCGTTTCCTGAAAATTTTACAAAAGTGGATATAACTGGTTTTGAACGCGAACTCCTCATTTATAGTTTTTAACTCCTATATTTTATTTAGATAATTATTATCTTACGATACATCAATACGGAGACCCTGACAAACAACTATCAAAGTTATCAGATCTTCCACTACCTCGGATTCCCTGCCATTATTGGTCTGGAATTAAGCATATTACCGTAGGAGAAGGACTGTTCCTTATTGAAAGATACATTGTAGTCAATAGTGTATTTAAAGAAGACTGGAAATATACAATTAAGTTTGAAGGAGCACAAAGCGATAAAGTTAGCGACCATTATTTTTATGAAGTAAGAAATAAGCATTTTCACCAGAACAAATTTCTTTTTAGTGTTTAAGGTAGTAATTTTTACCATAATCTGAACAAAAATCGTAATTTCATCAGTTATGGCTGGTTGCACCAAAAGTATCTAAGGTAGATCTTTACTAAGAATCTTTAAATTTAAGGGCATCCTAGAATTTTTGGATTTTTCTCCTTTTTGATTATTCGTGTTTAAATGCAAATAATCAGAATTGATATTATATCTTTTCCTTTCTAGTGTGGGATAAAATAATATTAGTAATCTTGCTTAAATTTCTGTAAATATTATATCTTTAACATTTTTCTCAAAGATTGCCACGTCAAGGCATCATGTACAAACTTTAAAAACTGTTTTTTTTTTATTATTTTCTGGACGTTACGATGCAAAATCGGTTGTTATTTTTTTTTATTTGTTGTATTGCAAAATTTAAAACAAAATAAAAAAAGATCCAGGGCTCCTAACTTTACAGCTTTAGAAACGCGCAACTATTGGCGATATTTATGAGATATAAACACATAATTGAAAACAAAAAAAACTTTTATTAATTTAGGTAAACAAATTTAAATGTTATATTAGAATTTACAAGTAATTATTAAAAATTTAAAGGTAAATACAAACTTGTCATGCTCAAACTCAAGCTCATCTTCGATTTGCTCAAGTAAGCTAAGCACTGCTGGCTTCGTTAATCTATGCCTTTTTGAAAACTTAAAATTATCCATCTTGTCAAAATGGTTCTTCTAAAAAAAACAGGGCAATGTTCAAATGAGTTTTAAAAAATAGATAAAAATAAAACCAAAAAATACCATACCAATAAATATTTTAATGTAAACTAGAAACTTAAATAACAACTTCTCTAACCTTTTTAGTTTCTTTAAACTCTTTTTATCTTTTTTTATTATTAACTTAAAGAACTTTTTGGCGAATAGAATTGCCAGGCCAAATTCAGTTGCAAAAATGTTGTCAGTAGGTACTTAGTTGCAAGTTGTTATAAAAAGAAATCTTTCTTATCAAGGATATATCTTTTGGGCATTTGAGAATAAAAAAGTAAAGCAGGTGCATGGGATCGGTTGTCTTACACTAAGTCTATTCCTTTGCTGGCAAAAGTGTACACTTTTACATTCCTTTGACAATAAACATTGCAAAATACACCACACTTTTGTGTTCCTTTGCAAGATTGGCGTACACTGGTGTGAATTAAGTTACACCTCGTCGATAGGAGGTGTAAAAAATGTAGTTTGCCGTGATCTACATATTTTTGGCATTGGAACAGTTGAAAATTATAAATGTGAGGTTAAATTTTATAATTATGAAAATTTTTGGTCATTGTCAGTGCTTTGCTTAGTAGTCTTGGTACTAGAAATTGGTTTGATTTTATTATTTTTTATTAAATGTAAATAAAAAACGAAAACAGCAAGTGTATGAAAAAGAGAGGTTAGTTTGACAACAAAATTTACACTTTTTCGTTCCCTAGATCTTACTACACCACTTGCCACTAGAAATCAGCTGATTATTAGTGCAGTGTATTTCACAATACAACCAAAACCCTATAGGAATAGACCTACTATAGGCTATATTATCTAGTGTTAAAAATCAATATTTGATTTGCTTTCTATAAGCTTTTGAAACAGTTATAAGCGTTTTAAAGCATGAGAAATACAAATATATTTATTTCAAAAAATATTTGTTAATTTTCGACTGGTATGGAAGCTTGTTGCTTGGCAATTTCGCGAATGAGATTTTTAACAAAATTATTAGCCGTCAGGCTAGTTATGTTGTCAAATTTGTCATAAGCGAAATTGCCTAAAAGCAACAAACTTGAATAAAACCAGAGCAAAACTTTGCTAAAAAATTTTCTCTGGAATGATATTCGACATGACTATTTTACGAAAGAAGCAAAGTCTACTTTGCTCCTTTTCTGAGTGTAAGGCGCTGCCGATGCGCCTTAAACTGAAAAAAAATCTACTCTTTTAATTGTCCAGGTAAAAAATTTGCCAGTGGAAAGCAGTCTGTTTCTATCGTATTTTGCCGATATAAAGCGCTCGAGTGAAATAGTCAACCTAACATCTAACACATGCATTTTATAAATTTGCCATCAGAGGCTATACCGCTTATGATAAAAAGTTTTTCTTACAATTACAGCTATATTCAGGCCATTAATTTTAGCAAGTTTGCTATAGAACTTGTAAAGGTAAATGGGATTAGTGCTAGTTTAAGATTGGTCTCAATAACCAAATTCATGATTAACCAAGTTTTTCAATATATTTTAGGCAAACTTTAGTCTTCCCTGCAAACTATATCCAATAGCTCAGGTTACAGCAAGTCTTTATTTTCACATAGAAGCTAGTAGAGTCATCCCACCCGATTGTCCTGTAAAGGTAAATTGGTAAAAATAGTAATTTCATTATTTTTAAACTCTCTAACCCAGGACTTTCCAATCAGGGGCGCGTAGAAAAATGTCAGGGAGGGCGTAATAGGTATGTTTGCTTTTCCGAAAAAAAAAACTATTTAACGCTTGCCTACGCGTTATTTAACTGTTCCAAATTGCCATTTAATCGCTGTTATAGTCGATTATTTACTTTACTTTGTCAGGACCCCGATTCTGATCACAAGGTGCTGCTATTCCATACAGAAGTGCAGATCGCCTTTATAAATTAAGAGAAGAGGTCATCCCCTTTTTTGAATTCAAAGAAAATAATCATTTTATACAACTTTTTAAAAATGAAAAATTTCAGTGCACGCTAGCCTATTTGGCTGATAGATTTGAAGCTCTGAATCGGCTAAACTTGAAACTTCAGTGCAGAAATGGCACTTTGATTAGAAACTATGATCATATCAAAAGCTTCATATCGATGCTTCAACTTTGGAAAAATAAGTATCTGCTGAAAATGTATTTTTTCACGGCTATCCGAAGCAATTAATATTCAAAAACTGGATATAGATTTAAAATCTGAAATAGAAACTCATTTACAAACGTTGGAAAACGACTTTCACGGATACTACCAAGATGTTAATTCCGAGTTACCAATATGGCACATGACCAGAAACCCATTTGTTGTCGATGTCTTACAATTACCTGAAGAAGTTTAGGAAGAATTTCTAGAAATAAAGGCTCGACCATGAAAGACGACTTTGATATCTTGACATTAGACAAATTTTGGATCAAGCGATTCTTTGTTAATCCGAAAGTTGCTTTACTTGCTTTAAAAATACTTATTCCATTCTCGTCCACTTATTTATGCGAGACAGACTTTTCCGTTTTAGTTTTCAAAAAAAACTGAACAGCGAAATCGCCTTACCGTGGATAGCGATTTAACCATAGCTCTAGCAAAGACTGAACCCAGAATCGACCAATTGGTACAGAACATGCAAGCTCAAGTATCTCATTAGTACTTTAAAAGTTTTTATTTATTTGTTCTAAAATTACTTTGAAAGTTGTTAGACAATATTTAATTATAAAAATATAATTTAATCAAATAAAACATATTAATAGAACAATATGTATAATTAAAAGAAAACTAAGAAATGTAAATGTAAAAGTAATTAATTATTAAAAGTATATCTACCCTTCTATTATGTGTTTCTTATTTTTGTTAAAACTTAATAAAGGGGGGCATGAAATTTTTATTTTTGGTTCGGGAAGGCTCGGCGATATAAAGGTTGGAAAACCCTGCTCTAACCCAAAGCACTGTAGGTTAGTTAAGATATGACGCTAAAGACAAAGCACCGATAAGATGTACGTTGCATGAAGGGTTAGTCACAAAAATAAAGCTTTATATATTCTTAACAAATAATTAAATCATAGTTAAAAGAGAAAAAGAACCTTTATGTAAAGCGCTAAAAACTCTTCTAGGACTAAAAAATTATGAATTAAAAATATTTTTATTTTTAGGGTGAAACCAAGATATTTATATAAAAGCGAAAGTTACTTAGGTCTAGAAATATTCTTATTGTACACAGAAAAATAATATGGTGCAATGCCCTAGGCTTGCTATTAATAAAATTATTTTTTTAGGTAACCTTTCGGTGTGAAGGGTCACGTCATACATTAAATCCGGAAAGATTTACTTTGAGGGACAAGTTTTTAGAGAGAGTTTTAAATACCAAGCTGAAACTCTTCCAGGAATGTAGAATATAGCAAGTCAAGCTTATACTCCAATAATATAATTTATGTTTTATACTTAATTTTGTAGGATATTAAAGAGATATAACAGTGTAAAAGTATTTTGTTATTTTGTTGTAATTTAAGTACTCAAAAGTTATTCTTATCACTTTTTTTATACAAAATGTCAAAATATCTAATAATATGTCATCGTTTATTTAAATCCTCTAAAACATTCTGAGCACACTTGGCATAGGTTATACCAACTGACTACCCTTATCAAATTTGAGTAAAACTGACTTACTTAATGTCAGATATTGTAATAATTATTCAATGTTCTTTTCAAAAATCTAGATCCTTTTTTTTTTCTTACTGCCGTTAGTTTCTTTTGTACCAACGGGCTTTTTACCTAAAAAGTGAGCCTTGGGACCCATATCAAATATATACCAGATACTCATGGCTTCAAGAAAAACATTTTGGTATTTTTTTTTTTAATTTTGCGAAAAAAAGTTAATTTTTTTAGGTGTCCTCACAGCGAAAAATCGGACTTTTAAAAGCAAATCCTCTATTTGTATTTTTTTTTCGTGAATTGGATCAAATTTTATTGCAAAATCCAAAATTTCGCAAAATTATTAAGATTAAATCTTTTCACTGAACAGTTTTCTTATGCAAATATTTCAGATACCTTTAATTTTAAGAACAATGCAGATATTTTTTTGAGATCTGTTATTAAAATTTGATTAAATTTACGAAAAAAATACAAATAATGGATTTGCTTTTAAAAGTATGATTTTTCTTTAGGGAGGCACCCAAAAAAACTAACTTTTTTTCGAAAATTTTAATTTTTGTTTTTACCAATGTATTTTTCTTGTAGCCATGAGCATCTGGTATATATTATATTTAATGTGGGTCCCATGTCTCACTTTTAAGATTAAAAAAATTTAGTGCTGCTGGTTAAAAATAAATATTTTATCTAGTTCGAATAATTTATTTTATCAAACGCAAAGCCTATTTTAAAATTCCCAGCAGACTTGTATCTGTGAATTTATTCCCCTGACATTTTTTTTGTACTTAACACAACAAAACACGGCAATTACACAAGTTTTGAACACGTTTGGGAACCAGTTGATTATTATTATTATTATTAGGTTTGTTATTTTGACATCGTTACTTTTTAAGCGAAGCGAATTAAACGAAAACGATTACGATAGAGAAATACAATTTTGTGAATCAATGTGCCAGCGAGTTGACGAAGACCCCTATTTGGCCAAAAATATATGCTTTACTGAAGAATCAACTTTCTTCTTAAATAGATTACTAAACAGATACAACTGTAGATATTGGGATAATGAAAATCCGCACCTATTTTAAAAAAGTCATACTTAATTTCCAAAAAAGATCAAATTTTGGGCAGATATTTATAAAAACGAAATTATTGGGCCATTTGTCCGAAAAGAATTTTTAACTGGGCAACTGTATCTGAACCTTTTGGAAAATGATATATATCCCTCTGGAATGCAGAAGTATAACCAGACAAACTTACACCAAAGTTTGCGAGGAATTTCAAAACAGGCTTTATTATCGTCTCGCCAATAACCACGCACATTTTGAGCATTTGATACAATGATGATAAATTATTTGAATTTTAAATAATTTAAAACTAGAGTGTGCTATACAGGTATTTTACAGCAAACCCCTAATTTTAAGAGTCGCCATTTTTAATTAAGAAACATTTTTTTGTTGACCGTTTTTTTTATTCGGGAATTTTAATTATTTTACTGTTGCACAAAACCACAAAATCCTGCATTAACTACTAGTACTAAATTATTTCTTGGGTTTACCAAATCTTGTTTAAAGTAGAAGAGTTTAAGATTACTAGAACCATTTTTTTTATTTAGAAAGCCTTGTATCTAAAGCAGTTAAATTTTTCAAATAGTTTTCTTACTTTTTTTACATAACTTCATTTTATTACGAATGGACAATTAGTTAAGTATTTTTTTGGAAAACTAGATTTCTATTCGAGTTAAAATTTGTGAAACATTATCAAAGCTTTGCATTTTTATAAACTCATGACATAAGATACCTTTCCAGACTGTTGAGAATGAGGAAGAGTATTTCTTTCCTTTTTTCATATCGTGTTAACTTTATGACTACCACAGTAAATGCCGTTTTTCTATCTGAAAACAGAGAAAAAGGACTTAAACGTATAACTTATTTTACCTCTGCTTGTACAGGATCATCTAACGAGGACAGAACGGGGACATATTTGGAACATTTTACACTCATTATAAATAAAATCCACATTTGATTGCTAAATATTTATGCCATTTCACAAAAACTGGAGAAAGTAATGTAAATATTAACTCGCACGACCCATATGTTTAATATATTTTTTTAGAACGCCATAAACAACGCTACTCAAAATCTCTCCATATTCGTTTAAGAGTAACATAGGCAAAAACAAATAGGGAAAAAGGTTCCTTAATAGTTTTTGTTTGGGGATTGACATTTTAAACCAATGCGATTTATTTTTTGTTGTCTTCATTCTTAAACAAAATTAAACCCAGGAAGTCTAAAGGTGTATGGAAGCCCAATACTGTAGAACAAAATTGTCCAAGCGTGCAGGGCAGCGGGAATAGGGGGGTTGGCCCCGCGGAGTTTGCGCAATGAATAGTAGGTGAGAGCCGGACTTCCATGATTCTTTGGTACTACCATGTAAAGTTGACATCATCAAATGTCAAATTCAAGCATTTACTGTTTTTTTTTTATTTTTTGCACAAAATTCTTGGTTATTAAACGATACTACCATAGAATATTTAAAATTAATGTGTAATACTGGATTTTATATCATCTGATATAATATGGAAAGAAGCCTTCTATTTAAATGGTCGATATTTTTGTGAGTTTTGTATTTTTACCAAAAATATTTGTAAATAAATAAAAACACGATTTTTTAAAATAAATTTTAAGCATTGTATGTTTATGTACTTAACACCAATTCTGTGTTTAAAGCCTTAAGTTAAGAGTCTGGTTGTACATTAAAAAGTGAAAATTTTTATAACTGCTTTTTAGGCATATACTTTTCACTAATAACAAACATTCATGAGACAGAATAACAGTGGTTAAAAATGTTTAGTAACTTTTGGTACCTAGTATCCATTGTAACAGTATCCGTTAAATATTATGTGTCTACAGTATGTCGAGCTTAAAAAGTTGATTATGTAAGTTTAAGAAACCAAAAATCTAATTTCTTTTTAAACAAATACAGAAAAAGCAAAAAGGAACTTTAACATAAAATTGTACTTTCTTTCATTCAATTAGAGGGAGCTGTATATATTAAAATTTGCCTGGTCTGCCCAGTAATTAATAATTTTGATCCTTTAAAAGAATGTACTAAATTATTAAATAAAATAAAAGTACCTAAATGTAAACCTTATTTCTTTTTAATAATCCACAGAAATACACAAACATTGTGAAAATCATCTAAAAGATAGTTAAGATTGCCTTACTTTTCTCACTGCTATTTCCTATGAAATTTTCATTAGGTATTCTATTATTTATAATTATTATATTATTATTTTTTTGGTTACCTAACGTTACGTCTCATAAGAAGCACCTAATTTAAATATAAGAAATACTTACCTAAAGTAAAAAATGCCGGGTGTGTTACCCTTGGATTTGCAAGACAAAACCATACAACTTTTAATCATTTTGTTACGATATTATAAATAACAAACAATAAACACAAAATTATAGTCATAATTTAATAAACACTAATCACTAAAATAAGAAGGTTTTTATTAATCCAAAAAACTTCTTCAACCAAAAAATATAGGTACTCACACAAAGCAAAACAATCGAAACTAATACGGCGCAAAGGGCACAAACCACAACGAAAATGACGAATGATGCACCAAAAACCTTAGACAACCTAAGATCAAAAACGGTACTACTAGTATAATGTGTTGCCTAACTACACACTGATTTATCAGTAGGGAACACATTAAATTATTCCGTGAAAGTTTGTTATTGCGCAAAATCGCCGGGGCCAACTCTGATAGTTATTTTCATACTGGGCTGGACATTTTTTGATCGAATGGGCCATAGCATTGGGCTTCCATACACCTTTAAACTTCATTGAATTAAACAGATTTTAGTTGCCGTTTATAATGTTATTTACGATATCATGGACTCCACTAAAAAGGACTCCACTAAAATATTGTGAATAAAATAGAGTGATCTTAATTGAATCTATAGGATATACCAAAAAACAAGGGTATTGCAATTTTTAGCAAGCAGAATTTATGCGTTTATGCTCCATTTTACAATGCTTTGGAAAAGATTTCTTAATTACCGCTTATAGAAAGTCCCTGCTTTCTTAGAGAAAAATATTGCATTAGGAACTTAATGGGTTATCATAAAGACCTTGTGTATCCTCAGACCCGTGCAGCTTAGATGCTTTCTAAATCTTTACAGTTTTCTGTTCATATACTTTCAATTTTTTTTAAGCCTTTGAATATGACTAGCTCAGGTTTGGTCATAACTATTTAACAAACAAGGGTATTAATGGGGCGATTTATAATCGCTAATTATAGCCCGAGTAAATTAAAATGTTTGTTGATGGTCGTTTTGGAAATACCAATTTTTATATTTTTTTCGGGATGTACCTATTTTGGTTTCACTCAACGTACCTGACATATCAATATTTATATTAGAATGACAAGGTTATGTTAGTACAAAGCTCCAAACCAAAATAATATGTTGGGTATGATAAGATCACTTGATTTTAGAGTATTCTAATTAGGGATCGTAATCCCGAGCTCATTCAATCCCGCGGGATTGATATGAAGGATTACTCAATTCCGCGCGTGATCACGTGGGATCCCGCATCTTTGAAGTTATGTTATAAAATCAAGTTAAAAATACAGGTTTTTGTGTAAAACTTAACTTTTATTAAACATTTCTTACATTTAGCAACAGCAGGTCCGCCGCCAGAACAAAATGTAGAGGGGGTCAATAAGTTTAAGTCAGTTTACTAGCCTAGAATGATTTGAATTAGAAACATAAGATAAATATACCACAACTTTAATTTTCTAATAATAATAATACTCATTTAAATTCCAAGGCGTTATTGTAAAATTTAAGGATTTAGACGGATTTTTTTTAATGTTATTTTTAAAAACTCATGGGGCTCAATGGACACCCCCTGACCCCCACTGCCGGCGGCCTTGAGCAACAAAAATTATTTCCTTTTAATTAATTAAGTACAGGTAATTACTAACCTGTTTTTTGGATTTATCTTAAAATTTTTGGCATAGTTTAAGAGTTTTGTTTAATTTTACCATTACCCCTAACAACAGTTTTATATTTTTAACTCAGTCTTATTTATATAATGACTAATAACCATATCACAACTTTCTCTTAGATGCTATTACTTTGATAACAACCTATGGTGATAACTTTTGAAAATACGTTCTTAAGAAGCAAATAGCATTTATTGTATTATCTCCGAGCTTGCTTCTGAGTGAACTGCAAATATATCCTGATGCTGAAAACGCTCTCTCGGCTTCTACGCTAGTACTCTCCTCTGATACCATCGGACTTAAAAAACGTAATTTCTTTCTTTAAAATTTTCTCAAAGTCCTTCAGCTTTTGTTCTGGCTTTTTCTTATTTTTTTTTTCTTGTGAAAGCTGTTTTTCTAATTCTTCTTTTAGCGTAAGGGTAGGATCGGTATCAGAAGCAGATGTTCCAGCTATAGGTGTATTTTTGAAGACGTCATTTGCATATATATGTTTCATCGTCTTGAACTACTACTATTTCTATTATTTTCTTTATTTTTTGGCGTATTGCATCTTTGGCATAAAGAATGAATAAGTACGATCTATATTTTTGTCTTCTTTGTCATGCTTTCAGCAGATTAATAAAAGCAGCGGGATCCTGCGGGAATGCGTGATCCCATTTTGCGGGATTGCAATCCCTTAATCTAATTTTATTTGTTACACTATTTATTGTTCTTAAGGGAATAGGTGTTATGTATTAGGGGAAAGGATTTGAAAGAGTATAAGAATGCTCTTCTAATATTAAATTCTTAATATTTTAGACTAATTTACCTTTAGACCTTAAATATGATTACCATTTTTTTGTTATTTTTGTTTATAATTTACGTAACTTGTTTAATATGTCAGAAGCAATTATTACTTTAACAAAAACAAAAACACTCTGTTGCTATACAAAAGACGATTATTTTAAGAACGTCACGCGATTATTGTTTTGAAGCTTTTAATTATTTTAAAAAAATCAAAACAAAAGCCAATAAATTATCGATAAGGCATTTTAAATAATTGTTAAAAACAACCTGATGCCTTTGATGTTGGTATTTTTGGAAATGTACTGAAAGCTGGGTGTTGCCCTAGCAACATAAAATTATTTAAAATTTTTATTTTGTATTTTTAAATGAATTTGGCAAGGAAAAAACTTTTTTTTTCAAATTTTATATTATTTCCGCATTTACTCAGAATGACATATTAATTTGCTTTAGGCAATTTTGATCAGTAGCTTAATAATAATCCTTATGATAAAATCACCGGTTATGGTGATTTTTTTTAAGTTGTCGGATTATTTAATAGTTATGTATGATATAAGTGTTAAAAGTACAATTTTTAGGCACGAGGCCCTTAAAACGTACTTGTAACACAAATATCATACAATATTTTTTGTATAAACGTTATAATGCAGTTAAAAATTAAATTATTTAACAATTAAGGGCCGCTTGCACCGATCGTAATTTAAGTTTAGCTTTGAATTAAACTGGGCTTTTTAAAATATCAACTTGCACCGCCTGCTAAACTTAGCTTAAATAAGTCTAAGCGAGGCTTATTAAAAGCCGCCAAAATTATAGGCTTAAAGTGGTAAAACCTGGTTTCCCAACCTTAAATTTTATTTAATATTTGCTATTTGCATTTTTGTGTCAATGTCAAACATAAAAAAGAAAGGAATGAAGAATTTGATGAAGATAATATGGACACTTTGAAAATATTGGAATTTGGGTTTCCGGGACAAGACTGTCGCTCTATTTGGTAGCCTTTGAGGTGCGTGACATAACTTTCAACTTCAAAATCTTTTTGGTTTGAAGTTAGAGGAAAGTGAAAAAATAAACTATTTTGCGAAAATAGTTTATTTGCCCGGCTTAGTAAAACTAGCTAAAAATTATGGCGGTTCAACCAACTAAATATAAGCCACGCTTAAATTTTTTAATTTGGCTTTATAAAGCCGAGCTTAAATTTCAATATATAGTTTTACATAGCATCGTATATAAAAATTATTAAAGTTGGCATTTCATTTAATAGTGAATTCTAACAACCGTTGTTGATGCTGGTTGATTACGACATGTTTACTTCAAATTTGATACATCGTGTCAGTTTTAGCTTGTTTTAGTTTTTACTTAAAATCAACTTGAAATGAAAGAAAATGTAGGAGAAAGTATTGGTTGCCTCGATTCATTTAAAGAGATAGATGAAGCGGTCAGTCAAGGGCGGATTCAGAAAATCCTTACGGGGGGGGTCTTAGGCAGAATAACCGGGGGTTTGAGGGTTATTTTTATTGAAACACCCCTGAACGTAGTCCGGGGGTCCCCCGTCCAGGTTAGCCACCCGTCTGTCTCCACTTGTAAATTGCAAATTACGATATAGTCCAGGAAACGAACCATTTTTTCTAGCAATTTTTTCAAAAAGCTTAAAATTTTGACAGTAGGTAGGGAATAGTTCAAGGATCAAAATCTATATCATGCCGAAGGGCGCCTTTGCCTTGGGGGTGGTTGCCAAACCATCTCGAGGGTGGAATTTTTTAAATATTTTGACCACAGGAATCGATAGAAAAATGATTTCTAAGCAAAAAATAATTTATGCATTTTATTTTGTAAAATTGATACTTTTCGAATTATTCACAATCAAAAGTCGAAGTTTTTCGTAGATAAAATCAAAGTTTTTAATCGTGTTTTTGCAAATAACTCGATAAGTTTTTATTTATTCAAAAAAACTGTAAAAAACAAAATTGCAGGGTTAAAAAAACGAATAAAATGTTTTTCTTTGTAACTGCTGCGGGACCACTACAAACCAAGTTGTGGTTTGTTCAATGTTGGCTTTTATTCATTAAACACAAAATTTCAGAGATTCAAATGAAAATACCGCAAAATCTACGTATCTTTTGAGGAAAACTAAAAATAACTTTTTTAAAGCATTTGCAGGGACCTTTTTCTTTAAAAAAAGGTAGGTATGTATCAAATTAAGTGAGTTATGATTAAAATAAGGTTAGACCAACATTTTTTCAGTGCAAAGATCTTAAAAAACAAGCCTCTTATTATATTATAAAAATGAGTCGTAGCCCTTTTTCAATTCTCTTTATTTTTGTATCATAAATACATTCTAAAATTTTAACCGATTTAAATTGCATAATTTTGAAAAAAATGCAGCTGTAATTAAAAATCAAATTTCAGAATTTAATAAAAAATGACCTTTTTTAAAAAAATAACTCGAAAGCCAAGGGAGATACGTAAAAGGTATCAAATTGTAGCTCTTTGATTACAAACATTTTGCTTTTTTTTATTTACCGTATGACGGAAATTAAGTGAGAAATAAACGTTTAAAACGCGTATGTATATACGAGCACTACCTTGTTTCAGCCATTTTTAAAAAGTAATGGTTTTAACAGATTTAATATATAGCTACTAAAAAAAAACGACAAAATGTTTTTTTATAGAGCTTTTTATCACAAAAACTAAAGGAGTTATGCTTAAAAACCAATTTTTGGAGCATTTTAATAGCCATAATATATATATATATATATATATATATATATATATATATATATATATATATATATATATATATATATATATATATATATATATATATTTTTTAAATCTTTTCATTTCACTACATTTTTTAATGTAATTGTACGTACTTTTTCTATTTTATCCATATAGTATTTTTTTTATTAATCCATAATAGGGGTTACTTTTAAGGGTTGAATTACTTCAACTAATATTTCAAAGATTAAACATTTATTATTTAAATTATTTGAGCCTGATTTAAGCTGAAATATAAAAGTGAGGTAAGTTTTAAAGGTTTTAGTAATAATGGGTTGTTTTCACCCCCTAAAAAATAAAAAAGCGCTCATCGGCGTAATGCACACTTAAAGGGTGAGTCGACCCTAATTCCAATTTTTTATACGATTTGATGCATTTTTTAAAAAATCCGCGGTTTTGTACTATTTTTTTATTGTAATATGGTATGGGGTGGATTTTTGAGGATTAAAAAAATTACAACTCTGTGACAATATGTTAATTTTTCTAGGGTAAATAATTGTCTTTTATTAAATCATAAAAAGGGTTAATTGTCAAGGGTTAAAATACATTAAATAATGTTTCAAAGAATTAAATACTTATTGTTCAACATACTTGAGCCTAATTTTATGTGACTTAAGCTTTAATATGAAAGTTTTAAAGGTTTTTGCACTAAAAGGTAGTTTTTACACCTAAAAATAATTAAAAGCTACTATTGGCATAATGGAAATTTTAAAGAGAAGGGTAAGTTAAGCTTAATCCCAAAATTTTCATGCAAACACTGTGATAATATATATAATTTTTAAGGTAAACATTTTTTCTAAATTAAATCATAATAGGGGTTGATTTTTAAGGGCTAAAATATTTCAAATAATGTTTCAAAAAAACAAAATACTACCTTTTCAACCTATTTGAGTCAAGTTTTACTCAACTTAAGCTTTAATGTATAGTTTTATAGGTTTTAGCAATAAAGGGTAATTCACCCATAAAAAATAAAGAACGCCCATCGGCTTAATATAGGTTTTTAAGAAGAGGGTTAGTTAAGCTTAATCTCAAATTTTCATGCAAATCAATGCATTTAAAAAAAAGGTGCCAGGTTTTGCACTTTTTTCAGCTTCATTTCCTAAACTAGTAGGCCTATGTATTATAGCGACCACATTATTTTTTACAAATAACTAATCCCTAACCAAATGCAATAGGCAACATAAAAAGTTTTTAATTAATTACTAAGTACCATAACAGCAGTTACGTTCTTCCATTTTTAACTCGTTTTTTTTTATTTTATCCCCTTTTGTTTGGCTGACGGGGGTGCGATCGCCCCGTTCGCCCCTCTCTGGATCCGCCATTGCGGTCAGTAGAGCATCGCTGGATTTACTGCCCAGGAAATCTCCTATACAATATCATTTAATATAAATGTTAGTAAATAAATAAACGTTGACGTTACCTTTCAAAATTTGACATTTCACATTTAACACTATTGCTTTAAAATGTTACTTTAGGGCACCAGTGCTTTAAAGGAACATTTTTAAGGCATCCAGATAGTGTTTAAAATTGAATTTTTAACACGTTTGTCGAAAAAAGTAGTTTTATCTAAAACAATTGAGACTTAAAGTTGGCTATTTTTAAAATACTGACGTTAACCATTTGACGTTTTTATCCATTTAAAACGCAGAAGACTTTAAAGGACCCCGCAAAATTTTTATGGAAATTGGCTCTCGGTCGAATTGCCTGAAATTTTATATATCGTAGTACTTGACTCCCCGATTAAAAGTTCCAATGGCTACTACTTTCAGAAATTAATAGTTTTCTTGGTATAGACTCCGGAAGGCACGATGTCTGGATACCTATAGGTCTACTAGACCACCGTCTACTCCTTTTAAGGCGTATACTTGTAATATCGTTTTTTTCTTCAAATCTGAGGTTACAGTATCAGGCAAATCGGGTATGCTCTATAGAGTGGCGATAATAGACACTTTCGGTTCCCGCCGGACATAGGTGGTCCAGACCGAAAGCTCGCTCTCCGAATAGGATAACCAAGTCCTATTTGAAAAGCGAGCTTCCAGTCTAGGCCACCATACTTCCGGTGGAAATCGGAAGTGCGTATTATCGGCATTCGATAGAGTATACCCGATTTGCTTGATAGAATAATTTCAGATTTAAAAAAAAACTATACTATACGTATTAAATAGAGTGGACGGTTGTCTCGTAGACCCCGTATAGGTCAGACATCAAGCCTTCCTGAGTCTGTAGCACGAAAACTACTGATAGTACAGTTTACAGAGCAAAATAGAAGCTGTTTGGGTAAAAAAAATAACAACAAACCACCAAAATCCGTATGCTTTTCTATTTTTTATATGAAAAAAAACGATTTAAAATATCTTTTTTTTTTATTTGAGGGCCGCTTGCACCGATCGTAATTTAAGCTTAGCTTTGAATTAAACTGGGCTTTTTAAAATATCAACTTGGCCTACTAAAATTAGCTTAAAGAAGTCTAAGCGAGGCTTATTAAAAGCCGCCAAAATTATAGGCTTAAAGTGGAAAACCCCGGTTTCCTAACCTCAAATTTTATTTAATATTTGCTATTTGCATATTTGTGTCAATGTCAAACATAAAATAGAATGGAATGAAGAATTTGATGATGATATGGACACTTTGGAAATATTGGAATTTGGGTTTCCGAGACAAGTTTATGTAATAAATAATCCACTCAAGGAATTGCCGGATTTAACCTTCTTCAGAAGATTTAGGCTGTACAATTATCTCAAATTTTAAGTTATCTTTGTGCTGTTCTCTCAGTTGTTCTGTATTTAATTTGTATTTAATTTTTTGATTATGCGCCTTGCATTCAGTTTTAGGTGCTATATTATTTGAATCTGAGTCAAAAGGATTACAGAAACCCTGTACAGTTTTAATATTTATCAAGCTTAAAATTAACTCATGTGCAGGATCTTTTTTCACTATCTGAGGCGGACCCTATCCTGTATACTTTATTTCAAATTTTCATTGACCGCTGCTTTCCCTGCGCCTTTTTCTTTGTTTTCATATATTTTTTTAATATTGCACAGTTTCTGTAACAATTATTAGGCGAAATAGCGTTCAATTTAGCCTCAACTTGTATCCAAGCACGTTTTTTCTGAATTGTGGCCTGGTCAGTCTTTTTAGTCTCAATAATATTTTGGTGTTTAGCAAGTATATTTAAAAGTGTCTTCTTTTCTTTATTTGAAAAACTGGAACCGCGTTGTCTTCTACTGTCGCTCATTTTGGTAGCCTCTGAGGTGCGTGACATAACTTTCAACTTCAAAATCTTTTTCGTTTGAGGTTAGATGAAAGTAAAAAATGAACTATTTTGCGAGAATAGTTTATTTGCCCGGCTTAATTAAACCTGCAAAAAATTATGGCGGTCCAACAAACTAAATATAAGCCACACTTAAATTTTTTGATTTGGCTTAATAAAGCCGAGCTTAAATTTCAATCGGTGCAAGCGGCCCTTAGAGCAATAAAAAATATACTTAATTGTAATTTAATCGCGATTCAGTCGATAGGATTTTTGTAAAGAATTAAAAAAACAAACAAAATGGTCTTTTGATAATCTTAAAAACCGCTAAAATTAACATTAAAAAAAATCATAACTTGGACCCTTTTTGAGTTAGAAAGCTGCTCTTCAAGAAAATGATTATCTATTTCTAACGGCGTTTCGTTAAACCATCATAAACTTTATTATTATTTTTTTTTAATACGGCCATGGATTTTTTATTTTATTTTTTAAATCCCTTATTATCCCAATTACAAAAATGTATAACACTTAATATTTATTTAACAAATATGGAACGCCCCCATAGGAAATCATGTGCGTTCCTTGTCTAACTCATTGTCTCTTATGGAAAATATGTTTATTCAACAGAAAAATGTTAAGTGTTATACATCATTGCAATTGGGATTAAAACTGCTTAAAAAAATGCAATAAACAATCAAGGGTCGTATTTAACAAAATAAAAATGTTGATGGTTTAGCGAAAACGAAACGTCGTAAGAAATTTTTGACTTTTCCAATAGATGAAGTGTAAAAAGTTCCAATAAGAATGTATTTTTAGATTTTTTTCTACCCTTTTAAATAAACTCGTAAAAAAATAAAAACGAAAATGACAAACTTCAGTTTTTCCGCCATATTTCCAAAAGTATAGAAGATAACTTAAATTTTTAAATGGTGTATAATTGGGCAACTTGGCCCCAATTTAAACTTCTTCGTATCTCTTACCGTTTTTGAGATCCCAATGATGAGAGTCGAATTTAAAAGACCCTGTATATGCCTGTTATAAAAATGTTGGTTAAAATGTTCATGACATAATGAAGGAATATGGGTTTTCTTTGATCATAACGTTTACGCTACGGTCCAGGTCCCAGGGTAAAAAATGTGCCCTTTGAGAGTACACAAAATCAACTGACCCTTACCTTACAGATCACCCAAAAAGTATGTTTTCTGTACAAGTCGATCCCTTTTTCAGAATATAAAATTAACCTAAAAATATAAATTAAGAAATAAATATATATTTTTTTAATATTGCATTGAAAATAATGAAAATTTTGAGAATTTTTTATAACGTACCCTTTGATACAGGTAAATACTGCCCACACAAAAATGGTTATATTTGGGCAAAAAAAATAGTTTAACAATAAAAAAAGATAAATTTTCTCCTATTAATATTATTTCTTATTTAAAACGATTTGGATTTTTGTGTTTTAGTCAAGTCAGCGCAGCGGCAGCGTTAGTAATATAGGATTAGGATAAGGATAACTCAATGTTTTAGAAGTAATAAAATAATATAAATTTTTGTTTTTTCTAAAATGCAAAGTAAGTGTGCTAAACAAAAAAAACCAACGGGTGGTCTATTTATTATCACTCTTTTTCGTGAAATTACAAATGTGCGTCATTCATTGTCAGTACAGATATGTTTTGTTTTAATAACAATAGAGTTAATCGGTTTATAATAATACGGCTATAAAAAAAAGATATACAAAAACATGATAAACGATAATAATACGATTTATTGGTGACATTTTGTCACCCTCCATGACCTAGGCATGCCTCTCACCAAATAACAAAAAGAAATCGAAAACAAAAGTGGTGTGACATGGTAACTATAGAATTAAAAACAAGATTGTTGGCTATTTTAAGCTTAGAAAAACATAGGCGTCGTTATGTGTCGTCAAAAAAAATGCTTTTTAACGTTTGACAGGATTATTAAAAAAAATAATCCTACCTGGACAGAAAAAAGCTGCAACTTTACTTTTAAAAACAAATCTGCACAGAAACCAACACTCAATAAAAACAGCACATACAAAAATCTGAGATACCCAGTAGTAGATGACGCACACAGAAACTTTCAATATGATACACTCACAAAAAGCCCGTCTTTTTATTCCCTCCATGGGGTAATAATCCAGCCCTATCAGACTCATTTAAAAATTTTTTATTGATTCACAAAAACCCCAACAACTCAACGTCTTTGTTCTCAACGATGAATAAGATATGTTCTCTATTCCAACTTTTTAATCCTACACAGACCATAGGGCTACTTTCAATCATGCACTTCCCTTTATAACCCTTAAATCAAACTTTAAAATATTAAAAACCCTTACATCTTCACTTTAATTCATCAGACAGTCCTTATAACTTATAACACTGTTTTATCTACAATTCCTATATCATTTTAATACCAAAGACAATCGGCAAAAATCACCCAAAACCTTAAAAAAATAAAAGTAAAAATGTTTTTCAAACCACTATAGCTTGAAAAATTATCTGTGATTTGTACAGTTTTAAGTATCGTATTCATCGTAAATGCAAATGTCATCTTTAGGGCTGAAGTAAGTAATTAGCACTACTAATATAAAGGTTTTACCATTACTAATATAAATATTCTACCCACCTTTTCAATCTTTCGACTGTTAAATATTACAAAATTGTTTAGGGGAACGGTAACTTAGTACTCGTGGAATGTCCTAAAAAACTCCTTTGTCATACGAAATCCTATAAAAGAGAGTAAGGATAAGTTTCAGTTTAGAAGCAGGTCATTTTTTTAACCATTGACGGTATATGCCGTCCACCCAGAAAGTTTCTTGGTATTAAAAAAAAAGAAAGAAGGCGCTTAATATGCTTAACCCTAAATACGATTTTGAACGTATTATGGAAAAAATCAATTAAAAAAGGAGCCGATGCTTTAACACGCATACCTCAAAAACTCTTTAACGCATGCATGTCTTCTGAAAGGTACAACTCCCTCTTAGTGGCATAGTGCAGTGATTGTTCTCATGCATAAAAAGGGTTATATTGCCGATTCAAGCTATTTATGACAATCATCATAAAGAGCCTTACAAATAAACTGGACAGTTACCAACCGCGCGAACAGGCGGGATTCCGTAAAGGTTTTGATACAAAGGATCACTTGCAGGTCATTAAAACTTTAATAGAGAAATGTGTGGAATATAACAAGCCATTTATACTTATATTTGTACACTACGAGAAAGCGATTGATACCATAGACCAACACCGAATGCTCCAAGCTCTAGCTAATTGTCGAATCGACCATCGATACACCGCAATAATTGAAAATATCTATGAAACACCAACTGCATGTGTAAGACTCCATGAGGATACAAACAAATTTAAAAGAGATCTCGGTGTCCGGGAGGGTGATCCGCTATCGCCAAAGTTATTGACGACTTTGCTGGAATACGTGTGTAAACAAATAAATTAGGACAACATGGGAGTAAACATAAACGGAGAAGATCTATGATATTGTTTTAATATCAGACAGCATTGACAAAGCCACGCAAGTGTTGGAAAGACTTCAACAAACCTCAAAAATGGCTGGATTGAAGATAAATATTTCGAAGACCCAATTTATGACCAACCTTGTGGCGAGTGGAAAAATTCCCATGATAGGCGGTAAAATCGAAGAGGTCACTTCATATAAATATCTCGGTCATGAACTTCATATAGATCGAGATAATCAACAACCGAGATCCAAAGAAATTAGGCCTGGCATGGGCGCCATTTGGTAACCTTAAAGATGTATTTAAATCGGAAATCCCCAAAAGCTTTAAAAAAAAGCATTTGACCAATGCGTTTTGCTAGTGATGACATACGGAGCAAAGACGCTCACTTTAACTAAGAAGATAGTGTAAACAAAATATAAGTAACGCAGCGGGCTATGGAGAGGTCAATGTTGGGCGTCAGTCTTAGGGATCGAATCCCAAACAATGAAGTAAGGATGACAGATAATCGATGGACCAAAAAAATCTTTGAATGGAGACCGAGAAATGAGGCCTACCGAAGTAGGGGACGTCCGCCAACAAGATGAACCGATGATATAAAACGCATCACACCAAACTGGATGCAGTCGGTGCAGTGCCGCTATGAGTGGAACAGATTGGGTTTATGATGATGATGATGATGATGATGATGCTCGAAAATAGCAGCACCTTTAAAACAGTAAGATGAACAGTAGAAATGGTAACAGACTGTATAGCAAAGAGTTTGGCTTTTACTTTACAGGTAAAAATGATTTCGTCTTCGGAGTTTAGGGTTGGGAAAAAATTAGTCAAAATGTTTAATTTTTACAGTTTCGGTCTTTGGCCCCCTTAAAAGTTATAATTAACTGCGCCTTTGGTGTCACGAGGCAGTAATGATAATAATAAACAAGATTAGCAACTTGTTATCTGACGATGGGAGGTTTTTCATGTCGTCAGCATACGTCATACGTGCGGTTAAAATATTTAAATAATATTATTTTATATTTAGTACTTGAACTATTTGACAGTATAGATATCTTATTGTTTTATTTTTTTATCAAAAATTTTAAAACAGTCCTTTATCTTTTATCGATTTTGATTAAGTAATTACTTTTTAAACAACATCTTCTTTCATTTTATTAAGAAGAAAGTTCAAAACAAAAGTAAGAAAAATTAAGGACTGGGTACCAGGGAGGCCTTATTCGCACTGTCTGTCCTATTGCAAAAGTGCAGAGATCAACAGAAGAGATTATATCTATGCTTCATAGATAAGGTGACTAGACGTCCCGCTTTTGGCGGGACAGTCCCGATTTTTCACAATTTGTCTCGCGTCCTGCGACGTTTTTTAAGAGTCCCGACTTTTAGAATTAAGTTAAATTTAAAAAAACAATTTTATAATTTAAAAAAAATTTGGTGAGCTTAATTATTGGGCATCAGAAAAAATCACAGTAGAAAACAAATGGTTAGAAATATTTCATCATTTCGAAACAAACTATGTTCCATATAATAATGTATTAAAAATTGTGGAATATGCACTATCTTTACCTGGAACTAACGCTGCGACTGAAGACTGAACGCGTTTTTTCTACAGTAAATCAAGTGTGGACATCAGAGAAATCAAAATTAAGTGTTGAAACTTTGAAAGCCATTTTATGTGTTAAATATAATTTGACAAATTCTTGTGAAGATTTTTACAATATTTTAAAAAATGACAACAATCTACTGAAACAAATTCAGTCAAATAAAAAATATGTCAAGGAATAAAATATTATACATTTTTTTATAATTATAAATTGTACTTATGTTAAAAAAAATAATACGATATTATTTTTATTCTGTAAAAAAAAATTTTGTCCTTCAGAGTTGTCCCGCTTTGCCCATCTAAAAATCTGGTCACCTTATCATAGACTATACTAAAGCTTTTGACTGTATTAATCACACCACACTATTAGAACTGCTGGAAAAAAAGGTGTGGATGCCCAAGATCTAAAATCGTTCAGAATCTTTATGAACAGCAAGTGGCATCTGTCAAACTGGAAAACACCGAAACAAGTACCGTACCTATAGGTTGTGGAGTCAGATAAGGGTGTGTACTTAGTCCCATGTTCTTTAATATGTATTCAGAAGTTATTTTCTAAAACGCTTTGGACGAGACAGAAGACGGTCTAAAAGTCAATGGAAAGCTCATAAACAATTTACGATATGCCGACGACACAGTAATAATCGCTGACAGTCCGGAAGGGCTACAACGCCTAATCGACAGCATATCGACTTCCGGTGATGCAATGGGACTGAGGATTAATATCGCAAACAGGTTACAAAATTTAATACAGAAAGTTAAGATCAGCAGATCTCGAATAACAACTTCAGTATAAATATAGCCAATTTTATTAAAATGCGGAACCTGTTAACCGACAGATCACTCAATTTAAACATAAGATTCAATTTTGTCAAATATTATGTGTATTCCACGTTACGAGTTAAGGCCTGGACGCTAAAGGTCAGTAGTATTAACAAGCTGGAAGCATTTGAGATGTGGGTATATCATAGAATGCTGCGCATTCCATGGACCGACCATATCACTAATTAAGAGGTCTTACATAGAATGAACAAGGACCAAACAATTCTTGAGACCATAAAAAAGCGAAAGACAGCTTATCTCGGCCATGTCATGAGGCAGGTCAAGTACAGATTCCTGCAACTGATTATGGAGGGCAAGATTGAGGGAAAACGTGGTCCTGGACGTAGACAGTGCTCTTGGCTGAAAAACATAAGTGATTGGACAGGCTTAGATTCAAACTTCCTGTTAAGAAGAGCCCAAGACAGAGACGAATTTGCCAGAATTGTTGCCAATCTTCATTGAATGGAGAAGGCACTTCAAGAAGAAGAAAAAAAACATGTAGATTTGACCTAATACAATTTTCTGCAGAAATATTTCTTTTTTTTATGTTTTTACCAGATCTAGATGTTTTCATTTTATTTTCTATAAACATTTTTAATGAACTAAACTCAAGAAAGAATAGGTAAAACCGGTTAGAACTCATTCTATGTAATAACAGTAACCATTTGTATATACAGTGAAGCCTGGTTAATTGGGATTTTAAGGGAACAACGATTTTGTACCATTTAAAAAGGTTTTCATTTATTCAATTTTTCCATTAGACAGGTTTAAAATAGTTGTCTTATTTACAAAGGCCCCCGTTTATAAAGGTTAAAATGTATCGTTATTTCATTTATAGAGGTGAAAATGTTAATAAAAATAATGGTTTACCACTTACATATTAAAAATCTAATAAATATACTGCGCAAAAATTGATCAAATATTTTACTTATATAGGGAATTAAGCTACAGAGTCCCATTTATAGAGGTTAACATCGAAAAAATCCTAAAAATCAAATCTCATTTAACCAAGTTCGAAAAGTCCCATTTACAAAGGTAATTCGATAAAGAAGTGCCATGACCTTATTGTAATTCTCAATAATAGAGGTTTCTCACTTATCCAGGTCCCACTTAACAAGGTTTCACTGTATACAGGGAGTCCGGAAATACCGACTCGAATCATTCTAGGGGTGATTCTACATGTTAAATTATGAAGAAAAGTTTTTATCAACATAGGTCCGTAAATGGGTTGCTATGGCGATTCAAAGATGGCAACGGGATATAGGATTTATTTTATATCTCTGGAATAGTTTCAGATAGCCATCTGAGTTTTGGCATAGGAATTGCTTTTTATATGTAGTAAACTTTTTTATTCCTAGAATTTGTTTCTAACTAAATCATATTTTTGAGTTTCTAAAAATTCTGATTCCGCAGTTATAAATTATACATAAAAAGGTATTCCTGTAAAAAAACCTGTCAGGCAGCCGTTTTCGAAAACACTCTCAAAAAAATGGTCATACATGTCGCCCTATTAATAATAAAAATTTCTAATAATTGTGATCAGTTACAGTAAATATATTAAAATAGTATTATATATAGTATACCTTTTAATTTTTAGTATGAATATTAATAATTAATAAAGTTAATATTATATAAATATATATATATATATATATATATATATATATATATATATATATATATATATATATATATATATATATATATATATATATATATATATATATATATATATATATATATATATATATATATATATATATATATATATATATATATATTAATTTACCCCATTTCCATTCCATTTACAAAGAGGCGTCTTATTATACAGGGTGTTCGTAAACCTTATGTCCATAATAAAGGGTCTAATTGTACAAACGATTTTAGGAAAAAACGTCCTTTTGATGTTTTTTTCGTTTTTGTAACATGCCTTGTGCCTTTTTAAGGTATTGGGTGTTTTTCAACTAAAGAACATTAATGCCGCATTTTCGAGCATTAATTAAAACAACGAAACCCGTTTATGCGAGGCGTTGCGGTAGTTGAAACACTCAAGCTGAGCATTGTGTCGCATAATGCGCTTTTGTGTCGTAATTGAAAAACACTCATTGATTTCAGAGACACGTGGCTAACTAGGACCGATGTTCATAACTAAAATGACTTTAATAGTTTTTTACAATTTATAGAGGGTTTAACTTTTGACGTTACAATATAAATGACATATTGATTTGTTGTTACAGGTACATTTTTATTTTTAAAAAAGAGGAAGAGTGGTGAGTTAATTGACATTACATCATAATTAAAAAAGAATACCTTTGGAATACTTAAAATTTTTATAAGAAAATTTAAATAAATTTAATTTTAATTTAGATTTTTTAATTAAAATAATTTTATTTCAAAAACGGTGGTAGACTTGCTAACAAAACGTTGGTAGAGATTTTAGTAGTTTAGCATTTAGAAAATTTTAATAAGGTTTTTAATAATTTTTATTTTTTATTTTTTTTTATTTTTTTTTTTGAAAATTGCCACCAAAACGTAGATAAGTTTTTTTATTTTTAAAGGGTTTGTTTCAAGCAAAGTGCATGTTTGTAAGGGTCAATCGATTCTGTGTACGCACACACTCTATGATCAAGACCGAAGCTGTCCAATCTCAATCAAACCAACTTTAAAAAGATTTTTTGGGTACAAAAATTTGCCCCAAAAATAAAGAACATATTTGAAATGTTGATATCTGCGTAAATTTATCCTGTCAGATTAAAAATACTGGTCCTGTGTGGTTTATTATGACTCTTTTCTAAAACGCTTTTGCCTCAGTGATAAGTAATTATTTTGACCAAAATTTAATGATAGACTCTAATCAAAGACAATTGTAGTTTCACTATAGACCCACAAAACCATACTAAATTTTTGGTAATAGGTTTGGACACACGCATACTGGAGCGAGCGTCCATCGGGAGAAAATACGTTCACACGCAGCTATATAAACGGGCACTGTTGCCAAAGCTCTAACAATGGAAACAGTGATTAGGAATTATTTCTGTGGGAAATAGGCCAAATTCGTTGTAATAAAGATATTTTTTTGCTGTGTAATACTAAAAATTTCAATTATGTATATTTTTACTTCGGAGAATTCAAATTTGATTAAAAAATATTTTTAAATTATATTTTTTATTTTATGACATCCATACTTAACAAGAAATACTGGAATTATACAACAAAAATTAATATTCATTTACAGGGTTGTAAAAAATCATGATTTAAAAAAAAATCAAAAAACGCGATTTAAAAAAAAACATGATTTTTTTGTTTTTTTTTTGTAAATAGCACAATCGAAGTTTGTAACGTGTCCTTATTCTTAAACCTTCTCCTATCTCCTAATATTTTTCGTTTTTATAAACTCTTATATTAAATATTTACCGCGAGAAAGCACTTGCACTTTCTTGAAAATTCCTGTCAGAATACGCAGATTTACCGGTCTACATAAAGGGGAGGAACGCGGACGGGCGTCATTTCCTAGTTAAGATCTGTGCGCGCGAGCATTGTTTTTACGGCTAACTGAAAATTTTGATATTGTGTAAAATATAAAATATAGTTTTTTGAATATGTCGTTTCGAAGAAGTGGTAGAAAGAAAGAACTTATCTGGCAGTTTTTCAAAGAAAAATCGGGGAAAGCGGAGGGAAAACCGGGATGTCGCGCTACATGTAAAAAATGTAATTTGGAAATGCAAGGATTGGTGGAGAGGATGAAAAAGCACTGGGAAAAATGTAAAAATGTAAATAATGAAGACATCGATACTACCGATACTTATAGTGACTCGTCATTCTCGTCAACGTTATCACAATCACATTGTTAATTTTTAAAAATGGTGTTGAAATATTTTTCCAATTTTCCATGTTTGGAAATTTTTAAAAACTTATTTTTACAACAATGTGATCAATGTGTTGGTTTCTGGTGCACTTTATGTGTCACGGAATTTCACAATTTTTGAAAATGCTTTGGAATTGATATGTTTTGCAACAAAAAATTCTTGGATGAACAATATTTTCTAAAAAAAATACATTTTTTTTATTTTTTATCCAAGTAACTATTAAGGTATGTAACTATGACAACACAACACCTTTTATTTCTCAAAAAAGTGGCTCATTCAACAATTTTTTATTTTTTGCTTTAAATTAAATCGATTCTATTTGACGGGCTCTATCAAACCAAACTAGAAAAATTATAAAATTCCGTGACACATAAAGCGCACCAGACCCAATGTGTTTTCTTAGATACTTTACATACATCTATCATCTATGGACAATTGAAGCCTCATATTGTTTTTAATTGCAGGTACAACGTACTTCAAGCATAAATACGTCACAAATTCAAATTGAACAAAACTTTCAGCAAGCAAGTACGTCGCACTCAGTTTCCCCTTCAATCCCAGTAAACAAAAAAAGAAAAGAATGTAATACTGGCAATACTGACACAACTTCTTCTGGATCTCTGATGTCTTTTGTTGTACGTACTAGTAAGCCTGCCAAAAATGAAATTGATAAGCAGATTGCCAGAGCCCTCTATGCAACTAATAGCAGTTTCATCTGCCTGGAGCAATCCGAAGTTAAGAAAGCTATAGCACTACTGCGACCTGGATATATACCGCCCAGTCGAAACGATGTGTCAGGCAGACTGCTTGATCAAATATATACCGAAGAAAGAAGCAAATGTTTTAAGGGGTTGTCTAGAAGTAACGTTTGTCTTTCACTCGATGGATGGTCCAATGTGCATAATGAACCCATAGTATGTGCAACAGTTACTGCAGAAAATGGCTCCTCCTTTCTATTCGACACTGTAGATACAACTGGGCATCCACTTTCATCCGACTACCTAACAGAAATTGCAGCAACCCTTATAAACAAACTAAAAACCGAGTATGATTGTACAGTGAGTAGTTTCGTGACAGATAATGCACCAACATGTCTGCAATGCAAAATAAAATAAAGGCATCTGATAAATTCAATGTAATAGCATATGGCTGTGCCCACATATACTAAATTTTTAGGGAAAATTTGGAAATGTTAATATAAAAGAGCATTTAGTCCAAATCGTAAAGTATAGGAACAATCATTTTGCATCTGCAACATATGCCAAAGAAGGAGGCAAAAACTAGTCATACCTAGTGATGTTCGATGGAACTCGCTTGCAGACTGCTTGCAAGTATTTACCGAATCATGGCCCATACTTTTTTAGAATCAGTGAAGAACAAAAAAGAAAAGATTGACAGTATTATCAGGAAAAAATTTCAAACATTCATTTAAAAAAGTGCTGAAGATTACCTCAAAATTTTAAGCCAATTTCCATTGCATAGATAGGTTCAAAAGCCCGACGCCATATTTCAGATGTTGTAGAGCAATTTAAAATATTAGAAGATTACTTTGAAGAAACTAATCTGACATTACATCAACTCAAAAATTTAAAAATCGATAAAATTATGTGTATAACCGTATCATTTGCTGGCATTTCTTATCGACCCAACGAAAACACAAAGTTTGACATATACTGAAAAAAATATTACATTACAAACTGCAAAAAAACTGTATCCAAATAGTGTTTCATTACCACTAATCATCAAGTTTCTTGCCAAATCAGAGCCTTTTAACGATATTATGTTTCAAGATGATATCCTGAAAAGCGTAAAACCTATTGACTGGTGGAAATCACAACAAAACGCAGATATTATTGAAAAAGAACTTCCCATAATTACACAACTGCTCTGTGCAGCTGCTTCGTCTGCATCAGTAGAGGATATTCTCAACATTTGGTTTAGTGCACTCTAAACTACGCAATCGATTAGGTACTGAAAAAGCTTCAAAAATAGTGTTTCTTTCAAAATTTCCTTAAATTTGTTTTTGTTTTGAATTTTTTGCAATAAATCTTCTAACTAGTTTTTGGTTCTTGTAATAAATTATTTACTTTTAAATAATTTTTTTTTTATTTTTTTCATAACCCTTTTTTTTTTTTATAATTTTTATTTTTGATTTTAATAGATTTAAATTAAAAAAAATAATAAATTAAATTTTGATTTAAATTTTTATTAAAATCCCAATTGAAAATTTAAATTTCCTTTTTAACCCTGTTCATTTATTTAAAAAATCCAATTTTTCCGATTGATCCTTTCCACAATTTAACAATATATTAATGACTAGTTTTTTAAGTTAAATCCTTTAATTTTATTTGATGTCTTGCATATTTTGTTGTTTCGAGTTGTGTTTTTTCTGTAGGGTAATAAATGTGCTTTAATGCGTTTTCGGTGCGTTTATGAAAATGTCTATAAATTTTTCTTTACTTCCATTTTACTGGCCTTTATTCTTTCCAAAAGTTTTTTTGTCAAATCGGAAAGGTTCATGTTTAATTTTAAACAGCAGACATAAAGGCCCTAAACATCCAAAGGGAAAAATTTACAAATAAAATTTCATTATTAAACAGCAAAAAAAGTGTTTGCCATTTTTGGATTTGCTTTTTCCCTAATTTCCATTGTTATAACTTTGGCAACAGGTTCATTTGAGCGCGGGTAAACTATTTTCTCCTTCCTCCTCCTATGAGGTCCAAACCTTTACAAAATTTAGTTGTTTGTTCGTCAAGAAAAACCCTAATTGTCTTTGCTTTAATTCTAGTAATCAAATCAAAAATTTAGGATTTTTTAACTTTAACTATCAATTTTTTGTTAGTTTATTAGTTTTATGCTGTTTTTTCATTGGAAGTGCCTGATACCTTAAAACAAATAAAACATAAAAATTTTTTCCCTTCGTTATCTTTAGGAAATTTTTGGAGGTAATAAATTAGATGTTTAATTATGATCCTATGTTTAATTCAAGGAAATTTTTTACTAATTTTGTTATCTTTTTCCATACCCAATTTTTAGTATTTTTCAAATTTTATGATTTTGTTTGGTTAGGGAAATATTATAAAGCGTGATTTTTTACTAATGCTATTTGGTTTGGTACACACAAAGTCCATAGGTTTTATGTTTAAAATAGCTAATACCAAGAGGTAGGCGATTGTCAAAAGTAAAAATAATTGATTTCATCAATATTAAAAATAAGTAAATATTAATCCATTAATCGGAAAAACGAATAATCCATAATACGGTAAATTAAATATAGAAAAGTCAATTATATAACAAAATCCTATAATGCATATTTTTGTCAAAAAATGTTATTTAGGCTCCTCGCCAGACAAATAAAAGAAACCGCTTCGGCTTAGGTCACAAGAAATAGATGTGCAGAAGTAGAGTGCACAAAATTCATAACGAATTAAAGGATAACTTAAAAAAGAAATTTGAAAAATCTTCTAGTATTAGAAAAATTAACCAACATCTTGCTTGCTTGCTTGCTTGTCTGGTTTATGGCTTTGCTGCAAGGCAACCGCCAGCACGATTTGGTGGTGGCTCCGATGTTGTCTGGCTCTTAAACCATATCGGGGCCTCCGAACCAACATCTTATTAACAAATCGGTTAGGGTTTTCAAGGTATAAAATAAGTTAAAAAATCTAAAAAAACAATAATAAAAATTATTTTTAAATTTTTTTTTCATCATGAAAATTTTTAGAATTTTTTTATGAGGTTATGAAACGTTAATAAGTTTTTCCTATTTTAAAAAACTTTTGAGTTTTTTTTAGGTGATCTGTAAGTTCGTACGTTCTGAGACCTTGATCGAAGTGGTCCTTTTTTTCATCTTTTGCGAGTGGTCTATTATTTTTGGATGTGGGGTACCCAAAATTTTGAAATCATTAATTTGTACTTACAAAAGTAATTTTGTGTATTTAAGTCATAACACAATATAAAAACCTAATAAAATTACTAATAAAAGACACTGTGTTTGAACAATGAGAAAATTACCAAAAATATTTGCACTTTAATTTTTTAAAATTACCGGGGAATAACCTCTGGAATCCCTGTTTTCGTTGGGGAGTATTTCATACTCCCCAAATTCCTTGGTGTGTGGGGGGAGGCGCAAATGTTAAGCCCTGCCAAGGGCGCGGGCATACCTAGATATCGCCCTGCTCACCAGCTGCCAACCATAATTTTTATTTGTATTTCTACTGTTCAATCCAAACTACAATAGGAATTATATGCTTACAAGTGATTTAAACATAAAAATTTATAAAAAAACTTTTTCTAATTATCATTTATGGATTTTAAAAATTGAAAATGCTGGTAACAGACAAAAAGTAATTAAAGATTTTACATTTTTAGTGCTTACTTTTATACCTCAACACATACAAATTGTCTCAAACAACGCTGCGGACAGCAGTAACAAAGTTTGTTAACATAATATAAATTTAAAAGAAAAAAATAGTTGAATGAAGTTATCTAAATAGTAATTAAAAGCGATGATAATTAGAAATAAGGAAGTGACTTTTTAGAGTACAAAATATTTCTTTTTTGTAATTTACCAAAGTTTACGCACATATGTACATATTAACAGTATTCAACAATCGAAGAGAGCTTTAAAGGCAAAAAAATGGGACAAACTCTTTTTGGTATCCCAAAAGAAATGTTAAACACATAACAAGTTAATTTTATTCACTAATGATAATGCTCTTTTTGAAACGTTCTTTTTATAGTGTCCCACATAAACTTTATGTGTAAATTTTCAGCTTCCTTTCTTAATAATTAATGTATATTGTTTCGTAACACCCTCGTATAAAAACACGGATCCTTGTTTTACCCCTTTTTATTAGCAATCGTCACAATGTGACGTAACTATGCTAACGGACGACTCATCAATGTCAAAAACTGAATGCTCTGAAAGTCGGATTTACATTGGCTCTTTGTGGAGTTCCCTTTCGCCTTTCATAGTAATGTGAGGAAGAATGAAAAAGTCCTAAACTAGCTGAAAGAGTTCTTTTAATACATGATGCAAGAAAAGTGCAAAATAGATTACTCCAGCGCCCTCAGGGCACTCCACAATGACCGTCAGAATGGGGAAAAGCTAATCAGTAACCATTTATTAGTTTTGCTTACTCTACTCCAATGTCCATTTTTCTAAGGTAGCTTTTAAAACAAATTTAGAAAAAAACGCGGGATAATACAAAAATCTTGTCCCATTTAGTGACGGTAACACATGACCATTTTGGTGTCAGGAAAAAGGGACAAAGTCCTACAAAATAGTCACCTAATCTTGTTGGCTTTCCTTCCAGAAATGATTTTAGATGGTATTTATTTATGAATTTCTTTATAGAAATTAAATTAGGTTGCATATTTTATTAAGGGTGGATAGGCAGGATATCTTAGGAAGTGGTAATCGTAGGACATTAGAGAAACAATCCTCTTGTAAGAATCAATCCGATTTAGGTTAGGTAAAAATATGATCACAGTAATGCTCTGAAATTCTGCATTATTTTTGACTGATTAATTTTTATTGTAGGGCGAAAAATAAGGGAGGTAGGAAAGGGTAAAGTTTTACCGATTAAACAGCATATACTTTTGGTTTACCTTAACAGGAGTTAGTTAACTAGGTCCCGTCAAAGAATATTATAGTTCCACTATAGTATCAATCTTTGGTCCCGTTTAAAAACCGAAGCTTTTTTGAAAATAAATAACTCTTGCAGGCCACTATATAGAAATTGTAAGGTGTTTTTATTATTTTTTTTGAAATTTTAAATAAATAACCTTGTATTTTCGCTGCTTTCTAGTATTACAGATGGAAGACACTTTTTTTTTCATGTGATTTTGTTGTTTTAAAAAATTCATTTGGTTATAATTATTAAATAAAACAACTACATTTTAGTACATGCAATGCCTTTTAGTGATTCAAAACAGAAATTTAAAAAATTATTTTAGAAAAGTTCAATCCCTTTTTCACGGAAAACAAGAGTACTTTTGTATGTACAGGGTATTTGATTATATTTACGTGGCATCTGGAGCCTTTACTTTCGGAGATAGAAAAAATGTTTTATATAAATATTGTAGTTTTTTTCATATTTTCTTTTAAAAATATCGCAATAAAAGTAAATATTAATTAATTTTTACATTATTTCGTTTATGCGTATGTATCCTAAATCAATAACAGTGTACTATTAAAATAATAATTACATGGAAAGTTACGCAGTGATGCTGGTAGTGTCACCAAACTAGATAAAGAAATAAAAATATTCCTTATTTTCTACAAATATTACAATAAATTACTTTGATAACAATATAATTTTAAAAAAATATTTCAGTTCACGTAAACAGTCGTTGAACTAAACTACTACTAACCAGAAATTAATGGCGCACAGATATATCATTTCATTTAGTAAATATTTTTTAGATGGAATTTAAAACTAACTTACGACGAGGATTCGGCAATATGACAAAATAAAGGCACCTATTCATTAATTTTGCCAAATTTGATATAATTTGGACTTCGCAGTCCTTTGTTATTGTGAAGTTGGCTCTTGATGAGCGTAAAAGAATAGCTTAACTTTCAAAATTCTAAAATCTGATTGTTTTTAAGAACGGAACACACTGTCAGATTATGCCTTTACTATAGAGAACTAGAGCAAGGAATTAAATCGTGATTCTTAAAAAACGGGCATGTATTTAATGTAAAATTCTGTTCTATAGGGGTACTAGGGTTGCTATATACAATTTTATTATACGGGGTGTACCAGAATATTAAGGGCAATCTGATAGAAAACCTAAAATATTATGACAAGTTCCTATAAACTTTTTTCCGATCCTTCCCTACGGGGATACAGGTACAGAACGGACGCCCCTGAAATTCGTTTTTTTTAAATAACTTTTAAAATACTAGGCGTTATTTAATGTTTTTTTAAAGAAGGTTACTAGATAAGTCTTCCTAAAATAAACCTATTTTTAGGTTACACAGGGTTTACATTACATTTACAGTTTTTTACATTATACAGGGTGTTTTCTAATTGAATGTTAATATTTAAAGAGGCAATTTTTGGGTACATTTTAAGAAGAAAAGTTTATATGAACGTATGTCCATACGTCTTGACTTTTGAGATACTGGGTGGTAAAATTTTCAAAAATAAATCATTTATTATTAATATCTGTAATACGCCTTTAGATATTTTAATGAAATCTGGCATACTTATACTATGTATCAAGTACCACCTTTTTTTTTTGTATTTCCACCAGTGCGTTGGTACGGAATTTGACCTGCCTATTTTGGCAGACATTGATGGTACACCACTGATTTCTCTTAAAATAAAACATATATTTGAAATCCCCAATCATTTCTTAGTAAAGTTGATCATTTGATTTTTTTTCCGAAAGACGGTTTTCGTTAAAAAAAGAACCGTTTCTCTGCATGATTATAACAATATCGGTAAAAAATATGGCCATGCAGTGAAATATCTAGATTTAATTTTTCTAGGTGAAAACCGTGCGTTGGGCTAAAAAAATATAAACAGATTTAATCTCTTGTGTTTTTTTTAGTTTTACGTACGGTTTTATGGATATTGTTATTATCATGCAAAGAAACGGTTTTTATTTTTATAAGCGATAACCGTGCATCGAAATAAAAAAATCAAGTGATCAACTTCACTTAGAAATGATTGGGGATTACAAAAAAATATATATATATTTTTTAAATCAATAGCGTACCCTGAATGTCTGCCAAAATGGGCAGGTTAAATTCCATACGAACGCACTGGTGGAAGTAAAAAAAAATGTGGCACACTAAAAACTGTTTCTTGATACATAGTACATGTGTGCCAGACTTCATTAAAATATCTAAAGTGGTATTACAGATATTACCAATAAATGATTAATTTTTAAAAATACTACCACCCTGTATCTCAAAAGTTAGGACGTTTAGGACATAACTTATGTCTCGTTTAATATAAAGTTTTCTTTTTAAAATGTACCTAAAAATTGCCTCCTTAAATATTGACGTACAATTAGAAAACATCCCGTATAATGCAAAAAACTTTACTAATCATAGTATTTTATTTCTCGTAAACAGTTAATTTAATCGATGTCAATCAGAAAAACCTTTTTTTACTTTAAGGTTAAAGCTATCCAAAAATAATATTGTTAAGCCTTTATCATACAGGGTGATAAGAAAATTGCTATTATTGAATCCGTCCCTGGCAAACTAAATAAGCCAAATATAATTTAATGGGTTTATTTTAAGAAAACCTATCTAGTAACCTTCATTAAAAAAAATCAAATTACGCCTAGTATTTTAAAAGTTATTTAAAAAAAAACGAATTCCAGGGGCGTCCATTATGTACCTGTATCTCTGCTTATAGGAACTTGTCATAATATTTTTAGGTTTTCAACCAGATTTTGAGACACCCATGTATACCAAGATAGTACAAAAGTAAAAGCGGGATATTTAATACAAAATAGCACAATAAGAAATACCACTTTTTAAAGAGTTTTTGTTTAACAAAAATTTAGATTTTTATGTTACAGAACCAAGAAAATATAAGTAAAATTTAAAAGCTTGCTTTTTTCTTTTTAACTTGATATTTATATTGGAGTTTATATAAAGATAAGCAATAAAAATCATTTTTTAAAAACTGCGTTTTTAATCAAAAAACGAGCATATAAATTTATATTTCTGTTTTGAAAATACTTTTTTATTTTACAGTGATTTTCAAAAAGGCTGGACCAAAAAGGCACGTAAATGTATATTCTTTATGTAGCATATTCTTGACCTAATTAAAAACCTTGGTAGTCAAAAAAATGTTACATTGTATGATTTCTAATTGGAAATCAAAATGTTTTTCAAAACTTGACGATTTTAATGTTTAAAATTATTTTTAATAACAGGTCATTTTCAGTTGTTTTCTTTGGGATACTCGCCTTTTTACTTTTTGGGAAATGGGACCTTTTCGGTCCAGGTCCCGGGGTATAACGAGCTGACCCTGTTCAGCCCTATTGACCCCTATGTACTTGCAAATTGCTCAAAAATATTAATATACGTTTCGGTGGCAAGTCGGCCACCGTTGTTAAAATGAAACTAAAACAAAAAAATAAACTAAATTTTGAGATATTTTTGCTATAAAAACTCTGATAGCTTTTATGACGTTTTGTCATAAATGACAATGGAATATTTGACTGGTATATGTATGGTATTCAAAAGATAAAAAAGTGGTATGGTGTGTTAATTGATTTTACCTGAATTTACTTCAGCATCAAGCATAGTTAACCATGTATTATTTAAATTAAATTTTCTTTACTTTACGTTTTTTGCTAAAATGCTAGAAGCATTCCAGTTTAGTATTTGGTTATTATCAAATGCGTGTTGACAGATTTTAGATTTGTGGAATTTTGTATTTCTAATGTATGTTCCATGTTTTTTATGCGTTTGGCTAATGATCTGGAAGTTTCACCTATGTATAAAAAATTTATTACATTTACAAGGGATCTTATAAATAACATTTTTTGTGTTTTCGTTTATATTGTATGGTTTTGTTTTTGTTGCTTGAGATCTAATAGTAGTTTGTGTTTTAAAGATAGTACGAATATTAAATTTATCACCCATTCGTTAAATTTTATTTGATAAGCCAGGAATATATAACTAAAATAGATTTGTAATAGGTCTATTTTGATTTTGTGTTAAATTTGGTTGTTCAAAATTTAGAAAGCATTTGTTTATAAAATCAAGAGGATAATTATTTTAAACTAAAATATATTTTAAAAATTATTTTTTGTTTTCTTTGTTTTGATCAGAACAAATTATTTTAATTCCATCAAAAAGACTTTTTACAACTCCTTTCTTTACCATTATTGGGTGATTAGAGTTAAAATTTAAGTATCTGTTTGTATTTGTAGGTTTTTTGTAAATTTTAGTTTTAAAATTATTTACATCCTTTTTTATTAGAATATCAAGAAAAAGTATTTGTGACTTTTGTTCTTTTTCTAAAGTGAAATGAATAGTGGGTTGTTGTGTATTAATGTGTGTTAAAAATTATTTAGACAATTTTCGTCATGTTGATAAATAGAAAAATTTCATCTATATATCTCCACCAAACTAAAGGTTTATAATGATAATTTTGTACAAAATTGGATTCAAAATTTTCCATAAAAATATTACTTATTAATGGTGATAAAGGTGAACCCATGGCCATGCCAGAAGTTTATAAAAGTTAGTGTTATATTGGAAATATGGTGTTTTTACGCAAAAATTTAATAATTCAAGAATAGAGTTTATGTTAAGTGTCGTTCTTTTGCCAAGTTGGACATCACTTTCTAATTTATTTCTAACAATATTTAATGTTTTATCGACAGGAACATTCGTGAATAAACTAACAACATCAAATCTTACCAAGGTCTTATTTGGGTCTATGTCAATGTGTGTAAAATAGTAAGTAGAAATTTTGCTAATGGATGTGTAGGTGAGTTTATGCAACTAACTTGGTGTGTGTATGTGTGTGTTATGTCCATACAAAGTAGTATCGGGTAGTTAGGAAATAAAAAAAAAAAATTACCAAAACCATCTTTTTGTGGTAAAAATAAAAATGTATACTTACCTAATTTTGCTACTAAAACAAGTCACAAGTCATCACAGACTTTGTTTAATAAAGGAGCGACAGTTTCCATTCTATCTATTTTATTTAAGTACTAACATTTTAAAAAGTACCTTGATCAAATAAATTGTGTTTGCTCTAAGATAAAACCTGCCTAATGTAGGGTAGGTAAAAAGTGTTTTCGTTTCTTTCTAAAGATAAATAGTAGCAAATCTTTAAGTTAATTTTTAATCCTTTACCTCCACTTAGTTATTTACTTTCATTTCTGGGGGCCTAAAGTTAAATAAAAAAAATTATATAGAAGCTAAGATTGTATAACAAGGGCTAACAATTAATTTTCTCGTAGACAAAAACCTGTATTAATACAGTGAATGACAAAATTATTTATTCAACTAAATAAAGGTAAGATTTTAAGATATTTTAATAGTATGTGGATATAACATATTTTAACCTATATCGTTTAAATTATTTTTTTTAACAGAGGTCATGTAAAGCAAATTTTTGAAATAATTATGTAGGCTAATATTTTTTTTGCAGATTATTCCATAAATTCCGCTAGAAATGGTCAGGTCCTTTTGTTAAAATTTTAATTATTCTAACATCTACTGTAATTTTAAAATTAACGCGAAAACTATCTATCCACACAATTTAAGGGCCACGCTCCAAAACAATTCAACGAAAATTAAAAATATTTAGTCACATTTAATAAGCCATTAAGTGATTCTGCCCAAATTTTTATTAAACAGTTTATTTATAGTCTAGTCGAGAAGTTGATTTCCTGCGAATTAGTTTCAAGTCTCCTAAAAATATGGTTCATGGTTTAAACGATCCGGAATGGCATCTAAAAAAAAATATTTTGGATTTTTCCTGCAAAAAAAAATTACGATTGTTATTAACAAAAAACTGTAAAAAAACCGCCCAGCTTTTTGGCAAAATCTCAAAAAGTATAAGTGATAGTCTATATTATAAAAGTTTCTGAAAGAGCAAGAAATTTCAGTAAAAAAGTTCTCCATTCCAGGAATTGTAGATCTAATATTTATATTTTTTTAGTTTTTAAATGACTTTTTTATGCAATTAAATAATAAATAAAATAATTTAAAAATTTGGTGTCATCTAGACACTTTAAACAATATGATCCCGCAATAATAAAAGTTGTATCACCATTTTTTAAAAAGTTATTTAATTCTTAATTAACAGTTTTTTTACGGGTCTCTGTTGTCATAAAAGGCGGTAGAAGAGTTTGAATAATTAATCTATAAATTTTTTGTTTCTTGGAGCTCTTTTTATAAACATATTCAACAAGATGACTTTACAAAAGTTTATAAAAAAATTATTTCAATAATTATTAACTTTTGAAGTAAGTGAAAAATTTAAATAATGTTTCGTAAATAATTTTTTTTTAATTTTAAGCTATTACTGATTTCATCTTTATGTTAGGCATTTTATAATTACTTTTTAATTTTTTTCCTGCCATTTGTTAATAAATTGTTTATAAACAAATAGATTAATTAAATATTTTTGAAAAAAAAATTCACCATCTTGTTAGCGTAAGAAAATAATGATTAAAAAAAATTCTTAAAAACAATATTTTATTGTTTATAATTGGTTTTTTTATATCTTTATTATTGAAATAAATTAATAAGGAATGATATTTTAATCTTATTTTTCTTACGCTAACAATATGGTAAGTAATTATAAAATGCCTAACATGAAGATGAAATTAGTAATGGCTTAATTTTTTTTTATTATTTAAGAAACATTTTTACTTTAAAAGTTAATAGTTAATGAAATCAAAAAAAATTATAAACTTTTATAAAATCACATTGCTAAGTATGTTTATAAAAAGCTCCAACAAACAAAAAATTTAAAGATTAATTATTTAAACTTTTATACTTACCTCCTTTTATGACAACAGAGACCCGTAAAAAAACTGTTAATTAACAATTTAATAACTAGTAATACAACTTTTATTATCACGGGATCATATTCTTAAAGTGTCTAGATGATACCATTTTTTTTTTTTAAATTAATATTTAATTGCATAAAAAATATTTAAAACTACGCTCACTACAGTGGTGGTGCGCGCCTAGGAGCTACAATTCCGGGAATTAAGAACTTTTTTACTGTAATTTCCTGCTCTTTCAGAAGCTTTTATAATATTTGAGCTATCACTAATTATTTTTGAGATTTTACCAAAAAGCTGGACGGCTATTTTTTTGACAGTTTTTTGTTAATAACAATTGTATTTTTTTTGCAGGAAATATCCAAAATACGTCTTTCTCTAGATGCCATTTCGGATCGGTTAAACCATCAACCATATTTTTAGGAGACTTGTAACTAATTTTCGCAGGAAATCAACTTCTCAACTAGACTATTAAGAAATAAGGTTAGGATTGGAACTGGTAGAATAAGTATAGGCTTACAAAACAGAATCAAATATTTGTTCTCTTTGAGAAATAAGTTTTTAAGAAAACTTTACTTTTACTTTTAGAGACCTAATATTAATATTATTATATCACTAAAATAAGTCCCGTTAATATTTTTTATAAAATCATAACTTCCTCGTGGACCAGTAAGCTTTACGTTAGAATTGTATGCGATAAATATCCAATATTATATTTTTACTTTGTTATTGGCATTAATTTGTAGGTTTATTTATGTTTAATACTGGCAAGTTATACAAAATTATTAAATATAAGTTATAAAAAGGAAGCTTTAAAATTTTACAAGGAGCCTTCTGAATTTCACGCAGTATTTTTAAAAGGTGTAAAGTGGCCCAAATATAAAAAAACAAAAATAAGGATATAATAATCCGAGGTGAGTCTTGGGGAGGGCGGGGGGCGTCCGATGCTTTTAATTTTCACAACGAACTTTCTGGATGTACAAGAAAGTCCCCTGAATTTTCCCAGAATTTTTAAAAGGTGTTCAAATATTAAACGAACGAACGAATTAATTAATTTTGACATGTTTGGGGCGATCGGGGCGTTTTTTTGAGATTAAGAGCTGATTAGTTTTTGCGATCGGTCGGTACAGCCATTTAAAAGTTATTTAAAAAAACATATTTTTGAAAATTTTATTTCTGGGATTTCTTAAATAGTTTAGTAAGCAAAGGTTTTTGACAGGAAAAAAATGTAGAAGTTTTTTTTCACCCGTTCTATATGTCTTTTGGGCTGCTAAATCCGAATCTGACGTTTGTCACCTCGTCAGGCATGAGCTTCACAACGAAATTGCAAAAAAACCTTATATTTTCGACACTTTTTTCAGTTTGTTAACAATAACTCGAAAATAAGCGTTTTTTCATGATAACTATGATACACTAAATTAAAGGAGACAAAACTTCCTACAAAAACGTATATCAACTCTAAAGTCTGGAGCAATCCATAGCGTCGTTAGATCGTGTTGAAAAATGTAATTTTTTGACTTTTCGTTAAAAAGGTAAAACCATTATTATAAGTGCGCGCTGGTGCCCTACTATCAACTCCATACACCTCCAAAATCAATTATTTCATGATTACCAGATACGTTCTTATTATAAGGAATTGGCCAACGTGAGTGAGATCCATAGGTCAACGAGCCTTCTAGCTCAAATGAAATCGTACACTTTTAATTTAAAGGGAATAGGATTTTAATAAAAGGAACCATATCGACGGTCTAATTCTAATGTCTCGTAAGTGCTTAATTTATTTTCTTGGGAAAACTTTTTAAAAATTTTTAGCAAAAGTTTACAAAAAAATAAAATTTTGGGGGCCTGTGAAAATATCACATTTCTGGCCCAAAATTTTTTAAAAAGGATACACATAAATTTTTGGGACATACCGCGTTGAACATTTTAAGGCAGTTAACATACCGGTTTTTTTCCGAAGGGTAACGGGGGAAGAGTTCTGACGTCAGTATCTACGTCATTTTTTTTTAAGTATCTCCGCATCGCCATATCGGGAGGGGCGTTAATAATGGTTATGTAAATTTAAATTTAAAAAATGGGGGTTCCCAGTTTTCTATTTTTTAGTTCTGTATTTTTTTTGCTAGGTTTAACGATATTTGGATTGCATTTTTTTTGGTTTATTATTAATTCCCAAATGAAAATTAAAAATTTATTTAAATATAAAGGAAAAATTTACTTGTTATATTATTTGAAACAGCTAATATCTTATTAAATAAAAATTTGATTTATATATTATCTTTTCGTTTTATTTCTTAACCTCCAAAGACCTTACATTTAAATTTAAATTAAAGGGTTTCCACTAGGTTTGACATACGTAAACCGTTTTTTTTTTACGAGGATAGGCGGGTTAAACACGGTTAAATGGGGGGGAAAAACTTTATCAACCAGTAGTTAAAAACGGTAAGTCGCGAAAATATCCTTACTATTTCTACATGTTAGGGATTGTTTTTATCGATTGGCGCGAAATAGTGCAATTTGAAAAAAAAAATGCAGATAAGGTTTATTAAAATTAGACCGACGATATTTGAAACATTTTTTTTTACACGAAAAAAAAACAAAAACATCATTTTTTTCAATTTTTATATTCATTCGACGTCTTTATTTGCAGAATTATTACCTAAAACAACAATAATGAAGACTTTAAATAACTATATTAGAAGCAATGTCATTCATGTTTATTATGGACAAAATTTAGTATGTCTTTGCACAATAGACTTCAATATTATTAAAAAAAAAAAAAAAAAAAGATAAAACCAAAAACAAGAGAAGAAGAAAAAGTCATTACCTGCGTAAAGTCAGGATTGCGTTCACAGATGATTCGTCTAGAAGGACCAGGCTGTATATCCGCAACGACGTAATGTTTTCTTTTTAGTTCTTTCTGCCCAGTGGACTGCTCAAGCTCTTGAAGGATGGGCGCAGGTCTCTTCACTGAAAAAAATATAATTATGTCATTTTGATCTGTGCAAGTATAGTTCTCAATTTATAGTGATCAACAGAAGAATAATTATTTCCCTTGTTATGTAAGTTTTAATAAGCTTTCCTTCTAAACAAACAAATAAGGCCCCAATTCTGGCTGAAAACCAAGGAATAGAAATTTTTAAAAATGTTTTTGTTTTTTTTGGAAAAAAAAAGTTAAAAATTTTTTTTAATCAAAATTTTTTCCCCTTTAAAAAAAAGGTGTTATATATTACTAAGTTTGAAACCTTAAATTTAACCAGGAATACCTGGTAATCACAAAATAATTAATTTGAAAAAAGTATAAATTGATAATAGGGCACCAGCTCGCATTTATTAAATAAGTTTTTACTTTTTTAGCAAATAGTTAAGAAATGTCATTTTTTCAACACGATCTAACGACGTTGTGGATTGTTCCAGACTTTAGAGTAAGTATACGTATTTGTAGGAAATTTTGTCTCCTTTAATTTAGTGTATTATAGTTATCATGAAAAAACCATTATTATTGAGTTATAGTTAAAAAACTAAAAAAGTGACGAAAATATGATGTTTTTTTGCAATTTCGTTGTGAAGCTCATGCCTGGTGAGGTGACAAACCTCAGATTCGGATTCAGCAGCCCAAAAAAAAAGAACCGATGAAAAAAAAACTTCTACATTTTTTTCCTGAAAACGCAGTTTCTGAACCTTAAATGACCGAACTAAAAATCACCGGCGGAATCTTTTATATAGAAAATCTAATTTTGAGAACCCTTTTCGACCCAAATGCCTAAAGTGAAGTAATTTAGCTTTAATTTAATGGCACCCGTAACGGTCGAGTGTAACAGGAAAGTTGACGTTTTTTTTTTTTAAAATCGCTATACAATTTCTCCCATACGTCATAAAATTTTAGTTCAAAAATTGTATATTAAAAATATAATTTTGTGTAAAATTTGGGGGAAAGGGCGGGATTTTCTTTAGGGCCCCCGGGGGGTTTAAAACGGCCCACATATCCCCCCTGGGGTCCAGAGTAGTATGGGTTTTTTTTGAAAAAAGGAAGTTAATTTAATTTTTAACAAACTCGTCTTAAATAAAGTCGCAAAAAATAAAAATTTTTGTACCAATAGTTTAAAAAAAAATAAAATCTTTAAATCAAAGAGAAAAATTATTTATAAATCCCGGATGGGTTTTTAGAAATTTAAAATAGATCAAGAATTAATTTATTAAAATTGTTTTTGTGGTATCAAAAAATTTTTTGTACAAAGACACGATTTTAAAACGGGGAAAGGGGTTTCTTTACGGGGAAAAATGTTATTTATATTAACAAAAAATCAAAAAATTTCCCCCTTTAAACAATCACTAAATTTTAATAACAATTTTTAAAGTTGTATTATTTATTGACTTTCTACGACGTTTACAAAAAAATTTTATTAAAAATCGTTTTATTTTCCCAATAAATTGTCATTTTTTTTTGTTATCTAAAAAACCCTTTAAAAAAATATTATCTACGTCGTTAGATGTTAGTATCAGTACTGTTATTATTGACGAGATCTTCCTGTTTTTATACGAGATTTCTAAATAACCCAGTTATAATAACCCTTTGTTTATAAAAATATGAACGTGCCTCTTTTTGGTTATAAATAGTATCCACAGTGGCGTAGTTAAAGGAAGCTAATAATAGGTCTTAAAAAGAACAATTATTATCCGAAAAAAAAAAAAGTGCCTTTATTTTTTTTAAAGCTAAAATTTTATAAAAAATTAAATTAACCTTACCATATTCTTTAAATTTTTTATTATGCCGATGGGCGCTCTTAATTTTTAGGGGTGAAAACTACCCTTTATTGCTAAAACCTATAAAACTATACATTAAAGCTTAAATTAAGTAAAATCTGACTCAAATAAGTTAAAAAAACAGGATTTTGTTTCTTTGAAACATTATTTAAAATATTTTACCCTTTTAAAATCAACCCCAATCATGATTAAGAAAAATTATATTTACATTTAAAAATTAATATATCATCAAAGTATTTTGCATGAAAATTTGAGATTAGGCTTAACTTACCCTTCTCTTTAAAATCTCCATTATGCAGAAGGTTGTTTTTTATTTTTTAAAGGTGAAAACTATCACTTATTGCAAAAACCTTTAAAACTTTCATATTAAAGCTTAAGTCCTAAAA